>JARHVA010000104.1:850000-1297500 GCA_037957365.1 Torreya grandis
GAAAATCTCCCCCAACTTAGACTATCACTTATCCTCGAGGGATGAAGCCGACGTGCACAAAACACTCATGGTAAGAGTAAGGGGTAGAAACAACAATTATGTCAATGGTCAAATAAATGAAGGAAATGTTAAGAGGGCATGGTAAGGAGAGGATATGGTGGTACATTGATAACATTAAGTCCCATCACCTTTAGAAATAATTAAAATACATGACATGAAATAAATATAGAATAATTAATATATTACTTATAGAAAAACTTTTCATAAATATGCCAATGATGATTCAAAGTGGTGGTCATGGAATATGTTAGAATTTGAGTGGGAGTAAATGTTTGATGTAGGATGGAATGTAGGAAGATAGCCTATAGTAAGAGATGTTTCCTATAATAGTAAGTGTTGTCCTACAACAAGTTTTATCCTATAGTAGCAAGTTTTTCACCTGTAATGACAAGTTTTATATCCTATAGTAAGAAGGAAAATGTATTTCTACTCTAAGGGAATGAATTTACAAGCAAAATCAAGTGAAACCAAAATAGTTTTATTAAATTAGTTCCTTTTCTCTTTTTCACTTTTTTTAAAGATTTTCTAGTCCAAACTCAACTAAAATCACAAGAATCTAGAGGGTAAGATTTTATTCAGCCTGAAGCAAGCCATTGTGAATGACTTGTTCTTAGCTACATGAAGCGTTATTATTATTAGAAAATATTACAAAAGTGTTGAAAAAATACCATTCGACTGTAGGAACATGTTGACTTACTTCATGAAGAAGAGATGGATGTATTTATTCAAGAAGTTAGTGAGTGAAAATTTCCTTGGAAAATGGTTTCTTGTATAACTTGAGCCTTTAACAATTAATAAGTAGTTGTACCTAAAAAAAGTCAATGGTCATGAGCTTTACAACTCTATTGTCAAAAAATTATTCGATCTCATAAAGCCCAATCCATTTAGACTATAGATTTTTTTTATGATCCTTGTATTTAGAGTAAAAAAGGAGTGCCCAATCTCCTAGTTGGAAATTATTAATCTTGATGTTCTTGTCATGCCATATTACACATTGTATTTTCATTATTTCAATATGATGAAGTGATTCCTTCCTTAGTTTATCAAGTATATTCAGCTGCATGATCCTATCTTGTTGAGCTAGGAAAAGATCCAAGCCTAAATCAAGTGCTATCTTTAATGTCTTATGTTCAAACTCAATGGGTAGAATAGGATTTTTACCATAAACTAGTTCATATGGAGTGAAACTAGTTGTAGTTTTCCAAGTGATGCTATAAGCCCAAACTACTTCTAGAAGACAAGTTAACCAATATTTTTTATGTAGGCTGAAAATCTTAGTGAGGACATTTTCCAATTCTCAGTTTGTCATTTCTACCTGACCATTTGACTAAAGATGGTAAGGGGTAGACTTCTTGTGTATGATTTCATATTCTTTCACCAAGGCAACTATGAGGTTTGATGTGAACTATGGGCCTTGGTCTATGACTATTTCTCTTTGTACTCCATAGTGGGTGAAGATTTATTCATAGAGGAACTTAACTACCTTCTCATCTCATGCATGGGTTAAGGCTTTGATCTCTAACCATTTGGTGACATAATCAATACACACTAGTATGTATTACTTGTTTTTGGATTTAGGATCAATGAGATCTACAAAATCTAGTCCTCATTTGTCAAAGGGTTCTAGAAATAGTTGTAGCTGTAATGGTATTTCATCAGAGCAAGTGGGATTTCTCATACACTAGCATTAATCACATCTACAGGTGTACATCATGGCATACTTATGTAAAGAAGGCCAATAATATTTGGTAGTAAGTACTTTTATGATAGTCTGTTTAGTAGCAAAATGACCCCCATAGGGTTCATCATGATAATCTTTGAGAATGTCATAAACTTCATCTTCTCAAATATATCTTCTCATAACTAAATCTGGTTGAGTGATAAAGAGATATCCTATAATCCAAGAATAATGTCTACTCTTTTGGATCAGGTGTTGTTTGTCCTTAGATGAGAAATGTTTTGGTAGTGATCCTACAGTAATATAGTTAACAATATATGCGCACTAAGTAGATTGAATTGTTACAACAAATAAATGTTCATCAGGAAAATAATCATCAACAATAGGATTGTGCTCATCATTTTACAATTGAGATAGAAAATCCACTACCACATTATCCTTACCTAGTCTATCTACAATGGTAATGTCAAACTCCTTCAATAAAAATAACCAACAAATTATCTTGCCTGTTATAATAGGTTTGTTCATTAAATACATTATGACAGCATGATCAGTGTGGATGAATACTTGGTAACCTATAATATAGTGTCAAAATTTATTGATGGCATAGATGACAACCAAAAATTTCTTATATGTTATAGTGTAGTTAACTTTAGCCCCTTGAAGATTCTTGTTGCTAAAATATATTATATAACTCAGGGATTCATCTTTTTGGCTAAGGACAACTCTTAAATTTGTGTTAGATACATATGTATGAATGTGAAATTTTTTCTTCTAGTCAGGTCCTCTTAGAATAAGAGTTGTTATGAGAAGAACTTTGAGTTGCTGAAAGGTAGTTTGATAATCATGAATCCATGTAAATTCAACATATTTAGTATGCAATCTAAACAATGGGGTGGCAATTTTATTAAAATATGTGATGAATCATCTATAATAACCAGCATGTCTTAAAAAACTTTTAACATCTTTCTACTTCTTTGGTGTGGGTAGATCCTTGATGATACTTATCTTTGCTAGGTTAACTTGAATTCTAGTAGGAGATATGTGATGCCCCAACACAATCTATTTAGTCATAAGCATGTAACATTTTTAATTGCTTAGAGATAATTGATGGTCTTGGTAGTGTTGAAAATTTTTCTTCAGGTTGGTCATTATTTCTTTGAATGTCTGTCCATAGACAGTGAAATCATCTATGTAGATTTCAACACAATCATGGGAAAGATCAAAAAATATGCTTAATACAACCCTTTGAAAAGTAGCTGGGGTATTGCAAAGACCAAATGGCAAGATGACATAGGCATAGGTTCCCTAAGGGAAAGTAAAAGTGGTTTTGTCTTGGTCTTTTAGATTAATTCATATTTGATTATAACCACTATAGCCATATAGGAAGGAAAAGTACTTTTCCCCTACTAATATATCTAACACTTGATGAATAAATTGAAGGGGAAAGTGATCCTTCTTGGTAGTAGCATTTAACTTTCAGTAATCAATGAAAATATGCTATTTTACCCCTTTCTTAGGGACAATGACTAGGGAAGACACCCATTGGTTGTCCAAGATAGGATAAACAAATCTTATGTCCAAGATTTTTTATAACTCAATTTTGACAATGTTTTTGACTATAAGATTCATTCATCATTAGGGTTGGCAAATAGGTTTGCATTATTATTTAATGTAAATATGATGCATGCATAAATTTGGGGTTATTCCTCTCGTCTCATGGTAATCTTAGGAAAATGTTGTTATGTGCCATCTCAGCATTGTAAGTAACTGACTTTCTTACTAGGGTGTTAAAGAAGTGCTAATGTTGAGAGGTTTGTTTGGTAGGATGTCTACTTGCTTTGTTAAATAAAACATGGTCTCTATATTGGTGATTAAAGGAGAATAACTACATTTATGGGGAATTAATTGATGGAATGTCCAAATATCCCTTACAATTTTAGAAAAATCATTCTTAAGAAAGGTATTCTAAAGAGGGCACATTGTACATTCTAATAGGTTGGTGGCTACAGGATCCTGTCGATAGGTATTTTTCAAGATAGTAGTAAGGATAGTGTCTTCTTATTGGGATTATAGAGTTAGACTCTATTCAATTATGCAAAGAGTCTAAAAAAAGATAGCTTCTTCAAAGTCATCAATCTAAGGCATTGGTCCATCATTCAGGGAAGGCTGAGCTGGTGGATACAACACCATTTTCTTGGTGTCATTTCCACTAGAAATTAGCATTTTTCCTAACCTACAACCAATAAAAGTATCAGTGGAAGCCAACCATGGGTGACTAAGGACGAGAGGATAACCCCCCAAATTGCTCTTTAACTATAAGATAATAATATTTGTTGGATATTGCAAAGAATCTATAGTGATAACAAGGTCCTTAAAAATTCCTTTAGTATTAATAGTTGATTTTTTTGCCATCTAGAGGATGATAGGTGTTGGACAGAGAGTGGTAATCTTCAATTGATACATGGTATCCATGGTCATCACATTGATGGATACACCCAAGTTGATTAAAGTATTGGAGATGGGTTGGCCGTGGATGCTAACATTAATGACATGACTTTCTAGATCAAAATATTTTAGAGGAACTATATTTCCCAACATAATATCTGCTAATTAGCTAAATTCTTGGACTATTTTAGGATTCTTCTTCTTTCTTCCCTATTTTTTCAAACATATCTCTCTAACAACTTTATTATAGATAGGAACATCCTTTATTGCTTAAAAGAGTGGGATTTTGACTCACACATTCTTGAGTTATCCTAAGATATCAATTTAGGCTCTTGTTTAGGATGTGATATGTTCAATATCTCTAAAAAAGGAAGATTATCATTTTCTTTTTAATTTTTTGATGGACTTGGCTCAGGATTGACTACGGGTGGTTTTGGATTAGTATGGAGTGGAATTGGTTCAAAGTTTTCTATGATTATGGGTAAGGTGGGTTGTGGAAGAACATGAATTGAGTGAAGTTGAACTTGATTAATATCTAAGGTGTATGTTGGATATTGCATTATTTCAGTGGATTGTATCGATTGAACCAACTTATTGGTAGGATAGGGGATGGGTTGGGTAGGTAATTGAGTGGTTTGAATAGGTTGATGAGTTTTTAGAATTATGTCCTATTGTTTTTTTGGTTTTTGTATTTGTTAGGGAAAGCCTTGATTTCCTCTCCATTGTTATTGACATGGATTAGAGGGATAAAACCATTATTTATTTTGGAATTGTCCTTGTTGAGGTTGTTGTCCATTTTATTGCATCCATAACTAATTTTGGGGTAGTTACCAATTTGTTTGGGACTAATTTGGATTGGGTATATTCATCCAAGAACCATATTGAGGATTATTTGAGAATTTGTAAACATATATTTTGATGACATACCTAGTCTTTTGTTGAGCCACAAAAAATACTTGGTTCTCATCTTCTCCTATGGCATGCAACTCTACTATCTCAATATTTTTCTTGGTGGTACTGGCTACCTAAGATTTCATAGAATGGTATGTGCAATCCAACTTCTTCTTTATAAATTTAGGGCAATAGATAACTAAGGTTTTTTTAGTTTCTTATTGCTTCCTTCGTGTATGTAATGTATCAAGCTGAGTAGCTAGGTGACTGATGATGTCTTAATTTATGTCCTAGATTAGGTTGCTAACTTCACCTTTAGATATTCCTATAGAAAATTATATAAGAAGGGTTCTACCCCTACTTTTGTTCATGGTTGATCAGGAGTTGTTCATACATAGAGCTGTTAGTTCATCAAATGGTAGTGTAGAAATATCACCACTAGACATCAGATCTAGTGACTTTAGATAATCATCTTTAATTCCTTTTAGGAATATCAATTTGACTAATTCTTTATCCATTGTAGTTTTCTTATATTTTTGAAAGTTGAACAAAAATATTTCCATATATTCCTTTAATGACTCATCATCAACTTGTGTCATTCAGAAAATGTCATATCTCCTATAGTTTCTACCCCTACAATAGTCTTGGTACTTCATCATAAAATTATTCATTTTTTTTCAAGTAGAAATTACATCCTTTCCAAGTCCTATGAACCATTTAAGTGATGCATCTTTGAGTAACAATTTGAGTTTTTGAGCGTCTTGATTATAATCATAGCTACAACATAATATGTTAAACTCAAAAAGAAATGTGTCTAGATCCTTAGATGCTTTTCCCCTAAAAATAGGGAGGACAGAGTGAGGGATATTCTTCATGGGTAAATTTACATCAAGAGTAAGGATAGGAAATTCAAAATTAGCAGACTTATTGGTAGTGTTTTCTTTTTGGTGATCCCCCATGAATACTCTTTGTGTTGGTAGATAGGAAGTTGTTGCTACCCAATTCTCAAAATTCCTATCAATTATTTTATTTTCTAGGGTGTAAAAGATGGAGACTTTGTATTTTTCCTTAGGAATGTATGGATTCCTATATAATGGGGATGGTGTGGAGGTTTCAAAATATTCCACTAGTGTCTTGGCAAAGAGTCACTCTAAATTAGAAGATTTTATTGGCCTGGTGTTTCTTTTAAGGGCAAGAATAGCTTTGAATGCCTCCTTAGCAATAAATTTGGGTGATGGAGGGAAGAAAAATTTAGATTCTTAAGTATGAGGTGATAAGGTGGGAATTATCAAAGTTGGTACATTTGAGTCTCTTCTAGGGTTATGAACCTCTTCAAGGTCTCCAACTTATACTACTAGTTCAACCAAAAATTCTTCCTTCTCTACTTTTTTTTATTGACAACTGTGTGTGATCTTCAGGAATTCCTTTATGTTCCTCAGTTGCTATAGGATGAATATCAAATATTGAAATAATGTTTGATAATTTATGAAAAAACCTTCCTATACATTCCCCTTCACTTTGCATTCATCAAACACTTTATTATTATTATTTTTTTACTTTTTTCCCACCTAACCTACATAGGGTTAGTAATATGGGTTATTTTGAAATTTCCACTATCCTACTTTCAAAAAGGAAAATTTTAAACTATGAAAGTAGGAAATAATTAATCTAAAACATCAAAATAATAAACATCCAAAAATAATTGCTATCAAGATTGAAGATTACAAGTGTGTGACACCCTTCCTTGACAATGGCACCAAAAATGACTAACGTCTGATTTACAATCAGATATACTTCTATTGATCAAACCAAATAAGGAGAGTAACCATGGACCTGTAACTTATACTTCATTTAAATATCAAATTAGGTATGTAGAATTGATAAGATGACATCACTGTATACGTACATTCAATCTCTAATTTGACATTCTGCTAATTGTATCTAAGATGTTGAAGTGCAATAAATGAAATGCTTAAAAAAAAACATGACAAAATTATTGAGAAATAAATGCTTATGAATGGGAAGCTTCCTTAAATAAATCTTAAATAATAATGTTACTTCAAAAATTCAAAAATAAATTACACAATGCATAAATAAATCAAATAACATGCTTACCTATTAAAATGGGTTGGATTATTGCTATAGCCTTCCAAAGGGGGCCCTTCCTCCTTCTAACTCTAGCTTCAACCCTTAATATTAGAAAAATAAATTGAACTTAGAATTTCTCACTCATATCAATAAAAAATTTAGCAATAAATTACAGCAAGAAGTTATAATAACAATTACTTAACATAATGAACTTATGACAATCTCCATTCAACATCTACTATTTTTCTATATCTCTCAACTCTATTGCTACATATTTATATACCACAAAGAATATTTTTTATGAAAAAAATATATACATTATATTCTAAGATAAATTCGAATTGGGATAACCAAAATTTGTTCCTTTCGCTAAAGATGCCCTTCATGTGAATCTTGTAACTTTACTGCAATGATAGACAACTATTTTCTTCTTCAACCGCTTCCTTATTGAGCTCGATGGAGATTAGAGTCATTTATATGAGTTGGTTGAAAGAGAATCAAAATTTTTTCATCCACAACTTTGGTTATGTAGTGGCTATAGGATGGTCTGTGTAGTGAGATTCTCTTGCTGCAAGATGCTCCGTGTTATATACTTATTTCTCCAAAACATCTTCAAAAAACATTTATAGAAAAACTATCCTAAATCAATAGACAACCATCATATATTTAATTACAATAAATAATTTTAACTATTTAAAAGAGTTTGAAAATATAATGCTATATGGCTTACAAAATTAGGAAACTAATGTGGAAAAATGTTCAAAAGCATGGTAATCAAGCAGGATGAGTACAATAGAAGGACACAACAATAGGACATTTATGGGGCTCATTAGAAAAGAACTAAAGTCTTTCTTTGGTAAGATCAATTTTTTAAGGAAATTCATTTATAGTTTTTTAGAGATTTTGAAACCACTTAATGACATGCTAAATAAGGATACAAAGGTCAAATGGAATGAAGAAACAAAGAAAGCCTTCAAAGATATCAAGGAAGCAATAGGATAGGTGCCTGTGCTGATAAGTCCTGACTTTAAAAAATATTTTTATCTTTATTCTTTTGCTTCTGAACATATTATAAGAACTATAAATTGATAAATGTGATCATCCAATTGTATTTATGAGTGATAACTTCAAGAATGTTGAGTTAAATATTTTCTTAATTGATAAATAAACATTTGCTTTAGTTAAGGCAATCAAAAAGTTTAGACACTATATTTTTAGGAATAAAGTGCATGCTATATTGCCAGACCCTGCTACCAAAATCATTCTAAGTCAATGTGAATTAGGAGAAGGAAGAGGGAAGTGGATGTCCATACTCTAGGAATATGATCTTTAAATTAAAATTGCTAAATTGGTGAGGTGTCAGGGATTAATTCAATTGATTTATAACACTAATACTTGATTAAGCATCATGCAGGTTAACCAAAAATAATTTCAACCAAATGATTGGTATGATGAAATTATTCATTTCCTAATCAATGGTTCTTGTCCTATAAGATTGAGCAGAGAACAAATAAGAGATTTGAGGCTCAAATTAGATCACTTCTTGATCAAGGATGGGATACTTTACATGAAGAACTATGAATGAGTATATTTGAGATGCATTTCAAAAGAATAATCAACTAAAATGTTAAGTACCTTCATGATAAACTTTAGAGTGGATACCCCTCTAGGAAAACAACAAATTATAAAATTGTAAGGGCAAGATATTATTAGCCAACCATTTTAAAATATGCTCACAAGCATGTTAGGGAATGTCATTAATGCCAAATATTCAATATAAAGGAACCTGAAGTAGCTATGACCTTGAGGCTAGTTTTAATTAACAAACCATTTGCTCAATAGGGTTTGGAATTTTTAGGGGATATCAACCCTAATTCTTTAGTTGGGTATAAGTATGTTCTTACTACCATAGATTATTTTACAAGATAGATAGAGGTAGTAGAAGCAACATAGTGTAGGACTAAAGATGTTATCAAGTTCTTAAAAGAGAACATTTACACTAGGTTTGGGATGCTAGTATCATTAGTCTATGACAATGGATCAATGTTTACATCTATAGAGATGATTGAGTGGGACTATGATAATAAAATAGATTTTAATTTTTCATCTAATCATTACCCTTAGGGTAAAAATGTTTCAAAGTCTACAAACAAGAATCTGATGAAAGCTATTAAGAAGTTTTCAGCTCAACAACCAAGAACATGACATCTATTTCTGAAGTATGCTCTGTGGATAGATAGAACTAGAGTGAAACAAGCTCTAAAAATATCACCTTTTCTCTTAGTATATATACAAAAACCAATATTTCCAATTACTCTAAAATTTCCAACTTACAGGTTTATACAAGAGTATATGGAAGGAGATCAAGAATATGTCAATTCTAGGTTGCTTGACATCATCCAAATAGAGAATTCTAGAGAAGAAACATTTGATAATTTTAGTAGACATCAAACCACTGTCAAAAGATGGTTTGACAAATGGTCAAATATCAAGGTGTTCAAATAGGGAGACCTAGTTCTCCTATGGGACAAAGCATCTAAACCAAAAGGGAAACATGGGAAATTCACTCCTTTGTGGATTGAACCTTACCAAATTACTTAGACAATAGGAGAAAACAACTTTAAACTCAAAGAATTGTAGGGAGTAGAGTTCATTTTTTCAACTAATGGGTAGTATCTCAAGCATTATTTATCTATTGTTCCACCTCAATTCTTTATGGAGTACTCTAGAAGATTAGTTAGAGTTAGTATAGGTAGGTTTAGATTAGTTTCATTCTTATCCCTTGTTTGTAGATAATGTTTGTGAATATTTGTTTGCTTGTTGTGTGTTTACTTTCTTTGCTTTGTTCTCTGGCTTCCAATAAGTCTTTTCCAAGATAGGTCTTCAAGCTCTAAATACATCTAAGTGCTCAAAATAACTTCCTAAACCAAGAATGTGGATATGACTCTTAAACATTTGCTGATCATGGATTTTGGAAATTTTGAGCTTAATGTTATATTTTCAAGAAATTAATGAAGATTGATATTTAGATTATTTTTTTCTTAAAAATCTTAAACCTTATTTTGATCTAAGTTTGATTTCAATAAGGATTGCATGTGTTTGAGTGAAATTTTGAATTATTAGAAAAAAATCATGTTAACACTTAAAGAATGTTATTGCCTGGGTTGAAGTATATGACCAAGGATGATTATCCTAAAAATCAAACATTTAACAAAAATATTAAACAACTGGTTAATTCTGGTTCCCAACTTTTGTTGGAAAGCTAAATATAGTTGAAAAATACAAAAACTAAAAGCCTTATCAAAAATATAATTTTTTTTTGAGCAAAGGTGATTTTGGTAACCTCCACCGGGGCTATGGACACTTGACTAGCAATGGAGCAAAGCCTAGAGTTGAACCAAAGGTATCTCTATTGGGGCTATGGACACCTAGTTGATAGCAAAGTAATTCCCAAACCTCCCCATTTATAAATCATGATTCATAATAAGTATATACATATGCTTCAATTCTATGTTAATGATTAAGTTTATGAAATCTAGAAGTTGTTCACTGAATCCTAATGGAAATCAGTAAATAAATCAAAGCACACACACAACATGATTGAGTTTTGATATTTGACCTTAATTATACATTTTAAAGACTTGTTTCAATTATAAATTGATCTTAATAATGGTATTTGATCACATAGAATGATTAGTCTGGTTTTTATTTTAAACTAAAAGTATCTGAATTCTAACATTCTACAATGTTTCCCCCAGAAGTCACCATTGTTGAGGTCAACATCCCCCATTTCTAAAAAATTAGGACCCTTGTTCAAATTTTGAAAATTATGATATGAATTAGGCATTCAAATTGATCAAATTGCATTATTGAGTATCATGTTTTGATTTAGCTTACATTGACATGCTAACACATAAGCTTTATTTGATCTTACCTAATGTTGCTACCATTTGGCCCATGTGTTCCTATCTTGTAGGATCAATGGATATTCATTAGAATAAATAAATGTTCATGGGTTTATGCTTCAATTTCAATTTGACCCTTAACTGGGTAACTAATATGGTCCCATTTGAGTCATTCTATTAACATTTGGTCCTTTTTATATTAATTGAATCCAATTTTAAATATCATTCAAAACCTTAGTCTAAATTAATTTAGCCTAAGTTCTTATTAAAATGGATTCATATTTTTGATGCGTCACTTTATTCCATCTTAGTCTTAATTTAATTTTAGCCTATGTTTTGATCAAGTTTATTAATCCATTAAAACTTTAATCTATGATTTATACTAAGTTGTTATATGTCTCAAGCACTTATTCTTTGATTTTACTATTCATAGGTATGAATTGAATGCAAGGCTTCCAATCATCAAAACCTCACTCAATTAGATCAAGGATAAATGACACATAGGTGATCACCCAAAATCAATAAGTCATAGTTGTCTAGATTAAGATTGATGGTGTGTATTCTTACTAAAAATTCCAATCGATGATCCACATTAAAGACTGGGGTCAATAAGTCAAGATAGATCTATGATGCACATTTAATCATGTAGATGGATATATAATGGAAAAATGAAGTCAATAGGTCAAAGGATTCTAAGATTAAAAGTGATGGTGACATGTGTCATAATCATGGTGAATTGACAATAGATCAATGGCCCATATTTCATCATATGTTTAGGATATCAATGATGCACATTTAATCATGTAGATTAAAGATTGATGGTGGACATTCAATCATGTAGATGGGGATCAATGATGCAAATCAAGTTAATAAGTCAATAAGATCAGATTGCACATAAGGATACCATGTTGTGTAAGAGAGTTAACTAAATGGAGATCAATAGTAAGGTACATAGAAGGCATGTAGGGTTGCCAAATGTCATAATTTCAAAATCCCAAATCAAAGATCAACAACCAACATTGAAATTCAAAGCCAAGAGACTCTTGAGGAGATCAACAGAGTGAATTTGATGAAGTTTCCATGGAGTATGAGATGGAAACATGTGTCTAAAGTGATAATGGTCACATTTTAAAATTAAATAAATAATGTGGAAAGGAGATGCCACATAGGCAGACATGTTAGATCAAAATATTTTATGTATCCAAGCATGCGAATGTATAAATATGAGATAAAAATATAATTTAGGTTACCAAAGAAAATACTTAAAATGTGTATGCCACCATTAAATATTATTTAAATCCCCAAAATACCTCAGATGTATAAAAAATCCCTAGACTTGTTCATGCATTCATTATTTTGAGCTAGAAAAGAGAGCTTGATAATGAAAGTTATTCAAAGAGTCTAATTAGATCGATGAAATTGTTGAATTATAATTCAAAAGTGGAAAATTTAATTATAATAATAGAAATGAAAACCTATAGACATACTTAAAAAAAAATGGTTGAATTATACTTATCATCAGACACAGAGGGCAAAGTATTTAAAGATATAGAGTTCATGGCTTCTTTAATAAATACAAGAGACAATAACTATTTGAGCATGTTTTGGACCATAGATAACCAAGGAATTTTAACCAAGGAAGAGGATAAGCTAATCTAGTAAAGAGATTATATGATGATGTCATGGAAATTTAGATTATAAGACTTCATTATGCTATTGACAAGCTAGAGGTATTGTACTACATCGACGTCCTTAGTCTTATTTTTAAACATGCTAAAACTGATAAGGGTATGCTTATCCATGAACCTAGTTTGAGAAAAATAGAATACATATGCATTATTTCCTTCAAATCCTATTATAAACTACCTAGGCCCCAAATAGACCTCACCTCCATTAATGCATGGGCATAGAAACATACCATGGAGGATATCCTAGCAAGATGGTTAGAAGTTGGTGATAAGGTCATTGTAGATCCTAACAAGAAAATCCCTATGAGCCAATTTAAACCAGGAGTTAGAATGGTTATGACCATGTTAAATAAATTATATGGATTTTCACATACTACACACATCTAACCTATATGGGTGCTTATTGTATATTTCATTATTAAAAAAGTGGTAGTACCTCCTTTAGGTAAAATCATTAGCATTTCCTTAAGCAGGTAGATCTCTGGTATTAAAATAAGAAGAGAACTGAGTTCTTCATGATGTCAAATTTATTATATGCCTTGTGTACCAAAACTAAAATCCCCAATTAAAGAGAGTGGTCCCCCAATGATACCCAAATTATGTCCCAATATTACTCAAAATTGCATATTTACAAATATAGGGACCATATCTAATTCATATGTAACTGTGTATATCCTAATTTGAGTCAAGCCATCAATGGTCTCCCCATGAAGAGGATAACTCCTTTAGTCAAGAATTATATTGATTCAATGGGATAAATCTAGCTATACCCTTATTTTATAGTTATCAAAATAGAGGGAACCCAAAGTGCCCCCCTTAAACTACTAGTAAATGTGCTTGATAAGTTGGCAGAAAAAGAACTAGCACACCAAATATTTAATGGAATAGATGGGATTTGCAAGACCAAGAGGAAAGGACTTATCCATGGTTTTCTCATGACTATTGGTATAACCACTTTTAGACAATGGAACCAAATTGAAGTAGCTTCAAAACATAGGGTTTATTTTAATTTGTAGATAGATGACAATAAATAGTGGGATCCCAATGGTAGGGTAAAGGAGCACTTGAAGAGCAAAGGCATTCTAACTGTATATTATGAATATGAAATTAGAGCATATGAATTTATGTATACTAAGGAAACCACCTATCATGAAGTTTCTATAAGATTAAAGGAACATAATATAAAGCATGAATCTAGATTGTTGAGAGATTAGAAGATGGAAGACAAATGTCAGCTTGGTCCTAGACAATATCATCTAGTAGATGTTGGCCCTTCTAAGCTTCCCCTAAATAACATACAAATAAATCATAGACTTGAAGAAAGGAAACCAAGAGAAGTTGATTCAATCTCCTCAATCCCTAAGTCTTTTGGAACATTAGAACAAGATTTGCCTTAATAGGAAGAAATTCACATGATAGATTTGAATCCACAGGAATCTCTTGAAGATGCATTCATAATGCTTTCCATGACTTATGAAATAGACATAGATGTAGAGGAGGAAGATGTTAAGGAATCCAAATAGGAAAAGGAAAGGAAGATTCATTAGACTTAATGATCATTGATCCTCTCAAGAGGAAGGCTGAGACTACAATTGTCCAAAAGGTAAAGAAAGGAAAAATATCATTCCCCCTTTGAAGGACATCAACCTATTCAATGAAGAGAACCCAATCTATGGACTGACTATACCTGAATGGTTCATATATGAACCAAGGATGGAGAAACTTCCTATTCCATATCACCCATGGGATATAGTGAAGACCACAAGCATACCTCAACATTAAGAATTAAAGCATTGGATAATAGCATTATAAAATGAAGAATAAAAGATACTTGCTACTTCAACTCGACTAACATTCTAGTTATAAGTAGAGGTTATAATTAAGCATATGGACCAATCTTCAATGGGAGTTAGGTATGATCTAATTACTACAAGCCTAAAAAGAGTAACTAAAATAATTATCATAGAATAAGGTCAGGAGGTTCTACACCAAAGGGTTGAGCCTTTGGTTCACCTAAATTACAAGAGGGAACAAAGACCAAGGGAAGACCCCATGTTTGAAGAAGATATTCTGGATCTAGCCCAATCACACTCAAAAAGTCTACAGGCTACAATCAAAGGACTAAAACAAGAGAAGAAAATTCTTTAAGAATAATCTATTCTATCAATAACAGTAGATATTTTTAATAACTTTGAAATAACTATTTATGAGACATTAAATTATTTGAAGGCAATAAGGTCCAAATTGGATATGGTGAGTAAACAACATGCCATGGCTTTGAACCAAGATAATTAGTAGCAAGGATTAGATAAGAAAGTAAAGACACCGATCAAGATACTAATGGAAAACTAGATCCCTGAACTTAAAATGGTCATCCCATCACACTTAAATATGGATATGATAATCCTGATGGAGAAACTTAGAGACATAAATAAATGGTCAAAATGAATTGAAGGTCTTTTAGGAGAATTTAAATAACTAGAGGTAGAATGATACAGTTACTAGGAGGTTTGATTAAGGATCCAACCATCCCTAATCAAATAGGGCCAATAACTTATCAAGAATTCTAGCTGATAGATATTGAGTTCATCTAATGGGTCAAGAGTAGAAGTAAGGGCACTGAAGGGGTTGAAAACAAGCATATCTTGAAGTTGTTCTTGATAGGAAATGAAAATATTGGTAATGATAAGAACATTAAAGAATCTATGGACAATGGATGAAATCTTTAGAGATTTAACAGAATAAATAGAGGATCTATTCATACATCCATTCATAGAGCCAATCATAAATATTAGGTTGATTGATGACTTATATGACAAATCCATGAATATTTTGGAATAAAAGCAAAATGTTGTAGTTGTAGGAGAATCTTAAAGTCAATGAGGTTGACTTAGAATATTCTTTTATATCAAAAACATGTAAATCATTTAAAAAGAATCTACTATTTTGTAAAAGCATGTGCAATGTGTAACACACATGGCTTATAGGTTAGTCACATTTGAAAAGTGTCATTGGTATAAGAATATTTATAAGAGGACATCTATCATTGACACTTGTTTTATTCCCATTTGATAATGACTAACCAAAATGCTCCATAGGTTACTCTACCAACCTATAAAAGGGGATATTATCATTGAAATGAGGAAGTTTTGAGAGAAAAACTATTTTGGAGAAAATAATAAAAGCAAGAGAATTCTGTGAAGATTGTCTCATTTTGTCTATTTTATTTCTTATCATGGCTACTTCCTCAAGTCTTTGTTCTGATGTTTAGATTTGAACTACTTTTATGAATTCTAGATGTGCATATATTAATGCAGAGTTGTTAATTTGAGATTTAAGCTAGGTTAACTAAAATTTATTAGATTCATTTCAATATCATTACTTTTCTAGAAGATGTGCAAATGCAATTTTCTTGTTTAATTAAATCTTTAAAGTGAATATCATCTCTAATTTACATGATTTCAAATATCCTTAGACATTTGCTTGGTATATGGTAAGATATGCATTATTTGGTAATTGCATTTCATATGCTAGTTTTAAGATGCATATATTTGATGAAATGAGAGATTTTTCAAGATGTCTAAACTAAAGAATAGAAACATCTCTTTCTGCCTTAACCTACCTATTTTCTCATTTTTTGATGAAATCATTTTAGTTTACTTTCTCATTGTTAATATTCATGATAGATTAGAGTTTTATACTTTAGATTCTGATCATTATTCATTATATTTAGGTAAATAACATTTATCTTCACAAAAATTTAGGACCAAGGTTGATCCCAACAACCACTTGCATAATCATTTTATGAAATAGTCAAATAGCTGAGCCACTACTCCACCATAGATCTTAGAAAGATCACAACTAATAACTCATGCAAAATATTATTTGAATGTTTAAATGAGAAGTGTTTTCAACATTTTAGAACCCCATGATACATTTACACACATAAATAACTCCTTTTAGTCTTAGCATTAGAGTAGTGGACCAGTCATTTCTTTTCATGCATTTTCCTATTTTTTAGGTTAGTATTTTTTAAGTTGAGGCTGTTTGGAAGCCATGTCTATAATCTAATTGAGTATTGGATGAATCTCTATTTGTTCATTAAATGAAACATCTTTATATAAAATCATTATCAATTGTTAGACTAGGCTTGCACATGAAATATGGTGGCCCTAATTTTATCTTTTGCATTATTGATATCTCCCTCAGACTCTTGCACCATCCTTTAGCTGGATTTGTATTACATCTAGCTCAACCAAGGACTAGTTTATTTGAGGATTTGTCTACTCAAGAGGAATTGAATAGCTCCATTAAAAATTAGTCTCTTTCTTCTCTCCACCCTTCTCTTTTTTTTTCATTAATTCTTGTAGTTTAATTTTCTATGCAATCTACACTTAATATTTTATCTTGCCTTCTCACTCTATGTATTGATACTTACGTACTATTGAATCCATGAAATTGGTATTTTTGTTTGAATTAGATACTTATATCTATGGTTAAAAATTTAAGTTTTGATTCTATAGGCATTAAATCATACTTTAAATGTATATAGACTTGTCTGAAATACTCTATCTTAACCAACAAATGCCCCTAGAATTGGAATGGTCATAATGAGCCACTGAGTGAATATCAGTGTGCCTAGACTAGGTAGAAGAAACCTTGGGGAGATGTTAGGATATACTTATAAGAGGGGTTATGATGTGTCAAAACCACCAAAACTTGGTTATTATTATTGGCCATGTCAAAATGACCATCAACATGTTTGGAACTAGGAGGGATTGAATTTTAGTGTTTTACGTTTATATTTTTATTAGGAACTTTGCCTAGTTATTTTCAAGGTTCTTAGACTTAAAAAATTGATTATCCGAGCCCTCCAATGGCCTTAACTTGGCTAGGAGATGTATCTATCCTATGAATGTTCTAGGACCCTCCCATGAGTTGCCCAAAAGACCCACCAATTATATGCAAAGTATATCCATGATGGGGTCAAGGCTACTGAGGAACATATACATGATTTTAAAGAAGCCCTTATCAGAAGACAAATTTATCATGAGGATGCATCTTGTCACCTATTCCCCTTTTCATTGGATCAAATGACCTATTCTTGGTACCTTGGTCTAATAGAAGGGTGCATCATGACATGGGCCATATTTTAAAATATGTTTATCAACCATTTTAGTGTGCCCATTTACCCTTTTTTCTTGTAATATCAATTTTATATAGTCTATAAGGAGCCCAATGAACTAATTAGTGTATTCAACCATCAATTTAATTAGCTATACATAAGGTTGAAGCACCATTTCCTATAATTAGAATGAATTTCCATAGAGGTCTACCTCAAAAATATGTATCCCTTAAATGTTATGTTTGTTAGGATGAACCTCTTTGTTCTCACATCATTAGCATTGATATACTAAGAGGTTGTAAATGTAGAATAATAATCAATGAATCAAGGATTTGATTCCTACCCTTCCTATTTTTTGGAATAGTAGGGCATTTATGCCTAGAATACTTTGAGTTTCATGCCTACAACTCAACCCATGGATCAATACATGCCTCATAATGAAGTATTTCCCCAAGATTGAAACTAATTGAATTCCTATGTGACAAATGAGAGCTATGCTTACTCTTTTAATGCATGTAACTTAGCTAAATCTATGTATAATTAATAGGATGATTCATATCATTTTAGTGATTTAGTATCTTTGGGTGATATTACTAATCAAATACCATTTATTTTAGTATAAAATTAGTAGGCAATGCACAATACAAGTTATGAAGCTGTATACCCTAACATACCATTTGGAGTTTATGAACTTGACTATGTTGTTAATACTGAGCTGATCATACATGCTAAGAACATACCATTTTATAAGCTTGATCTATGATTTAAAGGCTACATTAGTGGTGATCATGACTTTGAAGATGAGGAATCCACAACTATTTAAGGCAAATTAGCTTCTAAAAATAAAATTGATGAACTACCCACACAAAATGAACAATCAAACATCTCTTGCAATTAACTAAAATAAAAACTAGAGGAATTAGAGCTATGAGATGAGGAAGATGTATGCTATGAATCTAAAACATTCTTTCCCTCTATTTGGAAAACTAGTCCTAGATGATCAACAACTCAAGTGTATCAATCTAACACCCATCCCATCATTTGAGATGGATGAAGAAGAAAATAATGATGAAATAGGCTGTCCAAGTGAAGAAGGTGAGCTAGAAGAGTTTATAATGGATGATATCTCACCTTGGGATAGTCTAAACTTCAATCTAATTATAACTGAATGGCGTAGCCATGGTGATCCTCTTAGTAGTAGAGGTAGTCAAAGGGGAAGAACAACAACATCATGGCTTGATTTAAGAAGTCATACTAATGGAGATGTGAGCTAAAAATGACTTGGTGTAGCCAAAATATCCACACACTTCAACCAATGATGATAATGCTAGGAGGTATTTAACATGGGAATAACCACTCCCATACATCCTTGGTAGTAAATAAAACCATCAATATGTTTCCATAACATCCCTCTTATTCTAAGAGCAACCCATAATTGATTTATCTTTTGGTTATAACAAAGGTGACACCCTTACCAGGTTGGATGCTCAATTATCTCTGGTATGTAAGAATACCCACCCCTACCCCCCACCATGGTATAATGTTTGGTCTGAGGTATTATCTTTCACTTATCCCAAATTATTTGTGCAAGTTAAACATAGGTTCATTGTAGAGTTTCATGATCATAATTCATTTAATTTACATAAAATAATATTGATAAATCTGTATGGGACAGTGTCCATGAGCATAGAGGGTAGTAAAGGTGTAAATACATGTCCCTTAACCTTCTCAAAATCATGTAACATAGGTATCTAATTGAATTTAGTCATACTCTTGCCTGAAACAACCTTTTTAAATAATTTCTCTTTTCCTTTCTTGTTTGACTCTACCTTTGTCCTTCCCATCCCTTGTTGCTAGTTTAGTTTCCCTTTTATTTTTGTTTTGTCTGGTCCTTCTCTTTTTGCCTTCAGGTTCCCACATTAATCAAAGAAATGAAATAAAAACCATGTTACATAGGTGACATGAATGTAACTCAAGAGCCTAATTAAGATTTGATTGAATATCTTATGTGAACTACTATAATTGCATGGTTCATTTCTAGAATTTTGAAGGTCAATGATTTTTAACTAAACTTGTGAATTTATAAAAACTTTTTTATTATTTGAACCCATCTCAAGCACTTAAAGAATTATCTAAAAAAATTATAACATTGTTTTAATTTTGATTTGTCTGGAGTTAATCATGAACTGGTTGATTTCCTTATACTTATGGCTTGGTACCCAATCATCTATGGAACAAATACAAAATATCCTTTCATAAGAAAAGAAGAAGGATGGATTCAATTATAAAATATAAAAATTCTCATCAAAAGGGTGATCTTGGTATCCTCCACCATATTATTTCTAGCCTATTTGGTAGTAGAGCAAGGCCTTCTGAAGGGACCAAAATCATCTCTACTAGGGGTATAGATGCTTGACTAGTTATAAAGCAATGCCCAAACCAGTTTCCCCCAAGTTAAATTACAAAATATTATTTCCCTCAATAGTTTTGACTTGGGGTAAATCTGAATTTCTGTGTGTGAATGCAATGAGAAAAAATCAATCACTTGATCACACACATAGATGGTCTTTGATAGGTTCTTAGCTTAGTATGTCACAAGTTGTAGCAGACTTAGTGCTTTTACATTCTGAATTTGTTTTGGGTGATTACTTGAAACTAGTGCTTATATTCTTATGAACTAAAGATTATGGATTCTTGAGATACTTAAGAGTATCTCCCAGTAGGAGTCACCATTTATTGTTTCTCACATAATATGCTCCATTTTCAAACTGAATATAGGGTCCCTCTTTTGGCTCTAGAGTTTGATCTTATATCTTTTAGGGGTAGTTTTATTCTACCTATTTTTTTTTGCCATTTTAAGATGCAGGTTGCCTGATGTGGAGTTTTAAATCCTATGTATTTCATGACTCTAACCAATTTTGGGTAAATTTATATTGAGTTTTTGAAAACACTTGGCTTATAAAATAAATCAGATCTTGGAACTCTTGATAAAAATACTTGAATTTTCATAAGTCTTATGAATCTTAACCATGCAAATTCATGTTTTAGAATCCTTCAAATTTTGTTTAAATTGGCCAAGTGTTTACATTATTTTGATTTTAACTTGGTTAATTATCAATCAAATGTGAATCATCTTTAAGGTTGGTGAGCATGAGATTATTTTTATGCTAAGTTTTAGATCTTTCCTTCCTTCATTCAACTTTCATACTTAGTCACTTTTTAGATTTTATCATAGCATTTTGTTTTTAAAACTTAGCTATTTGTATTTAGAAATTAAAAATGCTGATTGTGCCCTTTTAGTTTTTTTCATAGGCACCCAAAGTATTTATTATGCCACACGATGATATTTCTTAGATCTTGATGGCACTACCCATTTGAAAAATCTTTTTGACACATATTTGATTTTCTATATTTCTCTTAGAGCCACGTGTCAAATTTTTACTTCTTGGGGACTTAGCCAATTATTTAAAGAAGTTCCCAAAGCCATGTGTCATCTTTCCACTACTTTACAAGACTTAAGCATTTTAAATTTTCCTAGAAGCCTTCAAATCTATAAATCATAGGGATTCTCATAAGTGTCATGATCTTGGTGACCCACTATCATGGGCAACTCCATGCATGGTGAAATCCTTTAGGTTAGCAGGATGTCACCACATGACAACATCCCACTAATATATAAACCTAAGATGGTTTGTATAGTTCCTATGATTTTTGAGCCTCTAGGTTATGGGGATGTCACCATTTGGAAACATCCCACTACCCTATAGTCCTAGGGTGGTCTGTGTAATCCAAAAAATGTACTAGAGCTCCACGTGAGTAGGATGATGCTATGTGGTAAATCTCACTTCACCATAGTCAAAGGACAATTAGTGTGTACCAAGCCCTAACCAAGTAGTGGAAGAGTGGGGAACAAACATACGACATGACCTTATTAATAGAATACATGATGGAAATGATGTCAACAAGGCACTATATTAAATTTGATGACCTTCTAACCTGTCAAAGCCATTAAAAGTTGAGATGGGATTATGCATTCAATTTGACAATAAAACCAAGTCACATCTCAATTATGTGGTTATAAATAACATAGTTAAGTGTAGGGAAGTTAGCACAATGAGATAAATTGAACAAAATATTATAGGCCTAAGTATAAAATTAACAAGCTTCAATGTGATAGTTACTAGGGACATTAATCATAGTGTGGCAAGCACATATAGATAATGACAAGGACATAATTAACAAGAACATCATATTGAGAGAACATATGGATCTACTTAAAATACAAGGTGTGTCCTAACTAGTGAATCTATTAGAAATTTTAGAAATAATCAATTACAGAATGGTTATAATTGGAAAAGTTGTTGAAAGGAGTGGTGCAGATCAAAGCATAACATGCGTATTGGGATCAAGTGAATATCATAATAAAAATTTAGCCTTTAAGAGGCTTGACACCTAACTACATAGAGTCCATATAAATGGTAATCTCAAATCAATCCCAATGACCCTCCACTACTAGAGTTCAATTCAGTATCTACAATAATATGGTCAAGATGGCATGTCTGTCAGGGCCTCAACTATACCTTCCAATCACATTGATGAATTTTTTAACCACTCTAATAGTGGGAAATGGAAAATTTAATAATGAACTCCATAGATTGAATTGTATATTTAAGATCAGCTCTTTCATTGTATTAGGGGTTGGCTCTTTTAGATTAGAGTCGACTAGTAGACTAGACAGGTTGGCTCCTTTTAGTATTAGTATTAGATTAGTGGATCAATACTTATTTTCATGTATTTTCCTATTTTGTAGGTTGGTATTTTTTGAGTTGAGGCTACTTGGAATCCATGTCTATAATCCAACTATGTAGTGGATGAATGTCTATTTGTTCATTGAATGTAACATATTTATATAAACACATTGTCAATTGATAGACTAGGCCTATGCATGAAATATGGTGGCCCTATTTTCCTCTTTTTCATTACTTCTATCTCCACTAGAATATTACACTATCCTTTAGATGGAGTTATGCTAGGTCTAGATTAGCTAATGAATAGTTTCTTCAAGGATTTGTCTACTCAAGATGAACTGAACAACTCCATTATAAAGTGGACTCTTTCTTCTCTTTATCTCTACCCTTCTATATTTTATTTTAAATTAATTCTTGTAGTTTAGTCATCTATGCAGTCTAATCTTAATGCTTTATCTTGATTGCTTTCTTTATCTATTTTTTCTTATGCACTATTGAATCCATGTAATATTTAAGTTTATTTGAATCATATATTTATATCCATGGTTAAATCTCTATATGATGATTTTTTAGGAATTAGATCATAATTTAAATGTACATATATTTATCTAAACTACTTTAGCTTAACCAATAAAGGCCCCTTGAATTATAATGGTGACAATAATCCACTGAGTGAAGATCAGTGAGCCTAGACCAGGTAGAATAAACCTTGGGGAGATCTTAGGAGCTCTTTACAAGAGGATTTATGGTGCATCAAAACCACTGAAACTTGTTTATTGTTGGCCATGTCAAAAATGGCCATCACAAAATTTAGAGTCAAACACAATGGACACTTCAATCAATAAAATCATAGTCAATCATAATGGATAATAAAATGTCACATAGAACTATATTGAATCATAAATAGAGAAAGATTCACATACTAAAATAGAGAATAAAACATTTCATGATGTAACACACAATAACATAAATCATACATATAACAAGCAAGGCTAATCTATATAAGCAATGTATGTCATCATCACATATAATAGAATATAATATCCAGTGAAATAGAAATTTGAGTAGTATGAGTCAAAGAAAAGTATGTGTAACTAATGTGAAGTATTTGAACATGATCAATGGAAATAATCAAATAACAAGATGCCCCCAACAAAAGCATGTTCCCAATGTAAGAAGGTATCTCATAGTCTAGGAATGTATTGCATCTTTGTGTCTATGTCATATGAAACTTATATGTCCTACATCTCACTCATGTATATGGTGAAACACACATTCATAGAAAAAAATAGATATGTAATCTACTATATACGATAGAGCATAAAATAAATCATGTAAAAAATTAATACATGTAATGCATAGGTCCTAGTTTTGATTTTCTAAATATTTTATTTTTATGAGTTTTTAATTTTTATATATTTTTTATAATACCAACTAATGATCCTATCAATGGAATTCTCATATGCAGGTTATTACATGTCATGTTTGAGTAACATGTGTATCTATGACAAAATGTAAAAAAAATTAGGTTATGGCATATCCATCATTATCATCATCAACCATATACTCATGTGTATGTTGCATCACTGTATGAATCATATTAGAGTGTTAATTATGATGCATAGTAGAAGAATGTCCATGTGTTCACTATGTAACATGCCAAGGAGTTTTCAACACAAGTATAGAATATGATGGATTAGTTAATGGCTTATGTGATTCCTAAATAAACCTCTAATGTAATGGAAATTTTAGTGATGGTCATCTAGGAAAATATGCTATCTTTCTTTAAGGTGTCTATATAATATGAAAATTAGTATGTTTTCAACTAACTACAATGGCGGTGGGGGTGGAGGAGGAATAATATGTTGTTGAATAGGATATTCATATGGAATACCTAAAATTTTGACAAACCTAATACCATATATATACTTAACACATATATGTACTTAAGATGGTACGCAACACATCTTATGTATCCAAGGACATCCTAACAACATGTCAAACGACCATATACTTAGTAGAATCAATAATAAAGTAGAAATTATGGTTGGACCCTATTGAAGTGGTAGTATAATCCTCCCTTGAAGGTTTTATTTCCATCCATTGAATCCCTTAACTATGTTTTTTGTATCCATCAAATCTGCTTGTGTATATCCAAGACTAGTAAGGAGTGTCATGGTGCAAATATTTTCAATTGAAGAAATATATATCTTAACACTTATATATGGGTTGTGAATCAATATATTCATGTACAAATAATGCCTCATCAAAATTATCATCATCACAATCTCATGCTTATCAAATATGATAGTAGGTGTATGTGTTTATATAATCTAAAGTGTTTAGTGCCAATAATACCATCTAGATGATGGTCTTCCCTAGTTCTATAAATATATGAATTTGTAGGAGGATGTGCATTGTAACTCATATGAAATTTAGGTTTAGTAGATGTCTCTTGTGTTGAATGATTGGGAAAATGAACAAAAAACATTTTTAACTTAGAATTCAAACTAGGTTGTACCTTTGAATCATGTATAGATGTGTGAAGATAAATTTTGTTATCATATATCAAATATTTCATCTTATATTAAAAATTGATGCATATATTAGTTGAATGTATCATGTATCTATGATAATTAAAATATGCATTATTGTCAAATCCATTAGATTGAGGCATATTTATATCAACCTAGTTTTTGGGAGGGATAAATATAAGGTCACACTTAAATAAATTTTATAATACCTTGTGAGGAGGTTTTGGTAAGTGTGAAAATTAACCCTTTGGAGGATCTAAGAGAATAAGATGATTAGTTAGCTAAGAATTTATGTTAATTGTTGCTTTTACATCATTATTATTATCTCTTACTTTTGATTTAAAAATTGGTTTACATATAAACTTTGCATTATAAGTGGTTGCAAGGTTGTGTAGATGATATTTATGGATTATATAGTGGCCTAGTCTTGTACACTCAAAAAACTCAGACCTTGGCTATCCCTCTTAATTCTGAACCTTTCCTAATTTTGAAAGTCTTACATCTAAGCTATCTTGTGCCCCTTGGCCTATCTCTTGGTGTGACCAGTCTTATGTTGATGACCCAAATCTTATATCTTGTCCAGAATGCTTAAAACCTACTTATCTTCCACCTTTGAAAGTTCTTAGTATGTACCTACTTTCCTTCTCCCAAGATACTAACATCCTAGATAGACACTTATGTTGATGTAGGTGTCCTACTCTAATGCAATTTATAGTACCCTAAAATCATCCAATTTGTAAATGAAATGTATCCTAATGATTAACTTAAGTGATCTAATGAGAGTTAATTATCCAAAGGGATTGATATAAATATAAGATCAACCCTCATTCATTCCTCATCTAGCATACACCTATAAAAGGCCTAAGATAACTTATCAAAACATTAAATCAAATAATCAATAAAGTAGAAGCCTTCCTATTTTCTCTTATTCTCATATTAGTCATAGGAAAAACACATACACAGGTCTAAATTACTAAAAGAGCATTTAAGAGCTATATTTTCCAAGTTATAAGCTAAGTCAAAAGTGAACTTGCTTAGAACATATTACATGATTCAAACACAACCCAACATGTAAGGGAGAACTACATCAATTTGAGGCCCTTTTCAAAGTATTGTATATGTAGGCAATGCCCATTGATAGAGGGGTCTTTGGGGTTAGACCAACACCATGTGTCCACTAACCCATTTTCCCCCAACGACATTATAAATATGAAGAACTAGAGTTTTGTAATTTCATGAGGAATGACTATCCATGACCCATATTTGAATGCACCAGAGTGAAGGTGAAGATAAACCCAAATGTAATTAGGTGGTTTCATCCCTTTCTAGTAGGTATAATGTATAGGACACCTGCATTAGGTTTATATAGTAGCATCGATGTAACTATCAAAGGTTGATGCTAGTGTTTGTAGATCTAGAGGCATATAATCTAGAATTTGGTGACTGTTCTAGAACCCTCTTCTAGTATTTTTTTGCCTATTCTAGATCCATAACCATGTTAGCATAAAAAAAGCTAAGTACATCATTTATTTATCATTTCCATATCTATCATAGTTGTACTTTCTATTTTTATCCCATCTTAGTTTAATGAATTGAACATATGTTATATTTGGGTTTAACATCTAATTAGCCTACTATAGAGATAGTTTATCACCCTTGTACCCTAGGATTTATCTATCCCATTTAACCCTATATAAACCTAATCCATATTTTTAGGGTTAAACATTTGGTAAACCCAACCTTTGAGCATTAAACCCTAGATGGTTTAGAGTTTTATGTTTCCTATTTTCCTAATTGTTATACATTGTTCCAAATTATAAATTTTTAATTTGTAAAAGAATGGAAAATGTTAATGCAAAAACTCATTTTAAAATGGAAGATAAAGAATCCTTGATCACATATCTTAATAATAACAAAGGCTTAATGGTTTCATTTTTGTATGTTACACAAGATGAAATTAGTAAACATGATACGACTAAGGCCTCCTCACCTAGTGATGGTGAATCTTTAGAAAGTACTATAATTGATTCCATACCTATTAAACTTCCTACATATAGTGGGGGCATAAGATATGTGTTTCAACCTTTATTTATTGAAACTACCATTACTAAATCTACCATGGGGATAAAAAATGTTTCAACTTAAATACTAGTTTCTATGCTTATTAAAATAATGATTACATTCCCTTCGGTGACTACTTAGCTTATTAATCTAAATCCCAATCGATACATAGTTCAAACACTCCTTCAAGTTATAAAGACCTTGAGGATAAGGTTAAAAACATTGAAATTTTTTATTTAAAGTATCCTCATACTATTGATTCCCAATATGTGTTATATAACCCTATTGCACTTTAAGATATATTTTCACCCTTTGCCAACTAATTTTGTTGTACCTAAGTTCATTTTTTAGGATAGCAAGGGTGATCTTGAGAAACATATTGGATATTTATATGTGACATGCCTTGAATATGCCTCCAATGATAAAATTTTGACCAAATTATTCTCAAGAAGTCTCAAGTACTATGATTTGAGGTGGTTCTATTATTTACCTCTCTTATCTGTGAAAGCATTCAAGCTTCTTGTAGATAAGGGTCTCACACACTTTTCATTTAATATTTTTGAAAAAGTATCCTATGCTCAAATTTCAAAAATCAAACAAGGAACAAATTAACCTATCAATGAATATGTCTTGATACCTGAGGTAGAAGACAATATTATTTAAAATGACTAATCCTATGGTAGATAAGGAGTTACAAGACATATTCAAACAAAGTTTGCTTTCTCCTTTACATGAATAAATTATTTTCAAGTTTGTTAAAATAATTTTGATGACTTATTCCATATTGTATGGGACTATTAAATGAACCTTATTTCATTTAATAAGCTCAAGTACATAGAAAACACACCAACTTGCATCTACATCCAATGCCAAATTTATAATTAAATCAAGTTATAAGGTAAAACCTCCTGAGCCTAAAAAGGAATAAACCACCATGGTTAACATAATTTCATAGAAAAATAATCATCTTGTCTTATCTAATGCACTAAATAGATAATTTACATGCTTAGTTGAGTCTCCCACTTCATTTCTCCCATGACTAATAGAGTGCCATCTTATATCTCTCCCCCATCCTATAGAGGTTGAGATGAATAGAACCCTACCCAAAGGATATGATGCAAAATTTTATTGTGATTATCACTAGGGACCAAGACATTCTATGAACATTTTTTTACCTTGAAACATAAGATCCAAGACCTACTTGATGACCAAAAGATTACATTTGATGATCCTCCCAAGGAATCAAGTTCATAACCTAGTGATCACTAGAAATAGAAAATATGTATCAATATTTTTAAAGACCATTATAAGAAGGAACCAAAAGTACAAATGACATATACTGCACATCTTCCTCCATCACATTATTGTCACTCATTAGATGGAATTATTGGTACTTATACATGACACATACCTCCTATGGTTTAGAGACCTTATTTTACTTTTGATGATAATGAGGTTAAGGATGATGACTCTAATCTTCATTCTTTATTCATTAAAGTATTTATTGATCACCAAATTATACACAGTGTTATGATTGATAATTATGCAAGTGAAAATGTTTACACCATGACATTATTTGGTCATCTAGGTTATACTCATCATAATTTTCATCCTTATACTAGATAAATTAGAGAACTCAATGGGACCTCAAAGATGGTTCTTGGTGAGATTGACCTACATTTACAAGTTGGTCCCAAACATGTGGTTACTACCTTTTTAGTCATACATTCCATGAGAATCTTTGATATATTATTGGGAAGACCTTGGATCCATACACTTTGAGCAGTACCTTATACAATGCATAGGTGTGTTAAATACATTCATGTCAATTGGATAATTACAATTTCTAAAATCCCATATGAGCATCCTCTTGAACAAGAAAAACTTATACCTAGGTAAGTAATTATCAAACCTAATAAGTTTAATTCATCATAAAAGGGTAAGCAACATGCAATCACCTTCACTAGGTGAGCATCACTAGAGAGAAATTTATATTAGAGATACATAGTGGATTCCACATAATCCTTATCTTCTATCATGCACCATATTCAGAGATCTTGAACAACTAAACATGTTTTTACTATTTTTATTCCAAATAAATAATAGAGTACACAAATATGGGTTCCAAGAATCCCTATTCCTTCTATTTCTATTTCACAACCTCAGAGTCCTATTATACATATATAGAGAATCATAGACACTATAGTGATAGATATTGTACCTATACATGCTCCTTGATAGTACCATAAATTCTTTACACCAGGTTTTGAGTAGGGAGGTACATATGACCATTATTTTTATGGGATAATAGGATGATATTTATTATTCAAACATTCTAAACATACAAAATTAAAAATAAAAAAGCATTCAAAAGTACAAAAATATTTTTAGCATAAACATAATCTATTAAATCCGTGGCATATGGGTGTTAGTTCCATGTTAATGGATGGAATATCATTTACTCCTACATACACATGTGTGTAATGATTCTACTTAAGTGTGATATAGGCATACATAGATACATGATCTATTCTTTTTTTAAATGTTGATCCTTCCCTTTAATCATGTCATATGAACATTGGGGGTAACCACCTCTATGATCACGATACTTCCAAGTTATATCATTCTATAGTAACTTTACACTATCACATTTTGAGCTCATATGTGTACTTACACATGCATTTATCCATGATTATATATTATATAGGGTACTTGATATTCTATGTACTTAACATTTTTTCTAACACATTTGATCCATATGATACTATGATATGTTTATTTTAGTTGTTTATGATTTCCTATATGCACTTCCTTGAGTGTCTTTCCTTGATATTATCTTACTTGTTCGAGCATATGAATATGCTCCTTTATTTGTGTCCCACATTTATTTAAAATTTGAGCATGTCATTTTTTTGTATATACATTTGAATATGTCATTCTTGATTTTGTGTAAATTTAACTAAGTAATGTCCCTTTGATTGTGTAACATTTAAACATGCCCCTTATTTGTGGTTTCCTTGGACCATTGTATGTTGACTTGATTTTGAGTGTTCTTATGTGTGTGTTTATTTTCTTGTTGATATTTTATTGTAACTATATAGATATTACCATGATATTTATCATGAATATTAAGAGTTCATGTGATCACATTGTTCTATGCACTTCAATCCTAAATTTTCCTAAACATATTCTTCTATATGATACATGGTTCTATTCACATATTATGGAGTTGTCTTATCCTTTTGTGGTGAGGTAATTAATATTTTATATTATTCACTCACCTAAAAGAGGGAGAATATTAGTGGGGGAATGTCATAGAGTAATGTTTTCCACACTTATTCACATTTAACACAATTTTTTAGATTCACTAGGGGCATGCCATATAGACATGAATTCCACACATTCACAATTTTAGATTCAGTGGGGGAATGCTTTGAAATCATGTTATCCACACTTATTCACATTTGGAATAGTTTTTATATTCAATGGGGGAATGCTATATAAGCATGGATTCCACACATTAATAGTTTTAGATTCAATGGGGGCATGTTTTGCAAACATGTTATCCACACTTCTTCATTATTTGACACACTTAGATTTAGTGGGGGCATGTTTGGGAAAACATGTACTCCACATTGGCACTTATTTAAAATTTTGGATTTATCCATATATAATGGAGGCATGTTTTATAATCATTTTATACATACTTACATAGTTTTTGAATTGGCCAAAGCACATAGTTATATAATTCAGATTCATAGTTATGGCAAAATTTTATACATTGGTAACATTGCTATATATAGTTTCAAAATGAGACACATCTAAGGTGCATGTGATATGAAAAGTCTGCATAATATTTCAAAATAAAAATCAGTTTTAGATTTCAAAACACTCTTAAGGACTATCATCACCCACTAGGTTGGATGTTTATGAACTACATTGAGCTAATCTAATGTAGTAGTTGGTTCACTTTTGGTATGGTTGAGGTGATTAAATCACTCAATCTTGCCAAGTTTCAGGTTCGACTTGATTATATAATCTAGCCTCACTAGTTTTATAGTGTGATTTAACTTGATTCACTCACACTCACTCGGTTATAAGTATGATTGGGTTGCATGGTTGAGATAATCTCAACGGTCAGGTGACAACTCACTTTTTCTCTAAGGTTGGGGGAATGTCCCTTCCAATCTATCTCTATCTCTTTAGATATATGCATTTTTTAGATTTATAAATATTTATCCTAATCTTAGTTTTATATATTTACAATGATACAAATTTTCAAATGAAATTACTAATAGGAAAGGTGGTTACATCGATACACATGTATACTCCTAAACCTTACTCTTTCAATATAAATATTTTTAATACTTTAAATTTTAGATTATATGTACTGGTTATGTACTATAACATGATCTTGGTTTTAGGTCATGTTGTTACTCAATCTTACACCATAGATAGGTTGTTTAATCCTTCTCTAAATTGAGTGAAACATTGGATTACATCTATGCATGTGGGTTTCCTACAACAAAGGTAAACCTCTAGGTTTAAGAACTAGCTCACTAGATTAATATTTGATAGATTATCACCTATACTAATTACTTGTTCAGATGAAAATAGATATAAATAAAAATTAAAATGAACTATTATAACAAGGTGATATACCAAATTGATAGAATACCATTAATATACACTATGAAAGAGGACTTACAAAACTAGCTTCAACATCCTAGGTTACTCTAATGTAAGTATTTCAAACATGAAGGTGATATGCACTACACTTCTCTAGGTGAATGGAAAAAAGGCATAATTATAGACACTAATTTTATTTCTCACATTTAGTGATAAATAAGAACACTAACTACACTTTATGTGACCTATTAGAGAGTGAATTACTTGCAAACAACATGAGAGAGTAAGATGAATACAAGGATAGGTGATTATCACTTATCATTTAGCTTTGCACTACTCCACACACTTAGACAAGGAATTATTTAATAAAAACCAAATTAAAATATTTATTCAAAGGCAAACATTAGTATTCAAACCATCATGGCTTTTCCATACTAGACATGGATTCGATACAAATGCCAAAATGGCTTACATATATAAAGCATATGAGAGGAGAGAGAAGAAGTGAAGTTCAAGAGTCACAAGACCAAGTATCAAAATGTGAAAAATAGTTAAAAAAAGAGAGGAGTTATAAAATAGGTTATGAAGGTATTCTTAGACAAGTGTGCACCTGAATTTCATAATTCTCCCTCAAGTTGGCATAGAGATTTCAATTAGCCTTCTTGAAACTATCCTATTTGGTGACAAGTCCACTTGAGTGTCTTGAAAAATATTAGGAGTATTTGACACATATGAAATATCCTAATAATATGGAATCCTAATTTTTATAGTCCTCGTATACTCCTCAACTGATTAACTCCTCATGGACATTTGTTACTCACTATTTGTAGCCACTTATTAGCCCTATAGGCTTCAATCTTCACACTTGTCAACAAGGTGACTTGTAGTTGCTCATAGAGGTTAATTAAAGAGGTGTTAATAAACTCACTTAGGTCATTTTTATCTTTTTGTCTATCAAATAGTACTCAATAGACTTAGTGTCACATTTCTCACTTTCCAATTTAGACAATGATGTTCTTTCTCACTGTCTATCTAAAACTGCCTGCAATGAGTAATGTAGCAGAGGTAATTTTATACATCACTATGATGATAATCAAGTATGAAGAGTTGTAATAATTATTTAAACACCTTTTACAATGATTTTAATCTATATATCCCTTTTTGTATTTGTAGGAAACTTCAAATCCTATAAAATAGATTGAATTAGGCCTATCCATACAAGTGATGGTATAAAAAAATTTGATGGTGAGGAGAGTAATAGAGTTTCATAGAGGTCTAAAAAAATTTAAATTACATTTGAATCCTAATAGATGCATATAATTTCATGTTTTCTCCATAGGGTTTAAGCAAGGGTTTTAGGTCTCTTAGCTTCTTAGTGATGATTTATAATGGTTGGACATTAAACCCCTAAACCAATTACACAAATATTGAGGTAATGACCCCCCTAAACTAAAAATAAGTTATTTAAGCACCATTTATACTATCCATATAAATGTGAGCAATATAAAATTATCTCTCAAGCTTCTACTTGCATTTTGGGTACCCCTAAGAGAAGATTAGGCCAAAATGGCTAATTATATATTGTCCTCTATAAATTTATGGATATAATTGACTCTCTAATATCATTTTAAGGTTATAAAATGTATTGGAAGGATGTCATGATGTTAGGAGTGAATATAGACACCTTTAGGGTTCACACCTAGTTCTAGGCCTAGTCTACATATACTATGTATCTGAGCATGTGATCACTTATGAGTGATCCCAATGGTTATGGGTGCTTCTATCAGATTTTTTTCATCTAATTAAACTATATATATCACCTTAAATTCAAAAAATGATCTCACATTAATCCTTTTTACTATAAACATATTAGGTCTACAGACTGCATGGTTCTAAAGTACCCTCTATTTGAGATAAAACATAGGATACTTCCTCTATTTTTTGGATCAATTGAGGGTATGATGATCTTTTTTAGTTCATGAGTAAATTTTTTATCAGGTTTTAGAACTTGGTCATATCTCTAGAGCCTTCAAATATCTCAAACTCTCAATACTAGTTTCTTGAAAAAATGATTGTGTGTAGGGTTTTTGGTTGAGCCTAATAACTCTGAGTTATGACTGTCTCTATTCTCCTTTATTTTTGAGGATCACTTGAAAGTGTTATTAAATCACTATGAGGATCAAATATATATGATCATATTCAACCTATGACTTTTTATATCAACCAAACCTACATTCTCCATTAGCATGAGACTGGTCTGTGTATGGGCTAAACTGTAGATGTTCATTAGGTGCATCAAGGGATGATTGTAGGTATGTATTAGTGTTTAAGAAATGTGTTTTATGTTTTTGGTTACATATTAGATCACTAATACTATTTCAGTAATACCATTTCGTCTAAAATATCTTTCATCAACCAACGTGCATCCTTTATTAGCTCAGACTAGTCTATGTATTGAGTCTAAAATGTAGGTGTTCATTAGGGAGACTAGAATACTTCTTGTAGGTGATGGTTCATGATTTGAGAACTATGTTTCACTCCTAATATTTCTTCAAGTCACTAGGTCCATTTAACACATGAATACATCCATTTATTCCTTAAGACTAGGCTCTTATTCTTTTACCGTCAATGCACTGTAGGTAAGAATGTGGTCTGAGGTTAATTTTAGCTCAAAAGGCACTATATTACATTAAATATTATCAATAGAATTTTGATTGAGTTAGAATTGTTCAATAAAATTTATCCCTTGACCAAACAATCTCATCCTATGTTTAGATATTATTACTAGGCTTAAGCTATAAGAAGGAAAACATTAGGCCTATCTATACCTCATATATCTTCAACATAAGATAACACTGTGTTGAACAAAATCTCATTTTGGAGAATTTAAGGTAACATCTCCACCAAGAAACATTTCCAACCTTATAACTCTATGAGTGTTAATGAAAGGTCTGAGTGTAGAGTTAATTGTGTTTTAATGTTTGCAGACCTTGAAACCAATTTCAAACAATGCAAGGCTCCATCATGAAGTTCATATCTTTTAACAATTATTATTTGAACATTCTTACATAGTCCTGTAGGTGAATTTCAAGATTTCTTGACTGTGCTTGTGTCTTAAGACTAACACTCCATCAATGACACTCTTGAATACAAAGTTAAAATAGAGAAACCAATAACCATGATCTGAGGGGAGAAACACAGGTGTACCACCTTAATCTTGAAGCCATTGAAAGAAGAACAAAACACTGTAATTGACAAAACAATGTTATACTGACTAGTGGTGTTCACTCTTAACACAAGAAGGATGTTATTGTCTAAATATTCATATCCACACATGAAAAATGAGTTAAAACCAACACATAAATTAACGCCATACTCTACCAACCTATATACATCACTCCACTCACATTACTTAATGTAAATTGATGAGGAAACCAAAGCCATTAGGGTGATGTAGGTAGTTTTGAGATAATATAAGTCTTAGTGTTTATTCATGAAGTATAGACCACCAATATAAAAACCATAAACATGGAATGATAGCTCATAGATACTAATTTTAAACCCCAAGTGCATTCACCTTAACTCTAATTCTCTTATCTATACCAACTACAAATTAGTTGACCTCTTTGACCTACCCAAGAGAGCGATGAGAGAGAGAGGCCAATTTTTATAATTTTTGGAGTTATCAAATCTTATTTCACTTGAAAATGACTTGTAGGGATTTTAATAAACCCTCTTGAAGCCTTCTCACCTACCAAGTGTGTCATTCAGGCTATATAACTGCTTGAAACTCTTTTTTTTGTAGTGATTCTTCTTCTTTCCACATTGAACCTACAACATGTCAGTTTTAAAACTAATTTATGACATTCCCTAACATGGAATATGTTGGATATCTTCTTGACACACTTTTATTTTGGTTAAAAACTATACAACTTCATTAAAATGACCCAAAAGGACATAGGACCAACCTAGACAAATGTGACAAAGATAAAACATGTTATTTGACCCCATTAATGACCATGGGACCAATTTCCTACCTAGTATACCATATGAAAATTTGAACTTGTAAGGGGAGTTGACTTAATTTTACCTAGGGGTAAAATTAGTCAACATTTTGGTAGTTTCCTAGGGGTAGCATGCTAGCTATGCTAAGGACCAATGGATTTTTCCTCTCCATTAGGCTATAGAGTCACCTATACACTGTACTTGACACTAAAATGCATTTTACCATATTGAAAACACACACCAAACACACATCAAGCACAAAAAATAAACAAACACACAAAGGAAAACACCAAACTCACACTTGTACTCTCTAAGCACTTAGGGAAAACACAAACAAAGATACAAAGTAACAAATACCTAACCCACTATGTACATAACTAACCTTAATATCATCAATAGCAAAGATTCAAGTGGATCCCATTTTCAAGGATAGGTAAATCCTCCCCATTCATTCTTTCTAATTGAAAGGAGTTATTTTTCTTGCACTTGATGATGATGTATGGCCCACTCTACAAAGTATAAAACTTGGTATGTCTTCCTAGCTTTTATCCATATTCATCCCACTTTAGTACTATTTCACCCTCTTTGAAGACTCTTGGATTTGATTTATTATCAAATTATTTATTCATTAACACTTGATGATGCTCCATGGATTTATGAGCATTGTCTCTAGTCTTTTGCAGCTCCATAAACTCTATCAACCTTACCTCCATTGGAGTATTTTCAAGTAATTCTAACTGATGTGCCAACTCTAAGGTAGGTAGCTCTTGGGATATGGATATCTTAACTTCTCTCCCATAAATAAGAAAAAAAATAGAGTTACCTATTGACCTCTTAGGAGTGATTCTATCAGCCTATAAGTCTATCTTCAACTTAGTGTGCCAATCTCTTTGATTGTTCTCCAAGGTCTTCTTGATAATTTTGATTAAGTTCTTATTAGTAGACTCAGATAACCCATTACCTTGAGGGTAATAGTTGGATGATGTACTTAAATATATTCCATTATTATTTACCCAATTAGTTATCTTTACACCCATCAAAGTAAGTGCATTATCTGAAATGATGATAAAAGGAGTTCCAAACCTTGTAGTAATGCTTTCATAGAACTCTAAGATAGCACTCTCATTGGATTCATTCAATATAACTGCCTCAAACCACATTATAAATTAATTAGTTGCTATGAGGATCCACTCATGGCCAACACTTGATAGAGGATTTATCATACCAATGAAGTCAAGACCCCATTGCATGAAGGGTTGATATACTTGAATAGGTCTCAAAGGGAGAGCTACAAGCTTTTGTTTACCTATAAATAAATCACATTATACACACCTTCTTACCAAAACATAATAGTCTTTGAGGAGGCTAGGCCAATATTATCCTACTTCATGATCTTTGTAGTTGTGGTTCTTGGAGAGAAATGACCTCCTGCTATTCCATTAAGAAACCCTTCAAGAAACACTCCAAAATCATCATTGTCAATGCATATTAATAATAAAATATTTGTATCTCTTATAAAAATTTCACACTTTTTAAGATAATAAGGAATAGCTTGAAATATGAAATACCTTCTTTTGGATTTGGTCAAGTTATTAGGACACTCACCACTTTAGAGGAATATGATGATGTCTTGTGTCCAACTTTGTAGAGGTGTGGGATCAGCTAGTTGAGGGTAATCTTGATTAACCAAAGCTTATTATTTTGGTTCATGCAAGTCTGAAGCCAATTGTTCACAAATATCCTTTCCTTTTACCAAATTGGTCACCTTGATGTCAACATCATACTCAATTACCTTTTTAATCCACCTTTCCCTCTTTTCATTGAGGTCTTTGCTCAAAATGAACTCCTTGGTATTAGGATGACAAATCATAATGTGAATCCTCTTGTTTGAAACCATATGTCTAAATTTATTTGGTCCTCTTACAAAATTAAGGAATTATTTATCCACAAATGTATACTTGAATTCATAATCCTCCAAACCTTGACTAAAGAATGTAATTGGTTGTTCAACACCCTCATCATTATTTTGCATAAGCATTTTTGAGATAGAATCAAGGTTAGAAAATGAATATAACATGAAATATTTATCAAAATCATGGTTTATAAGAGTGGGATATTGTGTAATTAATTGATTAATGGCTTCAAAACTATTCTTATCCTCTCTAGTCCAAGTGAAAACTTGATTCTTCTTGAGCATGGCTATGATAGACTTCACCAAAGATGAAAAACTAGGTATGAATATCCTCACAAAGTTAATCTTACCTAAGAAACTTTGGAGTCCTTTCTTGTGTAGGGGAAATAATAGGCCTAAAATATCCTCTATACTTTTAGGGTCAATGGCTAGGAAATATTTGGAAACAAAGTGTCCTAGAAGCTTACCTTCATGGATAAAATTTTTTTAGTTTTTTGGGTTAAGAGATCCCATACTACCTGCACCATTCAACCATTTGCATTAGGTGTTTCATGTGCTCATTTTCATCCTTGGAGAACATGGTTATATCATCTAGATACACTAATAAAATCTCATTAATTATACCTTTGAAATCCATGTCCATTACCCTTTGAAATGTGGCACCAAAATTTGATAAGCCAAATGGAATATTATTATAAGCAAAGGTCCCCCATTTTGTAGTAAAATATATATTGAAATGATCATCCTCATTCACCAAAATCTGATTATAACCATAATATCTATCCAAGAGTGAGAACTATTAGGAACCTAAAATAACTTGAAAAGTATGATCCATAGGAGGTAATGGGTAATGGTATTTTAGTGACACCCTATTGAGATCTATAAATTACACACAAAGTATTATTTACCCATTATTATTACAGGTTAGCTACCCAAGTTGATTGCTTTATAGGGAAGATTATCTTAGATTCAAGGAGCTTGGTGAGTTCCATTCTCATGAGTTCTTCAACCTTGGGATTAATAGGCCTTTATTTTTGCCTAACGAATTTAACTCCAGGTTATAACTCAATGGTATGATGGGATATACTAGGATAATTTTTTTTAGATATTTATATTACCAAACAAATATATCATGAAACTCTCTACATAAATCAATGAATGGTTATTTTTTTGATGTGGAACATACCTTGCCTAGTTTGAGGAGCTTGTATTTGAAGATTAAGAATATTTCATAGTTCTCATCCATTATAGACATGATCACCTTCTATTTTTTCATTTGGTAATCTTAATTAAAGATACTCTCTAAAGATACCAATCCTTTAGGTATCTTGTTTGTCCTCAACTATACAATTTGATTCTCAAACTAATCATGGAGTCTTTTCTAATTTATCGAAGAGAACTCAACTTCATTTTGAAGGAAATGTATAATATGTTTGTCACTATAAAACAATTTAAAAGAGACCTCATTATCAAGGATGGAAGGTATTACAATGACCTTGATGTGATATTGTTTTCCTTCTTATTTTATGGTAGTAGGTGTATCAAATTGTGTCCCTATAACACCTAACTTGTTAGCATGCTTATTCTGATATCTTGGGATTGATTATATGTTGAATGCATTGAAGTATTAAAGTAAATCAAATACCATATGATTATAAGAATTAAGAAAAGGGTTATTGGAAGCATTCACATTTATATTATGATGCACAATCAGTTCACTATCTCCATATACCTGCATATTCTTGATCCCTTTCTTCTTTACCCATTGTAGACCATGAATCAAACCTTCATACTCAACCACATTATAGGTACAATTTAAATGGAACCTATATGAAAATTAATAATATTATTTTTATGGAGAAACCAAAATAACACCAACTACTACCCCAATTTTTATCCTTGAACCATCAAAGAACATCTTCCACATTCCATCACTCTCACTTTCTTCCTTGGTGAGTGAAGGCATTGGTATTTCTTCCTCATGTAAGCAATATAATACCAAATTAGTATCTTCCATGAAGGAATAAGGATAATGTTCATATGTTTTAGTACCATAATAACATAATAATAGGTTATAGACACCTTCAAGTTTAGAAGATTATCCATCACCTATAATGTGCTCTTCTTGATCATTGATGGTACAATTTAGGTTAGAACTTATTTCCACATATGGATCAATATGAAACTTAGCCAATGGCTATGTTATAATATTTAGCTTTTCTCCATACATTTTTATAAATGATAATAAGGAAAAATAAAATAAGATACATCCTCCTATCTTGGATATGAAGTCCCTTGATAAATAAATAACAAAGTGAGTAGGCAGATTAACCGCCACTATATTTTGAAGAATTGGAAAGCTTAGACAATCATGCAAGAAAAATATAAAACTTTTGATGAAACCTAATGACTTAGTTGGTATACCATAAATTTGAAACACTCCCTTACTATATGGATCATATTTCAATCCCAACTTGTTTGCTATAAGTTTGGGCATAAATAAGGTACTTGCCCCATTTTCCACAATGCAATTGTGAACAAGCTTGTCTCCCATAATGAGGGTGAGGTAGAACGGTGGGGGATTTTAATATTTGGTAGAGGGTTAAAAAATATGAGTAGGATCACTAGTGAGGGATACACCATCATGTATTTATGGTTAAGGATTGATGCATATTTGGGATAGCTGCTCTTGAAGTAGTTCCTTTTAACCAGGGATGTGGAGAACTTCCCAAAAAGATATACTAGCCTTAAAATTATTCAAATAATTGATGATGTTAAAATAAAGAAAATTTACATTTTTTTATATCATTGAAGGAAAATAAGTGCGTTGATCTTGAGTAAATGGATAACTTTGATTCACCCTTCCCACATTATTATTTTGAATAGGTGCAGAACTTATAGGGACTACCACATTTGAATTCACACTTTATGGCCTTGAAGAAGGATTATTTGGACTTGTGTCAACACTATAAAAATATCCCAAAGCTTTCCTCTTTTATCTTGTGTTAGCTATAACTGAGGTACCTTAGTTTAGGATAAATGTATCTTCCACTTGAAATTTTATCAACCTCACTCCTTGGCTGTTACACCCTTCATTAAATTTTGATTGCATGAAGCTCCCATCTTCTACTGTCAATTAAGGAAAAAATCCTCCTTGAGATATCAAGGCTTGAAATTCACCTTCATTGGCATCCATGTATTGTAATTTAGTCTTCAATTATTATCATTAAACCAAGTTACTATAGACTAAAACCATAGCTCTTGTGTTGGGAGTAGAGGTTAGATTATAAGCATTGGATGGCCTATTAAAGTTAGGCTGGCCTTGTCCCATCCTTTGACCATATTTTTGAGGTGGGAATATATTTTATTGTGAAGGATAGGAATAGGGGTTTTGGTTAACTCCATATTTTAGATTTATTTTCCTAACTTGATCTTCTAAGGCCTTAGACCTTGTGTCCCAATCAATGGTATCTTCTTACCTCTTTGGGGTAGCTCTAAACTTGTTGTATTAACTTGGGATTGGAGAAAGTCTTGGAGGAGCAATATAAATGTTGGGAATAATAGGCATAGATATTTTTTGAGGGATTTTACTAGCTTATATTAGACCATTCTTACCTCAAATGGCTATGCCATAGACTTTAAGCAAAGTGTAACCACCCATGAACTACAACATGACAACTATATTAGTCCCAATATCTCTTAGGTATGTTGGGAAGACAAAAATTGCAAGGGGTATCATGAGATGTGGTAGACTATACCATTTTCTTTGAAACCTCTCATTGAAGTCATGAATAGTATCCTTGGGACCTCTTTGAATCACATTTATTTGATGAATGAGTGATGTGTGATCACTTTTATCTTCAAATATTTGGGTCAATAACTCTCCAAACTCATCCCAAGTGGTAATATATCATCCTAAAAATGTCCTATACCAATCACGGGATTTTACCCTAAGAGACATGGCAAGTAATTTGACTATAATGTTAACTTTAGTGACATTATGAAAATTGAAAAAGTTAGAAATGTCCTTAATATGTTCACTTGGGGTGATGGGACCTTTTCCATTGAAAGTGAGAACACTCTTGGTGTCATTAGGAGGGATATCATCATAGGCATTGATATGTATAAGATTTAAAGTATTGAAGACTAGGAAAGCATGCTGCCTAGCCATGTTGTCCTCAAATTCCTCTTTGCTCTCTTGATCTTCTTGACTTGAAAAATCTTATTGTTCTCTAAATTTTAAGATATGATGAGGGTGTTTAACTTCAAGAGGAAGTTTAGGTTGAAGGAGTGGATCTATAGGATAGCTACCTATACTAGTAGTTAACCTAGTAAGGACCATGAAGTATGAATAAAAGGAATGATAAAAATTGGTCTAAAACCAAATATTACCTTAAATGGAGTTGGCAAATGATGAGTAGAAAACACATATGTAGTTGTGATATTGTTAATACCAACATTCACATTGATAAGATATGCTTGAGACAATAGTCCCATCGAGTGTGCCAAAAATGTTATCACTTAATATTACAACATAGAAATGTTGTTCAACCCCTCTCTAAATTGAGTGAAACATTGGATTACCTTTAGGTCTATAGGTTGATTATAATAGAGGTAAACGTCTAGGTTTAAGGGCTAGATCCCTAGATTAATCTTAGATAGTTTATCACCTATACTACTTGATTTATTGGATGAAAAGAGATAGAAATAAACATGAAAATAAATAATTTTAACAAGGTGATACACCATATTAATCTAAAATAGATTACCATTAATCTACACTATGAAACAGGACTTATAAAAATGGCTTCAATATCTTAGGTTACTTTAACATGAGTATTTCAAACATGAAGGTGATATGCACTACACTTCTCTAGGTGAATGGACAAAATGCATGATTATATACACTAGTTTTATTCCTCATACTTAGAGACAAATAATAACACTAACTGCACTTCATGTGACCTATTAGAGAGTGAATTACTTACACACAACATGAGAGATTAAGATGAATATAAAGATAGTGATTATCACTTATCATTTAGATTTGCAATACTCCACACACTTAGACAAGGAATTATAGAATCAAAACTATGTTTAAATATTTATTCAAATGCAAACATAAATATTCAAACTAATAGTGATTCACCATACTAGACATGGATTAGATACAAATTCCAAAATGGCTTGCATATATAGAGCATAGGAGAGGAGAAATAAGAAGTGAAGTTCAAGAGTCACAAGACTGAGTGTCAAAATGTGAAAACCAATTACAAAAAGAGAGGAGTTATAAAATAGGATATGAAGGTCTTCTTAAATAAGTGTCCACCTAAATTTCATCATTCTCCCTCAAGTTGGCATAGAGATTTCAATTAGCCTTTTTAAAACTATCTTATTTGGTGATGAGTCCACTTGACTATCTTGAACTATCTTAGGAGTCTTTAACACATATGCACTATCTTGAAAAGATGGAATCTTGATTGTGATAGTAATAATATACTCCTCAATTGATTAACTCGTCATGGCCATTTGTTATTCACTATTTTTAACCACTCATTAGCCCTCTAAGCTTCAATATTCACACTTATCACCAAGGTGACTTGCATTTTATCATGGAGGTTCATTGAATATGTGTTAGGAAAATCACTTAGGTGATTTTTGTCTTTTGGTCTATCAAATAGACCTCAAGAGACTTAGTGTCACATTTCTCACTTCCTAATTTAGACAATCATGCTCCTCAATGTCTGTTTAAGACTGCCTATAATGAGGAATGTAGAAAAGTTACTTTCATGAATCACTGTGAAAAAAATTGAGTATGAAAAGTGGAATAAGTCTCTAAACACCTTATGCAATGATTTTCATTTGTCCATCCCTTTATATACCTATAAAAAACTTCAAATCCTATAAAATAGACTAAATTAGTCTTATTTATACAAGTGATGGTACATAAAAATTGGATAATGAAGATCCTAATATAATGAAACATAGTTAAAAAACACTTTAAATGTAATTTTAATCCTTCAATATGCGTATCTTTTCATGTTTTCTCCATCGAGTTCAAGCAAGGGTTTTAGGTCTCTTAGCTTCTTAGTGGATATTCATAAAGGTTAGATGTTACACCCTTGATCAAATTTTACATATATTGAGTTAATGACACTCCTTAACTAACCTTAAGTTATTGAGTCATAATTTACATTGTTCATACAAATGTGATCAAAATAAAATGGTCTCTCAATCTCTTACTTGCATTCTAGGTACCCCTGAGAGAAGATAAGTCCAAAATGGCTAACTTTGTATTGTAATATACAAATTGATGGATTTAAATAACTCTCTACTCTCCCTTGAAGGTTATAAAATGTTCTAGAAGGATATCATGATGTTAGGAGTGAAGTTAGACACGTTTAGGGTTCATGCCTAGTTCTAGGCCTAGTCTGCATATACTATGTATCTAAGCATGTGATCACTTTTGAGTGATCCCAATGGATGTGGGTGATTTTATGAGATTTTTTACATACAATTAAATTATAAAAATCACATTAAATTCACCCAAGTCTCTAACATTCATCCTTTTATCTATTCACATATTAGGCCTATAGATTACATGGTTCTAAAGTACCTCTGTCTGAGACAAAATAAATGATACTTACCCTATTGGTTTAAATCAACTGATGGAATGATGATATTTTTTAGGTAATTAGTAACTTTATTACCAATTTTAAAATATTTTTCATACCTCTAGATCATTCAAATGTCTCAAACTCTCAATACTAGTTTCCTAAAATAGTGACTGTGTGTAGGGTTTTTGGTTGAGCCTAAGAACTCTGAGTAATGACTGTCTCTATTCTCCCTTGATTTTGAGGATCACCTAGAAGTGTTATGAAATCAATCTAAGTATGAAATATATATTATCATATTTAACCTATGTCTTTATCTATCAACCAAACCTGCATTCTCCATTAGCATGAGACTTATCTATGTATGGGCTAAATTGTAGATGTTCATTAGGTGCATCAAGGGATGATTGTAGGTATGTATTAGTGTTTGAGATATATGTTTCATGTTTTTGGTTCCATATCATATAACTAAGGCCATTTCATATAAAATATTCTTTCATCAACTAAAGTGCATCCTTTATTAGCTTAGACTAGTCTATGTACTAAGTCTAAACTATAGGTGTTCATTAAGGAGACTAGAAGACTTCTTATAAGTGATGGTTCATGATTTGAGCACTATGTTTTAATCCTTATGATCTCTTTTCAAGTCACTAGGTTTATTTAAAACATGAATTCATCCATTTCTACCTTGAGACTAGGCTCTTGTTCTTTTTCCATTAATGCATTGTAGGTGAGAATGTGGTTTGAGGTTCATTTTGGCCCAAAAGGCACTATGTTACACTAAGTATTCTTAGCAAAATTTTGACCATGTTAAAATCACTCAATAAAATTTATCCCTTGACTAAACAATCTCATCCTATGTTTAGATATTACTACTAGGATTAGAATACAAGAAATAAAGAATTAGACCTATCTATACCTCATAGATCTTCACCATAAGATAATACTGTGTTGAACAAAGTCTCATTTTAGAGAAGTTAAGGTAACATCTCCACCAAGAAAATTTTCCAACCCTGCAACTCTATGAGTGGATAGGAAGGGTATAAGTGTAGATTTTACTATGTTTTAATGTTTTTAGACCTTTAAACCAATTTCAAACATTTCAAGGCTCCATCATGAAGTTCACATCTTTTAATAACTAGTATTTGAACATTCTTACATAGTCCTATAGGTGACTGTTTCAAGATTTCTTGATTGTGGTTGTGTCTTAAGCCTAACACTCCATCAATGACACTTTTAAATACCAAATTCAAATGGATAAACTAATAACTATGCTATGAGGGGAGAAACATAGGTGTACCACCTTGATTTAGAAGCCACTGATAGAAGAACAAAATACTATAATTGATGAAATAATGTTCTATAGACTAATGGTGTTCACCCTTAGTATAAGGATGATGGTATTGTCTATATATTCATATCCACATGTGCCAAATGATTTTAAACTAGCATGGAAATTAAGGAAATACTCTAACAACATACCTACATCACTCCACTCACATAAATTAATGAAAATAGATGAGGAAACCAAAACCATTAGGGTTATGTAGGAAGTTTCGAAATACCAACAATCTTACTGTTTGTTCATAAAGTATGGAACACTAATATAAAAACCATGACCATGGAATGATATCTCATAGATACTAATTTCATCCCCCAATTTCATTCACCTTAACTCTAATTCTCATGTCTATACCAATTACAAATTGGTTGACGTATTTGACCTGCCCAAGAGAGCAGTGGGAGAGAAAGGCCAACTTTTATCATTTTTGGAGCTATCAAAGCTTTTTTCACCTAAAAATAACTTTTGGGGATCTAAAGAGACCTTCCTAAATCCTTACCATGTTTCAAGTGTGTCATTCAAGATGTAAAATTGTTACTCCTATTTTTGTAGTGATTCTTCTTCTTTCCATTTTAAACCTATACCATATCAATTTCAAAACTACTTTATGACATTACCTAACATGGAATACATTGGATATATTATTTAAACATTTTTATTTTGGTTATAAACCACACAAATTAGTTAAAATTACTTAAAAGGACATAAAATGACATAAGACCAACCTAGACAAATGTGACAAAGATAAAACATGTTATTTGACCATATTAATGACCTTGGGACCAATTTAATACCTAGGATACCCTATGTAATTTTTGAACTTGGAAGGAGGTTTGACTTAATTTGACCTAGGGGTAAAATTATTCAATAGGTTGTTCACTAAAAAATCACTCAAGTTGGACTCACCCAAAGGCAATGTGTGTTATACACACCCATGTATGCATTTTTTCTCCTTTAAACCATCAATTTTATTAATAGATTAAATGAGGGGGGGTGAAATGTATTTTATATTTATGGATTATATAACACCTCATTATTATACACCTAGTAAACTTAGACCGTAGTTGGTCCCTTAGTTATAAACCTTTCCTACCTTCAAAAGTCTCGCATATGCTCGATCTTGTGCCCCTTAGCCTATCTACCAGTCTAATGAATCTTATGTTGATGACATAAACCTAATATCTTTCTCAAAATGTTTTAAATATTCTTATCTTCTACTTTTATAAGTTATGATCATGTACCTACTTTCTTACTCCCTGTACACTAGCATCCTAGACAGACACCTACATTGATGCAAGTGTCTTGCTCTGAGGCAGGTGTCTAGTACCCTAAAGTAATCCAATATTCAAATGAAATATATAATAATGTCTGGTCTAAGTGCTTTAATTTGAATTACTTATCCAAAGGGATTGATATAAATACAAGATTAACCCTCATTCATTCCTCACCTAGCCTACACCTAGAAAATACCTAAGGAAACTTATCATAACATTCAATTAAGCACTCAATAAATCAATTTTTTTTCCATTTTATCTTATTCTCATATCAGTCATAATAAAAACACATACATAGGTATGAAGTACTGAAGGAGTAGCTTAAGAGTTATATTTTCCAAGTTACAAGCTTGGTCATTATTTTATTTATTTTTCACATATTGAATGATTCACATATAAGCCAACACATAGTAGAGAAATACATTAATTTTAGGTCTTATTAAAAGTATTATCTATGTAGGTAGTGGTCATTGATAAAGGGGTCTTTAGGGTCAACTTGACACCATGTGCCCACTAACCCATTTTCCCCCAAGGGCACTATAAAGATGAATAACTAGGGTTTTGTGATTTCATGACAAAAATATGAATGAACCAAAGTAAAGGTGAATACAAAACCATAAACATATAAGTGGTTGAATCCCTTTCCAAAAGGTATTCTATACAAGATACCTATGTCAGGTTCAAACATTAACACTGATGTAACTATCCAAGGTTGATTCTAGTGTCTGCAGCTCTAGAGGCACATAATCTAGAACTTAACAACTATTCTAGAGTCTATTTTTTGCATGTTCTAGATCCATAATCATGTTATCATAATAACCAAATAAGTACATTATTTATTTGTCATTTCCATATCTAGCACAAATGTACTTACTATTTTAAGCCTATCTCAGTTTAATGAATTTAATATATGTTATATCTAAGTTTAGAATCTAATTGACCTAATATAGAGATAGTTTATCACCCTTATACCCTAGGCTATCTCTATCCCCTTTAACCTTAGATAACCCCAATATATATTTTGAGGGTTAAATAGGTTGGACCCACACTTTAGCCTATTCATTAAAATAAGCTCAGTTATTTTGTCCTTAATTATGTGACATCAGTCATCAAAATATTGGAATCTCTTGAACATAATAGACACATGTAGAGGATAAATCAAACTTTGCTTGAATATATCTTGTAATTCATTATTAACAATTAGATTTGTCAATGTAGAATTTTTAGTCTTATACTGGAGGACATAATCATTAATAGGTTCATTTCATACTTGTTTAAGTTTTGCAATTTGAGTATAAAACATCTTCTCATTAATTGAAAAATGTGCTATAAATTGATTAGCTAAAGAATTAAAATCATGGACCAATTGGAAGGGGAGATTCAAAAACCAATGCAAGGCATAGTCCTTAAGACTCCATGGAAAAAACTTGATTAGTAATTTATCATTGGACACATAGTCCAAACATGTTATGTTAAAGGCTTGAATATACTATTTTATATCACCCTTACCATCATACAATGTAATATTAGGTGACACAAAACATGTTGGTAAGGGATAAGGTGAGATATCAATAAATAGTGGATTATGTAATAACTCATGATAATCAATGGTATGGCATACTCTATAAAATTTCAATTATAATTGTAAAAAAATATTATATATATCAATAATTATTTGCATAAGAGTTTGAGAATTTGACATAGAAAACTATGTATCCATGGATGGCGTGACATGAGTAGTGACTGTAGAAGGTATGCTATTATGGTATGTGGGGAAACTAAGGGAAACTTTGTGTTGTCCCCATACATTGGGTGGGCATCACATGTGTAGACAAATGAATAATAAAAATAGTAGTAATATGAGAACCTACTTATTTTAAGCTATTTTAAATTGTGAAACCCTAATTAAGATAGAAAATTAAATGTAAAGTATGAATTTCAATGTAAAATACTTAAACTAATTTGACCAATAGTATGTGCTAAATATAAAAAGTGTAAAAGAGATCAAGATACTTAGATTTTTTGGTTTGTTGACTGACTATGCCTAAATTATGATAGTGAAAATGGGTTGGAAGTAGGCCTAAGATTTGCTTAGATCTAGAACTAACTATTTATGCACATAGGGTCACTAAGGCTAGGCTAGGTAAATAACATCAACAATAATGACTGAGGATGATGTTATTGTCCTAAGCTATTTTGGATCTCTATGATTATATAGTCTATTACACCTATTGGTAAATGCATATATTTGTATAGTACTGATGCCTAACTATGTAAGTGACTCTATAAATATGTCTCCTTATCCTCAAAACCATATGTTTAATTATAAAGGGTAGAAACCGGTAAAAACTTGGGAACTATAATAGGTTGAGCTGACCCAAATCACCCCTATTTATATTTGACCACTGCCAACATATCTAGTAGTTTAAAGAGGGATGTCAAACCACATGTAGTTCTTCCCCTTAATATGAATGTTTTATTTTTCTCCTTTATTAAATAAATGCACCTAGAATCTAGCTTTCAATACTTGATAATATTCACTCTTGACTTGGATTAGTGTGTTTCAGACTTGGATGACTCCTCCTAGTGACTAATTTTTAATTTAGGAAGAATAGGGAAGATTTGTTTAATTTATAATAGTTTATAGAAGTTTGATAGACAAGTGACAAGTGAATAATAAATATGGGTTTGATTTGTATTTATATGAGTTCATTTGTGTATTTCTCATGCCACTAACATGTTTGGAAAATGGGCTAACTAATAAGAGTGATTTTATTTTGAAAAATAATTATTTTTGGGTGAGGGACAAGAATGTCACCTTTATGAAAATTGCATTAGCAAAATTATCTAATCCTAAAGTTAGCGTCTAGGAGACAAGAATGTAGATATGATGATCTATAGATGTCTGAGTAATATATTTATCTAGTTTGACATAGATTGATAGGTTCCTATGGGTGAGTGAGAAAAAAATGAGAGGTTCAGACTCATATCAAGCATGTGGATGTGATAAAATGGTGAGGTATATATGGGTGCATGAGCCATGTGGTGAAGTTAGGTCAAAAATGACATTATCAAGTGTATAATACTAGATTTTAACATATACAAATTCCCCATTTTAATATAATATTGTAATGTAATATAAATACTAAAGAAAAAGTATAAATATATACATGGGTACGTACAACACTATTTGTATTTAGGAAATGACTTAAATGTATAGCTATGCTCCATGAAAACCTATAATGAAAATGTAATAATCAATGTCCATATGTGGAATCTAAAATCTAAAATTTAAAATAGAAAAAGTGTTAAGAGCAATGAAATAAGAGAGATGGAATGAATACACCCCAAAGTTGTGTAACTCTACAAGCTATTGGGTTGGGAAGATAAATTCCCAAACCCTTATGAATGTAGATTAGTGCTACTCAACTACACTAAAATAAATAATATAGTTTTGATCTTGAACCTATGGATGGTACAGTTGGAAAAATATAATGGGTTAGATGTGGCCAATTATATGGCCATTGAGCATCACTGAACCTTAATGTACATTACCTAAAAAACCATTAATTAATTGTTACATAAGGACTTATAGATTCAAGTTTGGTAACTAATCATAACCATTGAATTATGTTTTGAAAATAAATAATTATAATAGTGCTCACTATAAAAAAAGTAAATTTGCATGAACAAGTATCATGCCTCATCGAGTTTATAATATCATATACATGCATAAAAAAGTATCATGACCCATTTAATCTATGGAAATATATATAGAATTCTATGCATCTATATACTAATTCTAAGAACATGTATCTCAAATACATCTTTACGTGAAAACTTGTAATGTCTATTCTTATAGATCAAATGCACTTGCATGTCATATGTATTCAAGTGTATCTAAATTTATAATATATAACTCATCTTTGTAAAGTGAGTACATAATCATGGCATATGCCCCCATATCCTATATCAATGTATGAATATCTTGTCACATATCTGAACTAATATGATATCTGAACCACTATGAATCTCTAAAATTTATAGTCTATTCCCAAAATATTATTTTTATATTTATGGAGGATTATGTCTCTATGAAAATACCACTAAAAATCCCTTTTTTTTAGGTGATGGATGTATCATGTAATTCACTCATATTAAAAGAAGAATTAATTATATCATGTCATGCATAAAGATGTAATCATGTATAACCATGTCAACATGTGGAGAATATGTTATCATATAAATGTATATGTCATAAAGGCATGCATAAAACATATATAATATAGGTAAAATACTATGTGGGAGGGAGAATAAATCAAATCACTCCTTCAAAGGATGTGAGTGATGAGTATATTGTGCACTAGAAATTATTGATGTTATAAGAGGAAATCAATAAGTTGAAAAAAAATCCCAACTTAAGTAAGATATCATGCATATCATAAATATTAGTACGATGACATTTTTTTGACTAATATCAATGTGCTAAAAGAGGTGATTAAATATGGAAAAGAGAAGTAGAGTATCTTCAGGGTTAGCAAACAAGCTAATGTGCATGATAAAATTAAGGCAACTGAGTTGAAGAAAGGAGGCGATGGTGATTTAGAAAATAGCATTAATAACTTGACTTAGGAATGTAATTTTGTCCTTAAAGTATTGGAGGATTAGTTTCATTGTTTTCTTATCTATTTTTGAGGTTTCTTTTGTTTCTATTTAATTATTATTTCTCTATTGTTGAGTTGTTATCAAGAAGGTTTTGGTACCTCATGTTGTTTATGATGTATTATTTGGTTTTTTTTGTCTTTTTTCTTATTTCTTATAAAAGGGAAGGGAACCATTCAAAACCCTATACTTAACTTTACTAAAACATTTATAATACAAGGCATATAATTTTTATGTCAAGATAGATGTATCAATTAGGTATGTAATAGTAAACATCATGGATGTAATAATTGAATAAGATTATGTAGTAAAGAGGTGCATGATGTAAATCATAATACCACACATAAAGGGGAGGTGTGTGATATATATTATGACACCCAAAAACTCAACAATATCATCAAGATCAACAAGCTCAATAAGTTATAGATATAATCCTAGAAAAATCCACTCATAGGCACATAATGTCACACATAAGGACAAGGGCCACAAATAAGGGATATAAAGATGTTGTGACAAATAATGCCAAGGTGCTAAAATTAAGGTGAATAGATATGTTAAGAAAAATAAGTCCAAGGGCCTCATACAATATAAAAATAATGACTATCCCATCGTTCAAGAGTAACAACATCAATGAAGCATAGAACAAGTGAAAATTAGTCTACACTATCTATGTTTATCAATGTCACATCATACTATAATAGCATATCTATTTAGAAATGAATAAGGTATGAGTAAATAATAAGAAACATAGAATCAATCTAAGTATCTCAACATGTAATAGGTCATAAAAATATACAACATATGATAATGTGACATGTGGAATAAGATGCTGCCAACATTAGCATGGCTACTAGGTATAAGAGAGACCAACATCTATGTGTTCATGTATGATTTATATATCTTACATCGCACTCATGTACTATAAAATGTATGTGTGTGTGAAAATAAATGTCACCTACCTAACATGTGATAAATAACATATGTAAATAGTATAATCTAGTAATAATTTTATGCTTCAGTCCTACTTTTTTATTTATTGAATATTTTGAATGTTTTTGTATTTTATTGAACTAATTGATTTTTTTTTATTTTTGGAATATTTTAAACAAATATGTATGTTAGTTAAGGAAAAATTCAATGGAATGTGCCCCTATAAGGTCTTGGATTAATTAATATAAGTTTCTTTTGTTTAAAAATTGTATTGGTCTTATTTGTATTATGATGGATGGTGATTGACTTACTACAATCATGTATTGATTTTGAATATTTTGTTGTAACACCCAAAAATTATTTGAATGATTTTCATGAATCATATAATAATAAAAATATTATTTGGATTTCTTTCTAAGATGAATTTGAGGTAAAGTGAATATCTTGTTTCAAAGTACATCTCTTATAAATTCAATTAGATTCTTATTAACCAGGTGAAAAATATTTGAGCCATTGATTGTAGATGTATTTAATTTTTAAACCCATAATTGATATGAAATAGTTTGAGGCAAAAATATATTTAATTGAGAGGAAAAAATATGATTGGAACTAGCATGCTTGAGATTGTGGACATGTGCAATCTTATCTTCAAGTGATGTAACCCTTATACATAAATATTGAATTTGATTTTTTTGTTATTGTGGGGTGACAACGCAACACATATTTATATTTTGATCATGTTGGTGATATATTTTTTTAAAATTTCCTTTGCCCCTAGAAGATTATGCTTAAGAAATTTTGAATTATCATTACTCTTTGTATATGAATTATATTGATATTCTTTTAATCCAATAGGTGTAAAAAAATTATGAAATAAGTATTCATTTGGATCGATAAGATTGAAATTTATCTTGAGCAAATGATAATTGTTATATCTTGAATACCATTATCATTATCACTATCATACCAAACTGTGACTATATAATTATAATCTTTTGAATTGACTAAAAGAGGGATATATGAAATTATCTCTTTTTTTCTTTATAGTAATTTATGGTGTTTTCTTGGTATCTTTAGTAATGTTCATAATCGGTTCCTTATCATTTAATTTTCTTGATTCACCCACCTCATATGTATGCATCTAATCTAATGGGATGGGTTGTGATGGAAGAATGATAGAATTATCTTCCAATTATGATTGTGAATGATTCTCATTAATATATTAAATGATATTAAAATATATGAAAGGGCCATTAACTGATGGTAATTCATATAAATAGACTTCATATATAAATTTTATACACAAATGTAATGTATATGGTATTACTTCCATGACATATTATATAGGGTTTCCCAAAAAGTAATTTGTAATTTATATGATTAAACATAACCTAAAATATAATAGGTATTATTTTGGGACCTAATTCTATATCCAATGATATGGTCCCAAGTACTTAGCATGAAATTTTGTCAAATATTTTGATGTTTGATTTGATTTTTGGACACTAACGATATTGATACCCAATATTACAAGAAATTAGTGGTTCAAATGTTCAATTAGAAACCATTATCTACCCATATGTTTAACTAATTTACTTCACACAAACATTTGGATGAATAATAGGAGATTTTGATCTATAATGTACTTAGAATCTAAGTATTCCTTTTCAAAGGTAAAATTTTTATCTACATCATTTATTTTATTCATGATAGAAGTAAAAAATATTGGTTTTGTAGTACTATGATGAGTTGTCTCATGCAATGTCTCATATAAGATATCCTTGTATACAAGAGATTTATTCAATATTTAAAGGATAGAAATATAAGTATGGGTATTATTTAGTTGATAAATGATGTCATAAATTTTGGATTTATGAATTGGCATTGTGGGAGCTATAGGGGGTTGAGGAGGAACTTGTTGACTATCTTCATTCTAGGATACCCTGCTTTTCCTAATATTGACAACATGGACTGTGGTTCCCAATATAATTTTTGGGAAAATATTGGGGGTGGGATGGTAGCTGAGATAATTTAGGGGTTTACGAGGATAAAGAACAAAAGTATTCATACATTCCCTTTGACACCTAGTGGTGATAGAAGGTGATGTGAATCAAACATTACAACAACATGAATTAAGGAAAGCTAAGGATGGGTCATTATTGATTTTAGCCTTAGTTTTAAGGCACATAAATTTTATTTGATTAGATACATGATCATGAAAAATATTGAATATATTAGGTAAAAAATATGTAATTATAACAATTACTGCTTGTATTAGAAAGTGTTAGAAATTATACACTATGAATTTTCATGATAGCCACCATACATTGTCTAGAATAAAGAACACCACTCAAACAAAATTATGAAGAATTTTTCAAATAAAAAGATTTTTTTAAAAAAATCAATAGATAAAAAACACCCATAAATTAATTTGAAAATAAGTACACTATTCATCCTTTATGTGTAATTTAATAAAAATAGTAAAATACAAATTCTTAAAAATATGTATAGTATTTTGGCGAATAAAAATAAGTTTTGTATCTACTCAACATGAAAAAAAACTATCCATGTTGGTGAATATATATTTTACCTTGATTTGAATTTTGAAACCCTAATTAAGATAAAAACTCAAATTTAGCTCAAATTCTAAAGTATGACAATTATGTATGAATCTGAATGTAAAATATTGAAATTGACGTGATCAGTGGGATGTGCTAAATATAGAAAGTAATAAAAAGATAAAGGTATTTACCTTTTTCTATTTTTTTTTTAATTACGACTAAATTTTTATAGTGTAAATAAGATGAAAGTAGGTCTAAGATTCTTTTAGATCTGGAACTAAATTTTTGTGCACACAAGATCAAAAAAATTAGGCTAGGGCAATAACGTTGATAGTAGTGATTGATGATGACGTTACTCTCCTATGCTAATTTAGCTCTCTGTGACCATACATTTTATTTTGGATACTTGTAATAACTTTTCATGTACAATAATAAGGATTTATGTGTGCACAACTCTATAAATTAGTCTCATTCTCTTAAAAACCCTAGTTCAACTTGTATAGGTAAAAACTTGTAAAAACCTCAAAATTATAAGGAGTTAAGATAACCCCAATCACCCAATTTATGATTGATCCTTGCTTATGTATCCAAGACTAAGAAGAGGGAAGTTAAGCCATGTGTAGTTATTCCCTTTAATTTAAATGTGCAATTATGCTCTTTTGATATATTAATGCACCTAGAATCTAGCTTTTAATACTTGACAATATTCTCTCTTAACTTGGCTTGGTGTGTTTCAAACTTGGCTAATGATTTCTCTTAGTTATTTATTTACAATTTTGGAATATGTAGATACTAAAACTAAATATTTATAACATCTTAGTCTTGTACATTTGATAAATATCAATTAAGGCTCTACCCTTTAGTTTTAGACCTCCATACTACTAAAAAGCTTGCATTCATCAACTCACTATACCTAAATGCTTATATATTAGTCTAATCCATATCATTTCAATGAACTAGATATATTTCACTACATAAAAAAGGTAAACCCTGATAAACATTATTCATTATTAGTTTTAGATTTGTACCTATTTTCTATCCTTATCAACACTACTGACCACAGAGGGACACCATCACTTAGTGGTAGTGTCTAGATCCTTATCTAGTGTCCAATTAATAAATTAATCTAAATTTAAAATGTATTGAAATATATGGGTCAACCTATTTGTCTTATTAAACCCAAAGTGAGATATTTTCAAAAGGTGTGATATAAATACAAGTCTAAGCCTTCTCATTATCATTTAAAAATACCAAGTAGACACCTATTGAAGCTAAATTAATCAATTAAAAAACCAAGCTATTATTCCCTATTCATACCTATTTTCATATCAAACATATGAATAATCATATTATAGGCTTGAAACATTCAAAGAGTAACCCATGAGTGATATTTGTCAAGTTACAAGCTAGATCACTACATGCATCATATTATAGTATATTGCACCCTTGTGTACACACTTTCCCACTCATAGAGGATAACTATAAAAGTCTAAGGCCCTCCTTGGACTATTATATATGTAGGTAACACCTATTTATAGAGGGGTGTTTGGGGTCATATCAACACTATGAGCCCACTAACCTATTTCTAGAAAATTCATTCCAAGGGTGAAGAGTTAGGGTTTGATTAATTAATGAATAAAAATAATGTGTAACCCATATATGAATACATCAGTAGAAAAGCAAAAAAAACTTAGAAAAATAAAGTTAGTATCATATATATCCAATCATTATTTCATATTAGAGACCTGTGTCATAGTCAGATAATAATGTCAATGCTGGTGTCTAGATCTGATGGTAGTATATGTCACTACATAAGTACACTTTTTAGAATCTAATGAATGATCTATAATACTAATTCTACATACTTTATGCCTATTTATAATCCATATTTACATGCACATAATAAATATAGTTAAGTATCATTTATCTTTAGTAGTACAATCAATTGAACAACTTTAGAATTTAGTACTTTCCATATTTGACATATCTTAGAATTATAATTTAGAATATTTATTTATGTGCATTTGAAATTAATTAGCTTGTTATAGATTATTTTATTATGATTATGCTATAACTATTTATATATTCTTAACCCTAACCCCACACTCTAAAATTTTAGGGTTAAACATTTGGTGAACCCAACCTCTGAGTCTTCATTTTCAAACTTAGCTTGTTCTAGGATTTCCAACCTCTTAGGGTTTCAACTTAATATGATTTTTAGATATAAAACTTTACCCTAGGGTTTTACACTCATCTAGTTACAAAGGTTTTGTGTGCATACACTTACAATTTCTTCTTCCTTGATTGGTTAATTTTGGCTTCCTAACAGCTCCATTCAAAATTCCTCAAAGGTTTTTTCTACTCAGGTTGTTATACTCAAAAACTTATTTTTGTTCACCTAAATTATATATGGATTTTTCATTTTTTTCAATTTATATTTTTTAATAAATATTGACATACTAAGTGAATTATGTACCTATTTACAAATTAATTTTTGGGTTTAATCAAAATTAATATTTTATTCAAACACCTCTCTTAGACATCTAAAATATTCTTTTAATTTATAGAAATGTTTGATTCTTTATTAAGAATATTCAAGGGTTTTGCTTGTGAAACATCCCACATTGTTTGGCTCATCTCAAATTCAAAATAGCTTAATTTTCAAATTCTTACGATATTTTTCATATTCCAATTTATGTAATCATAAACCTCTTTTCATTTGTCAAAATTATGTATAGATTTTTCAAATTGTTTAATTTACTATTTTTAGTACATCTCAAGATACATGGAAAAAATGATACCTATTTTTCCCTATTTTTATGGGTTTTGTATATTTGTTATATTTTATGGAAAAAATTTATTATATTTCTAAAATAACCATCCAATATTCTAAAATTATTATATCTTTATTGTGAAAAACCTAGCTTACCCTAGGTTTTTTAGCCTTATAGGGTTTCATATTACAGTAAATATTCAATTCTAATTTTTCTAATCATGTTGAATTATTCCATATATTTTAGATGTATTTATTATCATGTTCTCATATTCATCTTTAAAACATTTAAAATGGATAAAAATGAACATCTTCCTCCTCCTAACCCCAAGGAGGGTGATAGCTACCATCCCTCTAATCATGTCCATGCTATCACTACTTCAAGGGGTAAGGTGGCTCATTATATGGTTTCAAATGAAGATAATTGATATGTCCCTCCTTAAACCTATCCACTTCTCACATCTCCTTTAAGTGATATGTGTATGCATAATCAATCCAAAGTACTTGGGGTTTGTGCTTATGAAGCCCTTAAAGATCAAAACAACACTATGATCAATTTAATATAAGAGTTTTAAAAGAAAAATCAATATTACAATTTGAATATCAAATCACTAGAAAATTAGATTACATACCTATAAGATCCAAAATATGATAGTGTTAATCACATGTTTGCATCTTCATCTAGTAATGCTATACCCAACAAGGTTTAATTTCCCTATGAAAAGCTACAACATAATATATCTAAAACATACTATTCAAAAAGTGAACACAAGGAAGAGCAATGATTTGAAACAAAGTGATCCAACTAACTCATATACATCCTCTTATAAGGTTAAAATACTATTATGCATATCATAAAATGCATGGGCATCATATTGACTATATTTTTGCCTTGAAAAACATAATACACAATATAAATTATAGTGGTGATCATATCATTGATACATCATTCAAGCAGACCACTCATATTATGAGTACCTCTCTTAAAAATACATGAAAAAATAACAAGTATGGGTACTAAAAGATAATTTAGAATAAAAATACTTGAAAATACAATAATTAGAGCAATAAAATATTTAAAATGGCAATGTTATAAAAAGATAAATAAAAAAGTTTCAAAACCAAATTCAAGATAAATAAACAAGCATTTAAAAAAGAGGGTTTCTAACAAAAGGAGTTTTTGAAGCAAGACATGTTTATAAAATCAAATGATACAACTATGCTTGCTAAGGATATGAACATCATATCTATATCACACGTAGAGGAACACATATTTAAGGGTAATACTACAAAGTCTATACTTTCATCCTCAAATAAAGAAGTCAAGGCAAACATTACATCTTTTCCTAGTGTTCAAGAAAAGATACATGACTCTTCTCTATCCCATAATGTGATGCCACATTTTGACAATGATGAACATAATCAATAAAACCAAACTTGCAAGAAGGAAAATATAATCTATGGTGTAGTTGGATTTTCATATATAGCTACCCAAACTGATATATCATAAGTTTAATAACAACCTAAAAAGTCACACATCTCCTATTATAATGATTATATTCATGATTATGATCCTAATGATACATAAGATTGGTATGATCCTAATGATATTGATTATATAACATATGAATATGACATACATGATATAGGGTCTTCATAGAGGCATACCTTCATTGAGTTCATTAGATTTTAGTATCACTTTTTCCTTATCTTGTTTTATAATCATACCAACATTCCAAAATATTACAAAAATACCAAAAATCAAATATTCAATAAAATACCAAAACATTCAAATAATTCAAAAATAGTAATCATTCACATGTTTATTATTTACTTGGCATCTATGTTGTTTGAATTATGTTAGTAGATAACAAATCATGTCATTTTTGTATACACATGTTTCACTCATCTTTGAGTGTGATTCATGCATACCATCGACACATGATATATGCACTTACAGATGTTGGACCTTTCCTCTACCCATATCATACAATATGTTGGGGGCATATACTTATTTTAGATACATGTTACATATCCTTTATGATCATTTCTACATTTTCATTTTTGAGCTTATTTACTAACATTTACACATGTCGATATCCATGCTCATATTTTTTATAGTGTAATTTATATGATATTATACATAACATTTTTCACTAACATTTATATGAAGTGTATTCTATTGCTTATTGTGGTTGTCTATGCTTCATATATTTTTCACATCTTTGAGTGTATTCTATTGATTTATATTTTCATGCTTGTGGAACATTTTAAAATGTTCCTTAATTGTTGGACCCTTTTCCATTGTATGTTGATTGGAAATTTGAATATGTCATTCTATGTTGGATGGGAATTTAAAATATGTCATCTCTTTCAATTGTACAACATTTGAACATGATCCTTGTATGAGGTCTCCTTGGACCATTATTTCACATTACATTGAGTGCTCGTGTGTTTATTTTTTTTTCTAATATTTTACTATTGGTCTCTAAATGTTGCCATGATCTATATCATGCATCTTTGGACTTGATGTGATTAGATATTGTAAGCCTAATTGATATATCTACTTCAACATGCTATCTCTATATGCTATATAATTCATACACATATTATATAATTATCTTATCCTTTTGAGGAAGTTACCTTCCAATTTATTTTTACCTCACCTAATAAGTGGGGCATATCAGTGGGGCCATGTCATAAAATCATGACCTCCACATTTTTGTAGTTTCCATATTTCAGTGGGGACATGTCAAAAAATGACCTCTACACTTATACATTTTATCACTATTTATATATTTTAATGGGGGCATGTAATAAACACATGACCTACACACTTAGACACTTACTCAATATATCTAGAATTCAATGATGTCATGTCATAAAAACATGACCTCCACATCTACACAATTTCTAGTTTTATTTCATGATTCAGATATATACTTGGGCCAAAATCCTATACATTACACCAATTTTTTATATTTATGACACATATACTTCAACTCAAACATATTATAGGTGTTTTTTCCATGATAATGCACCAAAAATTACAAAATTTACCTATTCTACTATTCACCATGATACATTGATTACACTAAGATGTACTATTATCAAGCCTTTTTTTTACAATAGTGGGTTAAATTTATAGGTCTAAGTGGTTAAATTATTCCACCTCACTATATTAATAGGTTAGAGTGATTAAATTATCCAATCTCACTAGGTTTATAAGATTTTTTGATTAAATCACTCAAACTCACCAAATTATATATATTCACACTTGAGTTATGTGATTGAGATATAATGATATCAATGTTTGTGTCACAACTCATCCTTGTACTAGATTGGAGGAATAATACTTCCAATATCCCCTCTTAAAATCTCCAAGGTTTAGGTCTAAACCTCTTCTAGCTCCAATGCTTCATAAGGAAGCATCTTTACTAAGTCAAAACGTCAAGAGGAAACATGGTGGCATCGACATACATGAGTACTCCTTCTTTTATCTCTTTATTTTCAAGAATTTCAATTATTTAAAATTTTAGATTATATGCATTGATTATTGGTTACATTAATACACCAAAAAATCACTCAAAGTGGGCTCAAGTAAAGGCAAGGTGTGTTCACACACCTAAGTACACATTTCTTTCCTTTAAACTATTAATTTCATCCTCATGCATGAATAGATTAGGGCAGATTTAGAAACTAAAAATAAATATTTATAGCATCTCATTCTTATACATTTTAAAAATATCAATTAGGGCTCTACCCTTTAGTTATAAACCTACCTGTTAATGAAAGGATCACATTTTCCATCTTAGTATGCCTAAATGCTTATCTCTTAGTCTGATCCATATCATTTTGATTCCTAGGTCCCTTACACTACACATAAAGATTAAAACTTGGTAAAAATACTTCACTATCAATTTCACATTCATAGTTATTTTTTAGCCTTCTATACACTATTGACCACAAAAGGACATTACCACCAATGGTAGTGTCTAGATCCTTATCTAGTGTCTAGTTGCCAAAAATCAGCCAACTTCAAATGTATCAAAACCTATGGGTAAACATATTTTTATGATTAAACCCTACCATAATATATTTTCAAAAGGTGTGATATAAATATAAGTCTAAGCCTTCTCATTATTATTAGTGGTACAATCATTGAGAGGGGGGGGTGAATTAGCAAACCCAAATATTTTAATTACAATTTTAGCCCTTTCAAACTATTAAACAAACAACATATATCAACTTGATCAAGCAACCATAACAAGAGAGATCATTCATTCAATGCATACACAAGATCAAATACATAACACATAGTTCCTATGGGAAACCCTAATGGGGAATAAAACCCATTTTTAAGCCTATAACACATGGAATACTATCCTATAACAAATTATAAATAAGAGTTTGATTAACTCATTTAGACCAAAAAAGCTTGATCATATCCTCCTGACCAAAGGTATTTAGTGAAACACCTATTTCACAAGGAACAACTACCCTTAAAGAAGATCAAGTCCTTTAGAACCCCTTTGAAGTGAACATCTCCACCTTGGAACTAATGTATTCAACACCTAATGATGGATCTATAATCTCTACAGTAATTCCCTTTCTATCTCATGCATGCCTCTCACATAGGAATGCCACAATATTTCTCCTTCTTCACTCAAACTATCCTGATATACACACTCAAACCTCTTTGCATACCCTAAAATTACAATATCACTATTCTGACATTAAAACATGACCTAAAAGTCATACACATAGTCAAAAAATTATTTTTCTCATTAACTCAACCAACAGGCACAATACATATCCTTCCTTATTTGATTCAACACATACTCTTCACACAAACCTTGTACAAGTCTCTCTCAATTATATTTCCACACCTATAGAAATCACCATATTTGATTTCACTATATATAGAGCTATCATGAATTATCAACATTTTTATTGGCCATAATACATGCCTTCACCCTTAAGGCATCTTATACTTAAGCACAATCCACTTTCAAAATAGGACTAAGTCACTTTTAGGTCTTGTGGAGACCCATTCAACTCTTTGACACTTATTCAAGTAAACTAAGAACATTGGAAGAATTTTCCAACTCATGAACCCATGACACATGATCTATAGGTCCTTTTAAAGTGTCCATATCCATCATAATACCTTTCTACTTAAGCACAAAATGCTTAAACAATATTCTATGCAAACAATCACCATGAATGAATACACAGTTGACTTGTAAACCTTTGTTTATAATGTATATGATTGTTCAAACCTTCATAATGAAACTAAATAATAATTATGGAGTATACAACATTCCCATATATCTAATACATCATGAGATATCTAAATTACATCAGAATGAACTCAAATACCCTTCTCGGGTTACTTGCAGAACATGCACAAACACATAGTAAAATTTGGAGATCAATATATTTGTTTTAAAATACTTAAATATATTCAAATCCATATTTATGAATTTTTATTGGAGTCCTCTACCACTTTGATTTTTACACCATGAGAAAAATCATCCTTGATCAAAAGATTATGGTCCAAAAACCACAAACTCACTTTTCCCTTTGTTAAATTTAAATGGTCATAGTTAAACTTTAGATACTTGACCTCATCTCATGAAATATTGAAATATTGAATCAACACACACATTTGATCTGTGTGGATCAGCTTAGTCTTTATCTTATAACACTCACTATTTGATTAATCTGTACAAACACTCACTCGCTATTAGATCCTTATCCTTTACCTTTGCTCAGCATTAAACCTCAAAAACTTTGACCTCTTTGACTCAAAACACACTATTAGATCAATATATATGATTGAACATGAACCATTATATTTATATTTGGTCCTAAACTTTAAATTTTGCAAAAAATATTAAGTATAGGGACCATTGCAATCTATCTGAGAAGCCAACTTTGAAACTCAATAACTTTTACCTTGCTCAATAGTATGATCCTAAATTTGGACCATATGATCTCCTCACATAGGAGAAACCAACCATGTGAAAAAACAATCATATAAACCTCACACATGTGATATATAATTATATTAAAATGCTCACTCAGATTTTTCTACCATAGAGCCAACTATGGCAAAAACTTGACTAGAAGGCCAACTTTAAACATGCATATTTTTGACATGCTTCAATGCATGACCTAAAATTTAGTGAAAATAAACTAGGATAAAAATTAAAAAACCCATATTATCATATTATTATAAAACATCCACATGTGTGAGATATGCCATCATCAAAATTCTTACTTAGCTCTTCTTTCCACATTGTAAATTTGGCTAAGTATGGGAAAACACTGTCAAAATGCCTGGGAGCCCAATTTTGCACCCACATGTCTTTAAATAAACTTAGGTACATGAAATGATATTTAGTGAATATAAATTAGGGACTAATGGGATCAAAACCATATGATCAACTCCCCCTAAATCATCCACACGTGGAAATGGTGATGTCAGCAAACTACCTACTTAGATTTTCTACCACTAAACCCAAAGTATCTAGATAAGAACTATGGATTACCAGATGAAATCCAATCATGCATAAACAATATAAATTAATACTTAACCACTTATAATACCCCTTACACATGATAAAATCACCATACTCAAACTTGAACATCTCTAATCAAGCTAAAACTGAAGATCAACCAAGCCTCCTATAAGCACACTAGAACAAGCACATTGCACAAATTGTCATTGTAAATTAGGATACAAAATCACTTCATCCACTCACTAGGACACCTCCATGACATAATAATGACATCACTAATTTTTTTATACTAAGTAAACACCTACTAAAGCTAAACCAATCGATTACACAACCAAGCTATTTTTCCCTATTCATCCCTATTTTCATATCAAGCATAAGAGTAGTCATATTATAAGACTAAGACATTAAAAGAGTATCCCATAAGAGATATTTTATAGATTAAAAGTTAGATCATTTCATGCATCATCATATATTATATTGAAGTATAATTCACACACTTTACTACATAATAGGGAGAACTACATAAGTCTAAGGCACTCCTTGGAGTATTGGCTATGTAAGTATCACCCATTGATAGAGGGCTCTTTGGGGTTAGCTTAACACCGTGAGCACACTAACCCATTTTAAAAAAAATAATTCTAAATATGAAGATCTAGGATTTGATCAATTAATGAAGAGTGACAACTTGTATCCCAAATTTGAATATATCAACAAAAATGTGATAAAAAACCCAAAATAATAAAGTTGGTCGCATTTAAATCTAGTCATCATTCTATACTAGACACTTGTGTCATATTCAAACACTAACATCAATGGTAGTGTCCAAATCTTATAGTAGTGTTCATAAATAAAAAATTACAATTTTTAAAATCTAACAACTGATCCAAAATACTGATCATGCATACTTTACACATGTTTCCATTCTAGATATTCTTGTACATAGTAAACATAGCTAAGTATCATTTATATTTAATATTACAATCAATTGAATATCTTTCAAATTTAGTAATTTATGTAACACATGATTATAAGGGGATTAGTAATGTTAGTATGTAATCAAAATGAAATACACACAACCTAAATCCTAAGTGTGATTCCTTGGATTGGGAAAGGTCAAGAAAGAGACAAACAAACTAAAGTAAAGACAAATCAAACAATTATAGCTTCCTTTTTAGATTTTTATCTTTTGTTAGAATTTAAATTTGTATGAGCTTGGATGTAACTATAAGCTTTAATCATAAATTCATGTAGTAACATGGGTAACATTTACCCTTGATAAATGGATAATTTATTGGATAATTGATGTGCTTGATGTATGAATGAATCTCCAAAATGCTATAGATTTGATGTATTATCAAGAATTGCTAAGAATGTAAGGGGAACCCTCCATTTATAGCTTTTTTGAATGAATAAAAACTTTTAGATGACGATGAAGATCAATGGATGAGGATAACTATACTCTGCCATAAATGTGGGAGATGGAGTCTATAATAAATATGGATGAAGTGTGTAAGATAACATGTAATAAGTGTGTAAGAGGACATGTAATAAAATTTTCTTACACACTTCAAACTTTGAATTGACTTTCCTTATGGAATAAAAGGATGATGTCATGAATTTGAGATGTAAAATAGGATTATTGATTTATATAAAATAATAATTGTGGATTCCATAATTTTCCATTATGAATAATATTAACTAATTAACAAACATTGACTAACTAATGTGATGTGATTTTTGTGGGATTTGATATGATTGGTTATGAAAAAATTATTAGTACAAATAAAAGAATTTTTAGATAATGAAAGGATGATGTTATCTAGAATTAATGATATAGTTAAAATTGACACAAAGTGTTTGATTTTAAGTGTATACATTTTTAACCTCTTTCAAAGGGCTTTGCAAGACACGATGGGTGAAGCAATGACTTTTCAAATAAATAAGAAGTCAAAAAAGGAGGATGAAAATCAGATGATGATGAAATAATTTGATGGATGATTACCATTTGAGAGGGCATGAGGGATGAAGTTGATGCAGATGGGATATCAAAAAAGAGAGAAAGAATCTAGAATGGAATAAGTAATGGGTGGGTGATAAACAAAGAGGGGTGGGGTGTAGGAAGAGGATGATGATGATTGTATGACCCACTTAAGATAACACTTGTGTGCTTTGAATTATGATTATTGTGAGTCAATTTTCCCCAATAAAGGTGAATTTTGGGAAGGATACATTTTGAGATACATTGCACACTTTGACTTGCCCCAAACTAATATGGATTAGATGACTAATTGATGGTTTTCCCCAAACATGGTAGATTTAAATGATGATGAGACTAATTTATTGATATATTAATTTATTGGAAAGCATAAATTAAATATTTAACCTATTACATGGATTAATGATGAGATGATCATGTTGATGGATGATATAAAGTTATTAGGCTGATGCAAATGTATGTGTGATGGTATAATAAATTTTCAAAGAATGAAGAAGTCAAAAAAAAAAGGCACAAAAGAGTTCCCTAAAGTTGAATGATTGAAGAGTGATGTGATTGGATTTGGAAAAAAATGGATAAATAAGGGATGTGGAAGACTGATGTCCACACACGTAGGTCATGAGAATGACTATTAGTGAGAAGAATTTGATGTTGAAAGATGAAAATGGAAATCGGAATAGGAGAAGAGTAAGAATAGTGGCCAAGATGACCTCAAAAACTCCATGTGACTGGGCACTACTTGCATAGTCCAAATGGACCTTAGACTACTATAGTTCTCCCAAAAAGGGATGAACATTATGAGAAAATGATGAAAGATGAGAATTTAATCAGATACTGATAAATGACAAAGAGGAATGAGATGATGTGATGTGGTCAAAGATGATAAAAATGCTTTAATTTGAAAATATGGTTTTGTAAGTGGATAAACCACCATTGTAGCATGCATCCATATTATCTTTATAACTTGATTTTGAGATTATAAATGAAAATATGCACCATGATATAAAATACCATCATGGTCTGATTGTAATATATGTAAGTACTAATCCCTAATCAAATATACAAATAAAAATAATGCACTATGATATGGAAAAATTAGGATGGCATTACTTATCATATGCTGATGGATGGACTTGAGTACAAGTGTAATAAATCACCATGATATGAATAAAAATATGATGAAACTATTGACACATATGGAATGAGTTAAGACACAAAAAGAAAAATAAACAAAAAAATAATTAGGAAAACATACACAAACCTGAAAAAAAAGAGGCAATAGAAAACATCCTATCATTAATCAAGTAAAAACTGATGTGTGAAGTCTCAATGCTATTGATAGATAGATGGTAACCCCAAGCAAGAATTCATGCAAGGGAATGGATTGGGAATAAGATATCCCAAAATAAGTTACATAGTTTGATTTTTCTTACATGAGGTGAAAGATGTGAGTAGAAATTTATGAATTTGAGTTGCCCCAAATAGGGAAGATTTGGGAAGGACATATATCAATGGTAGATAACATGATTTTATTAACTATTTTGATTATATTTAAGATAGGACAAAAGTTTATAGATTTTGTGGCTTTATATCTCGCTAGGATATTTTTGGCCTTTTCTAAGTTTTAGGATTTTGTTTTGATTTTATGATGTTTTTGGATTTTTGGAATAAGAATATATAAGTATATTTTCAATAAGTATGTAAAAAGTGGAAACCAAACGTATTTACAAAGGGTCACTAGCAAAGGGAAAAACTATTCTAGCATCAAGATGTGTTATGATAACAAATGGAATAGATTTAAGATGATGTTGGAGGATATGGATGATGAGGCACAATTAGGAATGAATTATGGATCTCCAAGAACTATACCATGTGGGATCCAAGTGTACAATCATCAAAATATAGATTAGATAATATACCAAAATGGTTTCATAACAAGTCTCGAGACTTCTTCCACTTATTTATTAAGGGTAAAATGAGAAGAAAGGATGCACACAATAGGATGGATATAAAATTGGATAGGATGCTTAAAATGAATAAGGATGGTTGAATATGATATGGAAGAGATATATATGATGGAATTATATGTAAATGGTTTTTAAATTGGATGGATATGGCGAGGGATAGGGATACCACCCCATGTCAAGGTACTTGCAGATAATGTATAATTTACACATGAAACCAAAAATTTAGTTTTCATCACGGTACTTTCCCAAGGGACCATAAACATGGTTTTCACTATTGGAAGAATTATTTTTCTTTATATTTTGTGTTTTTTAATTTTTAATTTTTAATTTTTATTTTTTTGTCTTTTTAATTTTTTAAAGCATCTCCACTAATTAAAGGATTATGAGATGAATGATGTTGACCCTTTTTGATCTCCAGTGCATAAATATTCTAGATAAATTCTTTATTAGGGTCATGTTTTTGATGTAGAATAAATTGATGTTATTTTGATTTTTGTTGATTATTCATTTTTCCTCCTCCAAGCCTCTAAATAAGGTGTCTTCATATCCTCAATGAAACAGAGTGTCACTAGGGAGGGTAAAGAAGGATAAATGGATGAAGATTATGATGTGATGGTGTGATATAAGATTTGAATGAAGGATATGATCATGAAGGGATGCATAATTAGTGGGGGACCAAGGTAGCTTAGGATGAGAATTCACACACATTATTGTTGATTTCAGATGTTCCAATTATGACAAGACTTGTGATATTAGGGGGTCAAAGATCTCTAAAATTTCTCCCAAGAGAACCAAAAAATATTTTTCTCCTTAAGACTAAGAGTTAATATGATTTGAATGATTTTTGATTATTGGATGTTCTGATATTGAATTCAATGATGACTTCATCAAGAAATGTAGAACTAATTTATTGATATATTGGTGCCTCAAATAGGCTTACACCAAAAAATTCTTCTTGATTAAGATGATTTTGATTTTGATTATCCAATAATGCCTCAAACAAGGTTTAACTATGGGATGTTGATTTTTTTTTTGATTTTACCCTAACACCTCAAACAAGGTTTCACTAGGGGATATTGATGTATGATTTTTATTGTCCCCTAGTGCCTCAAACAAGGTTTTACTAGGGGACTTTAATTCTGGATTTTGATTTCCCCTAGTGCCTCCAACAAGGATTCATTAGGGAACTTATCTTTTGATTGAATATTGTTTTGGATCCCCATAAATTCTAAAACTGATATGTCACTATGGAATAAGTTCAATGATACATGATTTTATCCATCCCAATTAATGGTTGTGAGAGATTGGATGTCAAGATAAGGGGTATGATGATTGATGTGAAAATGATGGGTAATATTTATGGAAAGATTAAAGGCTGCATAATCCTCATAGAGACTACTAAGATAATTTGCTTTGATGTCGAAGGAAACTTCCTCAAAAACTATGGAAAGATCACTGATTTATTCAAACTAATCTATAAGAGGTATGTAGTTGATGCTACAAGATATTGATTTTGATGGTGATGCTAACATTGGTTCTAAATTGGAATTTGATTTTGATGTATATGATAATGTTAGTTCTAATGTGTAACTTGATGTTGATTCTGATTGTGATTTGATTTTAATGCATAATTTGATATTGATTATGATTCTAATGTAAAATTTGATGTTGATTTTGATTTGGCCACATGGAGAGCCTATTGAATTGTGTTGTCCACAAGTACCTTTTACTCTTCTTATTTGGAAATGAAGGCTTGGGGATGAATGGATTCTATGAAATAAGGGATGTTATGTGATGGATGAAAGATAGATTTTTGGTCAATGATGGGTTCTTCAAATATGGGTTCATTGAAGAAATATTAATAAAAAATGAATGGAATATCACAAAGAGGCTCATCAAATATGGGTGATTTGAAAAAAAACCATCAAAGATGGATATACTATCTTAACTTTGACTTAGAAGTGGGAAAATTTATTCATGATCTAGAAAAGGGTCTTGGCATATCTCAATTTGATGATCCTCAAACATGGATGTACTTGGTTCTATTTTAATATATTCATAGTCAATCAAACCTTGGATATAAATCCTGATTCTAACACATATATTAAGGTAATGACCTTGAATCCTATGATACCATATTCTTCCTCTTGCACCATTTAGGTTTTGGACTATTTTCATCAAAATACTTGGTGTACAGATATATAACCATGTTTATCATGACCAGTTGGTAAAATATTTACTCTAAGGGTTTATTAATAAGTTTAAAACCCTATTTAGATGTGGATGAAGTTTACCCTTGATGTGAATGTTGTGGCTCATGTTCAGATAGATATTGGATAAGGGTGTCAAGACAAGTTCCCTTTTACTAGTGTGATGGGGGATGTGATTATCAAGACCAATGGACATGATGTTTAATTGATGTTGATGTGGCATGATTTAAATTTACCTGCTTAGGATGGAGATTAATTTTTTTGGATCATAATCTGTAGGAAGTCGAGCATCAATTTCTAAGAGCCATAAAAGTATATTTTCTTTGTTTTTAAACATCTAACATTCAAATTAGGATCTATCTTGATCTAATTTGGATGTCATGGACCTAGATGAAATTAATGTTTTGGATTTGATTTGATTTTGTTATTTGATTTAGTTTTTCCTAAGCATGATAGATTGATTTGATTTGTCCCAAGCAGGGTGGATTTGTGTTTGATGTTGATTGGACTAGAGAAATGCAGATTGATTTGGTTTACCATAAGTAGGGTGGATTGATTTGATTTTATTGGACCTAAGCAAGGTATATTGACTTGACTTGATTGAAGCAAAGCATGGTAGATTTATGTTTGATGTTTTATTAAGCTCAAATTGAATTTTGATCATTGAGGTTGGATTACAATGGAGAAAATGTGGATATCATGATATTTGTTGTTCCCAACTAACATGTGTGAGAGATTGAATGGAAAGAAAAGAATATGATTTGAATTTGGATATTCAAATGATTCAAAAATGATGTGATTTTATCAAAGTTAACCTTGGATGCTGAATTTATTTTATTTTAACTTGGTCAAAGTTGACCTTGGATTCATTTTGACTTGGTCAAAGTTTACCTTAACTTTGACTTAGAAGTTTGACTTTGAAAGTTGAAGTTTAACTTAAATTTTGACTTAGTCAAAGCTGATCAAATTTGACTTGATTGAACTTGGTTAAAGTTTACCATATTTGACTCAATTGGAATTTGTTAAAGTTTACTAGATTAGACTTGATTAGACTTGGTTAAAGTTGATCAGATTTGATTTGATTGGACTTGGTCAAAGTTGATTAGATTTGACTTGATTGGATTTAATTTTATCATATTTGACTTGATTGGACTTGGTCAAAGTTGATATTGAATTTAACTATTGGATTTTTTGACTTGGTCAAACTTGACCTTGACTTTGACTTGAAAGTTTGATTTTAAAATTTAAAGTTTGACTTGAAAGTTGACTAAATTTGAATTGATTGGACTTGTTTAAAGTTGACCATATTTGAATTTATTAGACTTGGTAAAATTTGAATGGATTTGACTCAATTTCACTTGGTCAAAGTTTACAAAATTTGACTTGATTAGACTTGGTCAAAGTTGACCAACTTTGACTTTATTAGACTTGGTCAAAGTTAACCAATTTGTCATGATTAGTCTTAGTAAAAGTTGATTGGATTTAAATTGATTAGATGTGGTCAAAGTTAAAAAGAGTTGACTTTGTCAAAGTTTGACTTTTGAGAAGGTTTGACTTAATTTGATTTTGATTTGGAAAGATTGACTTATTTGAATTTGATTTGGGATTAGATTCAGTTCAAAATGGACCTAATTTGGATTTGTTTTCAAAGGAATAACATAACGGTATAATATAGACATGATACCATTTCAATTAGACAACATGATGTTTAGAATGTGATAAAAAAGGACTCAAAATTTGGGAAACTTAACGCCTTCTCATGCTAATTTGTAATGACAAAGTTTGGACTTGGGATAATTTGACGTATTTGAGGTGTAAGGTATAACATGTAAAATGAGGTATAAGACAAAAAACAAATAATGACATGCACATTGTGAGATGATAAATTTGAGTAATGGATTTGATTATGCAATTTATATCAAACATATCCAAATCTACATACAATCTGCCATTAAAATTAGAAACCATTAGATCAAAATGCAATAAATGGATACTTAAAAAAACATTATAATCTAAAGCCAAATTTCCCAATCAATATTAAAAAAAACAAACTAAATACTATAGATGTTGGATTACTTATAAATAGACTCAGAATTTAATGATAAGATGATATTGGATTGATGACTTTGATAAGTAGACTAGTTTAGCATGAGAGGATCATAGATTTAATAGTTGTTTATCAATGGATGGGTGAATGATATATATAAGCAATGGAGGGAGATTTTACAATGAATTTTTAATTCATTGGAAACCTCTCGAGAAGAAAACTCTAGAGAGAAAGGAGGAATTTTATGAAATTTAAAATTCCATGGAATTCTCTAGAGAGATAACTCTCTAGAGAGTTTGAGGGGGATTGGAGAATTATAGACTTTATTAGAGGAACCTAATGGGGTTTAGTGGGGGTTTATCTAGATTTATAGAATAATTAGGTGGAGACTAGGTACTAGGCATGTAGGAGAGCCTATGGGATAGGTGTGATTTTGTGAATTTTAAATTCACAAGTGGGAATAAAAGGGATTTAGGTGATAAATGGGATGTTAATAAGAAATAACAGAAGGATTAATATTAAATGGGAAATATGTGGGATATGAAATATAGAAAAGGGACTTAGATAATTGGATAGGAGGGGGTTAAATGGGATATGTTAGGTATAATTATGATAAGAAGAGTTAATTAATGGATTATTAGATGGGAATAATGATATAATTAATAATATGGAGAAGAAAATCAAATATAGATTTATACACACAAAAAAAAATCCCTAACTTAGTGGTAAAATGGGCATACAACATGATTGTAGCCCACATATCTACCTCACATGAAGCAGGAATAACTTAATATCTTAACACTCACTTTAAGCTGTATGTCATAAAATTTTAGGGAGGTTGGTTTCCCTCATAATTTAAATCATTTTGTGGCCAAGTGGTCTTAGTCTAGGTTTAAATAAGGATTTCTAGAGAGTCCTGATATACCTCATGATATGTGGGGATAAAAAGTCTATGGAAAAAAAAACAATAAATGGGAATTTATGGGAGCATCTAGCCCATTCAAAACCACTTCAACCATAAGATATCAGTGAAGTGATACCATAAATTTAACCTCAAGAGTGATGTCTAATAGATTAATGTCAGAGATAAAATCTTTGTCTTCACAAACTATACTTAAAACACATAGTCACTTAATTATTATGGCACCTCTCAATTTATATCACCCATCAGAATATGGGGTTGGTACATATGTTGGGGATGAAATACCAGTCACCACACCCTAAGGAGTTGCAAATGATGATGAAATCCAACTCATATGGCCAAAAAAAGGAAGATTCTCTATTTATGATCCTCAAAGTTCTAAAATTGAGCAAGAGGAGAGCATACATAACATCTCTTTAGGGAAGGAAAAGTAACTTATGTGCTTTTGGTCACTTAGGGTCCCACAAGTGGGTAAGAGGAGTGAATATGCATGCTAAGCCACTCATAAATAAACAACACAAGACAATCAAACAAAAAAAAATACAAGTATGTTTTAGAACACCAAATTCAAATGTTGGTTCATTTCAGGTACACAAAAGTAATGTGTTTGTTTATAAAATAATCACTTCTTTGACTCATGAAACATGTATAAATAATTTAGTGTTTGGATTTTTGGCCTTTGACAATCAAAATGAAGTTGAATTGATGTTTATTTAACTATCAAAAAACATTAATAGGGTTATTCCACCATTTAACATGGATAATATATTGATTCTAAGAGAAATATCATTGATCTATAGTCATAGAAACATAAAGACAACAAATTGGTGATTATGCCAAATAGTAGTGCAATGTCATTGTTAAACAGGGTGTTTCTAATAATTTTTAGTGCAATATCACTGTTAGATAAGTGGATTTTACCAATTTCAAAAAACACACACATAATAAAAATAAAAATGATTTTGCTATTTATACTATCAATTCTATTGTTTTAAAGTACAATATCACTGAAATGTAAGAAAAATAGGAATAAAATACAAAATAGTTTAAGTTACCCCAATGATTTCACTAATGCACAGGTCAATCTCATCACTTCATAGTTATATTCTACCATTTTGATTTACATTTATGATGTTTCTATAAAATCATAGTTTGAATGAAACCTAATAAAAAATCCACCATTTTGCAATATGATTCTATCAATTATGATGATTATTCTACCATTTCCTTGAAAACATAGAAAAACAAAAATAAAAAGGAAGCAATATTTCTAATTACCAAGGTGATCCTACTATTTCCAAAAATGATTTTGCTATTTTATACAAACACAAACCAATAGGAAAAATCAATTACACTAAAATTTAGGGAGATATCACTATTATCAGGGAATGATTTTGTCTATTAGCAGAGCATTTATGCCACTAACCTGGGAAGAAAATTTTGATAAATTTTGAAGGAAAAAGATGAAATAGGGATCAATCTTAAAATAATTTATATATTATATGAGGAATATGGTGTTTCAAAGTAGAATGTGGGGTGTTGGTCCCACCAGGAATGCCATATGTAATAGATGATTATGAGGGGGTTAGTAATATTAGTATGCAATCAAAACAAAATACACACAAACTAAATCCTAAGCATGATTCCTCAGATTAGGCAAGGTCAAGAAAGAGAAAATAAAACTAAATGGAATACAAATAAATAATTATACCTTCCCTTTTGGATTTCCCTTATTCCATAATTCAAATTTAGACAAGCCCAGATGTAGGTTCAAGCTTCAATGGTAGATGCACATAGGTAGCATTTCCCCTTGATAAATGGACAATTAACTGGATATGTGATGTTATTGATGTATTAATGCCTCTCTAAAATGGTAAAACTTCATTGTATTATCAAGAATTGATAATAATGGAGGGGGAACCATTAATTTATAGATTTTATGAATGAATATTGAATTTCAGATGAGGATGAATATCAATGGATGAGGATTAATACTCCCTACCATAAATGTGGGAGATGGAGTGTGAAAGAAATATGGATGAAGTATGTAAGAGGAAATGTAAAAAGTGTGTAAGAGAATGTGTAAGGGACCTTGATTTCACACTTCAAAATTTCAATTGAATTTCCTTTTGGAAGAAGAGGATGATGTCATGAAATATGATGTCATGAATTTGTGATGGAAAATAAGATCATTGATTTATAGAAAATAATAATTATGCATTCCATAATTTTCCTTTACGAAGAAGATTAGATAGTTAGCAAACATTAATTAACTAATGTGATGTGATTTTTGTGTTTTTTATATGGTTTGTCATGAAAAAATTATTAGTAGGAATAGAATAATTTTTAGATAATGAAAGGATGATGTTAGACTGGGTTAGTAAGATAGTTAAAATTGACACAAAGTGTCTGATTTTAAGTGTTTACAATTTCCATATTTAACATATCTCAATATTATGATTCAAAATATTAATTTAGATGAGTTTAAAATTAATTAGCCTACTATATATTAGTTTATCACCCTTGTGATTGAACTATTTCTATATTCTTAACCTTAACCCTACACTCTAAAATTTTAGGGTTAAATAGAAGAATATGGAAAATTTTCTCAATGTGTAGTAGTGTATAGATGTTTGATAAATAAGTTCCAAATGAGTATCAAGTATGAGTTTATTTTTTATTTATGAATCCATTTGGATAATTTATCATACCATATATAGTATAAGTAAATGGGACAACCATAGGATTGATTTTATTTTGAAAAATAGACATTTTTGGGTGAGGGATAATAACATCATACTTTGGATAATTTCTTGGACAAAACTATCTGAGCCTAATGTTAATGTCCAAGATATAGGAATGTGGATTGATGATTTGGAGATGTCTAAGTAACATATTTAGTTGTTTTGACATATATTGAGAGATTTATGTAGGTGGATAATAACAAAATAGGAGGGTCAGAATCATAATAATCATGTGGATGTGAGAGAATGGATAATGAGAGGCATGCATGTGCACACAAGTCAAGTATGTGAAAGTAGGTATAAAGTGATATTTTAAAGTGTTTAATACTATATTTTAGTATTATTGAATTGGTACCTCTAAAATGTGTATTACTATCATGAAAGAGTTTGTGTTGTTATTCCTCTAATGTGACAATCTTAGCATTTTATGCATTTTTAAATTATAGGACCGTTTGTAGGACTTTATGTAGGCCATGAGGTTAGAAAATAATTCATTATAAAAATTTAGAAATAGATGAAAGTTGGTTAAGTTCCACACCATAAAGGCTATCAACATGTATTCAATCATTGTATTCATTATCTTATTGATAAATAATTTTAGTATTTTACGTATCAATATTAACAACATTTTGCACTTTTATGTGCTCAATATTAACATTTGCATTAAGATTAAGAGGAATAAATTTTATTCATCAACTTTAGCCATTTTAGACACATATGATTGATCTAAATAAATATAATTATGTCAATACTTTGCCTTGGGATAAGAAAACTAGCCTTCTTAGAAGGCATAGAACATGAGCATGAAAAACAACAAAATGGCTTAGGTTAAGAATAAATTATTGTGCTATATGGGGAAATAGAAAATTAATATTGAAAACTAGGGATAAATACATAACTCAAAAATATTAAGAAAATAAAAGTAAACCTTAATAAATCTAAGGATTTTATGCTCAATTCAAGAAATGGGTTCATCAATATGTTTCATCTAGTTTTGGATTGATGCAACTCTAATAGAGTAAAATTATAGAAAATTCAAATTACTTAAGGTGTAAAATAACTAAAAAAAATTGAATGTAACTTAGTATAATAAATTAACTTATTATATATAGAATTCACTTCTAAGTAATTGAGTATTTAGTTTATTTTATGTTTGCATAGGTCTGTGATAGGTTACAATCATCAATAATAATTTAGAATGGGCTTGTGAATGATTATATGTGGAAACAAAGCATCTGCATGAGTTTAGATAAGTTCATGCTTCTTAGAAGCTTGTGTAATGCAACACTATTTTCTTGGGTGATAAAATATCCTCCTTATTCACATTGATATGTGACAGTTCTAAATGATGTACATATATATGCTAAGGGATCATGTATATGAAATGTCTTCGATCCTACATAAATAACTATATTATCATTACCCTTACTTTAAACCCTATTTTTGCACTATAGGACCAAATATATAACAAAGATAATTGGTTAAATGAAAGTTTTGAGATAACCTTATCCATCCCCTACGGCTAAGCACTACTATGTATCTAATACTATGAAGGGGGAAATCAAATCCAAAGTAATTATCCTACCTAGTTGAGTGTGTGTAATCTTGTGTAGTACTAACATGTAGTACAATCCTATGTATTTATTTTAGCACTTGAAAGCCTATGATTTGACTTAGCTCAGGGATTGCTCCTTTGAGGGGTTCAAGATTTGAAATCCTTATGATAATTCCTTTCAATGTGTAGAGTGAATTCTAGTGATAGATATATAAGTGTTAAATGTCAATACAATTAGGATTGATATGTTTATATAGTTGTCTCTTTGGGTAATTTACTCCAAACCAACATGTGAAACATATCTAACCCATATGAACAATTTAAATTTGGGAAAATAACTATTGAAAGGGCGTGCAGATAGGTTTGACCTAAGTCGATAAGTTTTTAGTGGCATAACTATCTAAGAAAGTGTAGACCTATCCAAAAAATGGAAACAATTATATGATATCAAGAGAAAATCTGAGAATGATGTTAAGCTATTCATGTTGAGACTAGGAAAATATTATGTAATAGTAATTTTTTTTTGGTAAGGCTATACCCATACAAGGATAAACTAACAAGGAATAATGTGAACCTAAGTCATGTATGTTTTCATAAGTCATTTATGTTAAAAATTAGTCAAATCTAACATTTTCAAGTGTTGTAAAAACATACATTTGGTCATAGGTATTTAAAAATTATAATTCTTGACACATTTTAGACCAGATGAATTGTACACAAATACATGAATCTTATTCTCCATTCTCTAAGCCATTCATCTATATGCCAATTTGAACCTTTTTTTCTTTCACAATTGTAAAAAAATTCTAATTTAAAACTATTAAGCTACATAAAATCACCTTCACACTATTCAAAATAGAAGACATATGTCTCTGATATCTCTATATAGGTTCAAGCTAGGTAGATAAAGGCACAATGCAACCTTATCCACTTATAGTAGCCTCATCCCATACCAAATGATAACTAGTTTCCAAATTTTAAATCAATATTTTGGGTCTTCCCACACATTTTGCATGGTCAAATAAAGGAAAATTTCAAAATATTTACCTATAAATACATGTTAATAGTCACTCATTATCCCCACTTGCTATTCACTTGGTACACACATATGAAATTTTGACATTGAGAAAATTATCCCTATTTTGCCAAAATTTTGAATTATTCATAAGGATTAGTCATGATCCAAGTCAATTTATATATAAATCAATTCAAGAGCTATCATTGTCAAGTATATAATCCATCTTTGAGTTACATAAACATAGTCAAAGGAGCACAATTGCACATTCACTCTAACTAGGATAACTATGTGGATTTTATTTCCTCTTTGGAGTATGAAATGCATAGGAAGTAGTCAATATATAGAAAATGCTTAGGATTTTATTTTCATCCATAGGAATCCTTTAGCTATTTTTCTTGTAGTGCACTAGTAAGTGGTTAGTTACAATATTTTACTCTCAACATACCCCCATGAAATGAAATAGTGTGAGTATGGAGACGATGGAGTCCTCTTTAGTTAGTGACTTTGCATTTGTATTAATTATTTACAACTGAGATCATTATATCAAAGAGCTTATAAATCAAACACACCCTTGGATAGTTTTGCCCATTTTTCCTTTTCTTCGTACCCTATTCATGATCAATTATTTACCAGTATTAAATTGGGTATTTTTATATTCACTTTATTTGGGTTAATAAAAATTAAAATTAATTACCAATATGCAACCCCTCATGATGTTCATTCTTTAGATTTACTCTTGTATAAAAATGATTTATTTTGGCCTAATAAATTCAAAATCCATAAGGCTAAAATGACTAATGCATGATACATACATCGTTAAGCTAAATATTTATAAATATAACATGACTTGGGAAAAAGAACAATCATATATTCAAAATGATATAAGGCCTACTCCACATCCTCTTAACGAACTTATTATGGTTATTGAGACCAATAATGTTAATATATAAAAGAGGAGGAAGTTAATGACAAATAATTCATTGATTTTATTAATTCCAATCCACATAAGATTGATGGATTATTTTACATTACAAAAAATGAGAAAAATAAATTAGATTCAAATTCCATTCCTACTTCAGATACTTTAGTCACTACCATTACTACTATTCCCATATCCACCCCTAATATTACATATGTGCTAACATATTTAGGTATTGAAGCATCACTTGGTTTATGACATATTAACATGATTTTTTTGTAATGGCATCATATACTCCTCCTTTGATCACTAAATAGGGTCCAACTCCAACTTCACCTAATGTATCCTCTCTTAAGGAAATTATTCTAACCTTAAATGCTAAAATATTACAATAAAAATAAGGTGTATCTAAATATACTCACTCAATAGAATATCATACTCTACTTCACAACCCTTTGGCACTTGAAATAGCCTCTTACCTACTACCAAGAGGTTTTGTAACACCTAAGCCACTATTTTATGAGGGTAAAGGTGATACTGAATAACATCTTCATTCATTTCATGCAATATGTTTGGATTATGCTTAAAATGGTAAATTAATTTCCAAGATATTTCTAAGAAGTATCAAAGACTATTATATTTGATGGTTATATTATCCCCTAGTTCAACCAATCAGAGCATTTAACCCATTGGCAGATTATTTTTAACACATTTCCCTATCAAAATTGGTGAAAAATTATCCTCGGCACAATTGATAAACTCAAACAAGGTTTAAATGAACCTATTAGTAAACATGTCTTTAGGTAAATACTATTCTTGTAAATATGAAAAAATATATGACATATAATGAATTTTAAGATGCCTTTACTCAAATATTGTTGATTTAGGTTTTGCAGAATATGCTTCTTTCTTTACATACTCAAATTAATGATTTTAGTATGATCAAATATTTATTAGCTATGTTTTATTTCACATTAGTAATGGATTTTCAATTTATTTTTGGATATTAGGTTAAGTTGTGTGAAATATTTTGGTTCATTTATTATAATAATTTTAAAAAAATGATACAGTGGTAAATGGATAACTAGTATAGTTCATATGAATATTTGATATGAAATATCTTTTGCATTTGAGTTTTTGAGGCATTTTTGTAAATATTTTTGATTTCATTGAAGAAAATAATTTCATAATAAATTGTTTCTTTTTAATTAATTTTACAAATACAATTATGTTTGTAATATGTATGTTAGTATCATATAGCTATTTAATCATTACTTTCAAGTTAACAATGAAGGATGTTTTGAGTAATGATTATGTTATAATCTTTTCAAATAAAGATAATATGTCAGGATGGAGTCAAGGATCTCAAAATTATGAGAGAAACAATGTTTGGAGTGAAAATTATCAAACTAAATGGAATGTGCCACCTATACATGGCACTAAGGTAGATTCTTAAGCAGTTGAAGGGCCTCTAACATGTTTACATGGAATTTAAACTATAGTAATCATGTTTCCTTGTGATTTGATATTAACAACCCTACCTTTTAGAATATGTTTAAAAATGTACCTAATAATAATTTTGTGCCTTGTGGTTTTCACACCCGAGGACCCCATTTAAGAGGTAATTGAAAAACTCACCCTTTCAGACTTTGTTCAAAACTATTTCTAATCCTCTAATCTAACATGTTTCAAATGGAATCACTATACCTATTGTTTCACCAAAATAAAATTATGATATGATTTTTTGGAAGATCATAAACCTATTTTGAGTTAATTAATGCTGGTTTTTCCAATCATAAATGCAATAGTAGCCTTTCACCCTCACCTATGGTAACTCATGTTATGAAAACTATCAAGCTTGAGGTAGATGATGAATCTGGTGATGCAACATGCATTAATATTCCTTCAACACCAATGGAGGATATTGAGTATCATAATGATTAAAACATCATATTCATTGATTTGATCTCATCCGATGAAGAAAAATAAAATAAGGAGATGTAATTTATGATTTTTAAGTATTTTGTATATACCTTTAGTTTGAGACTATGGCTTCATTGAAATTTTTATTTTTAGCTCAAACATTTTTAGAATTCTTAATAGTTAATGATGTTTTAAACTTTGTTTTAGTTTATTCTCATTTTAAGATACATCAATTTGGAGTTTTGATTATTTTGTGGAAACGGTGAAGTTTATACTACTATTTTTATTTTCAAAATTATTATCTATATCAAATGCATAGTTCAATACATATATTTGACCATTTTAAAAATAAATGATAATGTTGGTTGTTTATTTGTCTATTAGTTGGCTAAACATATCCTTTGTGAAAATGGAAATAGTGAAGATTTAAAAGATAAGATGAATTTTAGTTGAGTGCAATTTTTGATTTGGTAATAAATACAAGAAATAAGGAAAACATATTTGATATTTAATTAATTAGAAATAATATTTGTGTTAGTTTGATGGCATGAAATGTGTTACTAATTAATTAAGTTAAACATTATCTAGTGGGTGCCCACCTATGAGATATTTTGCATAATTGGTCCATTTAAAATTATTTTTTGAGTATTTTTATAATTTGAATTTATGAACTTATCATTATAAATTTAAAATTTATAAACTAATTAAATTTTAATAAAGTATGATTGACTTTATTTTAAGTTAGTTAAAAAGTTAGTTTTAACTTAACGTGAAACTAAACTATAAAGTGAAGGTTGTAAAAGACTTGAAGGAGATAATTTGAAAGGGATTCATATAGGTAAAAGATATCTAATTTCATATTTAATATTATTTTATCTCTTTTATATAAAGTCTTTGAGATTGAGCATCAAACAACACATTATCTAGCAATGAAGTTTGATACAATCAGGTATATCCAATTTTAACATTCATTGATAAAATGATTATATTAAAAGGTACAAAAGTTTAAATTTTTGATACTTGAAAATTATTAAAATTATACACATGAATTATATCTATAATTTATATGAAAATAAATAATAATTCACACATTGTATGACAAATTGATTGAGTTCTTATCTATCTACAACAATTTTGTCTGATAATTATTCTTGTAATCAATTGTGAAATACATTGTGATTTAAAAATAAAATATTTATTTATTTCACATGACTAAGCTCTTACTTATTTTTTTTTCTACTAACACTTATTTACATTACTACATTTTCTTTATTAGATTTCAGTAATTTTATTTAACTATTATTTTTTGGCCTTTCTATTATTTCATTATTGTAGTATGAAATATTTTTCTTGTAGTTATTGTTAACTTTCTTTGTTTATATTTTTATTTGAATAGTTGTTAACCTTTTATTTTTAGTAAATTTATTTATTGTCTTTGTCTCCTTTCTTTTAGTTCTAGTTTGTCATAAGTGGGATATAAAGGAGAATCATTCAATAAGAGAAGCATATATATTGAAATATCAAATATAATCAATGTTCGAACTTCTAATGGATAACATCTTCCATAGGTTTTATTTGTGAGAAAGGATTGATTATATATTTTTGAACTTTGATAATATATATCCATGAGAAGTATTTGATGCTGCATATTAAGGATAGTTTGATTTATAATATTTATGACACTTTTGGCATCTAATATCTAAGTATAAATTGATTAAAGGTTATGAATTTTATTTTTATACAAAAATAATGCATTGACATTAGTTAATGGAGATATTATTGATTTATATATTTATTAATTTTTTAAATAATAATATTTTTACTTAAGGAAATGTTTTGGTCCCTAGAATTGGTCAAGTCTTTAAATATCAATAAATATTGATGCTTTATTATTAAAATACCCCTTTTAATGCTTTATAACTACTCATTTAGTCAAAATTTAATTAAAATAGACTAATATGATTACAATTTGACCTTCACAATAGGCAAATGGGTAGATTAGTAGAAATGCCAATTTTAACCATCAACACACTTCTCACAAGATCAAAAATAAATACAATGATTTTAAAATTTATGATGATGATTCTTATGATGGAGGTGATGACCCTAACATGATATAAAATATTACCATTGATGAAATTTATAGCATTGATGAATATTCCCATGACTATTTTCCCATTTCTCACATAATTTGTAGTGATCTTCCTACCTATGATCTTGACAATCCTTATACTTGGGCTGAAGAAGAATATCCTCCCATTAATGATTATTCTAACATGGATAGAAATCCATATTATGATTTTCTCATTTATACAGACCCTCAATACATCTCAATTAATGATGAACATGATTACATCGATTCACACCCACCCTCTCTTCTATCATTGGAAGATTTTAGGTGGATAAATCATGAAACTTTAACTCACATTTAATTTTATCTTATATAACTAGCTTTTGTTAACCCCTCAAATTATGAAAAAACCTAATATTTGTATTATAAAATTAATTATAGGTCATTTTGATTCTTATTATATAACTTATAGGACTTCTCATACCTATCCTATAGGTTTACTTTTAATTTCAAACTCTTTAAAATCATCTAAATATTCCCAATCACTTATTTCCAACTATATCAACCACAATAATACAATTATATTATAATAAACTCAATATTAATGTATTATAAAACTTGGTACCATCTAATTATATCCAATTATAAACAACTACATCATCCATAACACATAATTAATTGATACAGTTCTAATCACATTACTATTGCAAGCAATTGCACTAGACATGACCCAAAATGTGATGATATAATTCTTCCTATTTTATCTAATTGCATTGGCCATGACCCAATATATATCCATATGGTTATTCATATTTTATCTAACTACACTAGCCATAACTCAAAATGTGTCGATATAGTTCTTCCTATAGTATTCAACTGTAATAAACATGACCTAGAATGCGCTGATATAATTTTGAATGCCTCACCCTACTATATTATCCAAAAAAAATATTTTATTTATATATAATTAATACCTATTTGTATTTATCATAATCCCTATGTTTGAGCCAAATATATCATCCTGGATGATAAATTTAAAATCACTTCATACTTACCTAACTATATTAGCCAACCTGATATAGTTCAACCCAGTTATGTCAAAAAAAATTGTATCAGCTTGGCCAATACTATAAAATCATAATTTATAAATACCTACCAAATGTATGTGAATTGACATAAATTAAATATACCTAATATAACATAGAATTACATAGAGGATTACATCATTACTAGGTTAGTTGTAAGATTTCACTCTTTTGTATGGTGCAAGTCTAGGAGTCTTTATGCATATTTACCTTTATGTTCTCCTCTTTAATGGCTAGGTGTAAGCTACCTTATGTTATTAATGTTTATTACCCATTATTTATTTCTATATATACATATAGAGGATGAAAATATAAAAATACAAAAGAGTTAAAATCCATACTATCATAATAAAAGACAACATTAAAAGAAAAAATAATATTAAAAGTCAGATCACACTAAAAGACATGATCTTATTCTTGTCACATATTTTATTCTAGACAAATTAAAACTGAATATTTGGCCTCATGATAGATTCGAGGTCCATTGGGGTGTGGTTGGCTAGTATACAATGTTAGAAGGTCTCCTACATCTATACTTTACATTCTAGTGCCACTTACTTTCTCACACCAGTACCTAATCTTTATAGTAGATCAAAAAATCTATAAATTATCTTAAAGAGTGGATAAAAAGTTTTGAGGAGGTAGAATAATTATAATTTATATGCATAATATCTTTCATGGGATGATTTTTTTACTTCACTAGTTAGCCCAAGCTTACACTTGCCAGGTAGGGTTTTATGGGATTATTGATTTTGAAAATGTCCTAGGGTTGCCAAACTAATTACAGTCTATTATTTTTGGTAAATAAAATGTTTTCACCTTGGTGGTTACATAATTTATCTTCCCTATTTATTCCACCTTTAAAGTAGGTTTATCTCTAAATAACCATATCGTATTCTCTATTCTTCATTACTTTACGATATGTTAGCATTTTCATAAATTTTAGTATTTTCCATAGTAGAATATAATTTATGCATCTTTGGGTTATTATGAGATGAAATCTTGGTTATTGCATTATATTTATGATATTTATATTATTTATGTTTGGGACCTCAAGTTTTTAATTTGAACATTGTGAGCCACTTGGTCTTGTTTCTCCCTTTCATGCTTTCATGTTTCACCTTTTTGTAAGCCATTTTGTCTTTTTTATATTTCTTATTTCCTTGGGTTATTAAATTTTGTATAAGCCCAAAATTGATGGGTTTATTATTTTCCCTCTTTTAATTTTCTTCCTTTAATCTATTGGTTTTAATCTACCCTTATTGATCTCAATTTGAAAATGTTTCTAGGTTTTACAATTACTTCTGAGATTTTGTCATTTACATCTATTTATTGACTATCTTGTATACATTTCCATTGATTTTATTTTATTTTTAGCCTTGTATATTTAGGGGTTTTAATTGTATTTTTTTCTCCCACCACAATCAAGACTATATCATTTACATGCATCAGTTATGTAGAAAGATAAATCAAGGTATGGATATGCTAATTTCAATTATTCATTTATAAAAAAATCATTCAACATTTATTTTTAGTTATGCTTTTTATTTTCTATGTATCTTACCCAAAGAACAATTTCATATTAAAGTACTATAGAAAGTGATGAGCTTGGGTGGGGCATATGTATACACATGATATTTTTCACTTTTATCACTTTACTAACAATTTATCTTGTAGGGATTTGTTAGCACATCAATCTCCTTGAGTGTAATTCCTAAGGCATGCACTGGGAATGAGGTGGGATAAATACTTTACAAGAGATGTTTGATATCACCAAGACCTTTATTTATCAACTACATGTAGTAAAATCTAGCATTGAGAAATGAGATCATATTTAAGAAATTTCTATCTATCAATACTAAAACTAAAAATTTATAACATCATAATCTTGTACATTTGATAAATATCAATCAAGGCTCTACCCTTTAGTTCTAGACCTCTCTACTTCTAGAAGGCTTTCATTCACCATCTCACCATGTATAAATTATTATCTCTTAGTTTGATCTATATCATTATAATAACCCAAGTCCCTTACACTGCACATAAAGCTTAAAACCTAATAAACACCATTCACTATCAGTTTTAGATCCATACCTATTTTATAGCCTTTTGGACACTATTGACTATAGAGGGACATTACAATTGATGGCAATGCCCATATCCTTATATAATTTCTAGTTTCCAAAATTCATTTAAATTACAAATATTTCAAAACCTATGGGTTAACATATTTGTCTTATTGAATCCTATTGTGAGATATTATAAAAAGGTGTGGTATAAAGAGAAGTCTAAGCCTTCTCATTATTTATTCAAAAAAATACCAAGCAAACACCTACTAAATCTCAATCAATTGATTAGATAATCAAGATATTCTTCCCTATTCATCCATTTTTTCATATCAAGCATGGGAGTAGTCATATTATAGGTTTGAAGCCTTCAAATAGCATCCCATGAGTGATATTTGTCAAATTACAATATAGATCACTAAATGCATCTTGATATAGTATATTTCATCCTTGTGCACACACTTTCCCACACATATGAGAGAACTAGATAATTATGAAGCCCTCATTGGAGTTTTTTCTATGTAGATAGTGCCAATTGATAAAGGGCTCTTTAGGGCCAGCTCAACACTATGAGCCCACTAACCTATTTTTAGAAAACTTAGTCTAGGGGAAGAAGGGTTAAGAGCTAGGGTTTGATCAATTAAAAAATAATGACAACCTATATCCTAGATCTAAATATATCAATGAAAAGGTGATAAAAATCCTAGAATAGTAAAGTTAGTCTCATCAATATCTATTCATTATTTTGTATTAGGCATTTGCATCATAGTTAGACACTAACATTAATGGTAGTGTTTGTGGCTACAAAAGTACAATTTTTAGAATCTAACAATTGATCCATAAACTAATCCTACATGATTTTCACTTGATTTTAGTAAAAATATACTTACACATAGTAAATCCAAATAAATATCATTTTTCCTTAGTATTGAAATTAATTAAACATCTTTCAAATTTAGTACTTTATATATTTACATATCTCAATAGTATAATTCAAAATATTCATTTATCTAGGTTTTATAATTAATTGGACTACTATAGATTAGTTTATCACCCTTATGCTTGAACTAATTACATATTATTAACCCCATCCACCACTTAAAATATTTAGGGTTAAACATTTGGTGAACCTAACCTCTATGTCTCTTTATGAAAATTCTAGCTTACCCTAGGGTTTTCAGCCTCCTGAGGTTTTTCCTTGCCATATTTTTTCCCTAGATTTGTCCTATTATCTATATGAAACCTAGGCATAACCTAAAACTAAGTGGTGTTTCTATAAAACAATTAGATCTCCCTATTTTACCACCTAAGATTGATCAAACCAATGAAGTATCAAATCTTATGCCTAATGAGAGTTCCAATAATGAAAATGAACAAATTTTTGAAGAGGTTATCATAGAAGATGATTATGATCATGAAAATAATGAATCTAATGTAAAAAATGAACATGACCAAATATTTCAAGATCAAGTGCAAGATATTATTATTGTTCAAGAGCTTATTCATCAAAAACTAGAGGATGTTGATGAGATTCTTAAAACCATATTAGAAACTGAAACAAAAAAAATCATAGATGAAAAACCATGTGCATTTATTGATAATGTTATTAGAGCTATGGTACATCCACACATTCATATTTCTCTCCCCTTAATAACATCATAGATTCCTATATATAGTGGGGAAATGGGTTATGTGTTTACACCATTGTTCCCTAAAACATATCCTATTATTGTTACATCATCCATGGGAACCATTAACACTTAAACCCAATTACTGGTTTCAATGTCTATATCAACTCAAACCATGTTTACATCCCCTTTGGTCACTTCTCAAACTTCAAACCTTAGTAATTAAAATGTGTAAGATATTATAAAAACTATAAACCTTTTGCAAGCTAAGTTCACTAACATTGAGATTTTTTTATATGAAACCACCTTATGCTATTAATTCACTCAAAATGTGTTACATAATCATCTTGTACTTAAAATATCCTTACACACTTTAACATCTAGTTTTGTTACACCCAAGCTCACATTTTATGATGGCAAGGGTGATCGTAAACAACATCTCTAATCTTTTTATGTGGCATGATTTGATTTTACCTCCAATGATAAACTTTTGACTAAATTATTTCTAAGGAGCCTAAAGGACTATGATTTATGATGGTTTTATGATCTAATAATCCAATTAGTGAGAGAATTCAAACCCATATTGGATCAATTTCTAACATATTTCTCTATCAACATCATTAAAAAGATGTCATATGCTCAAATTTCAAAGATAAAACAAGGAGCCAATGAACCTATTAATGAATATGTTTTGAGATATAAAATAATGTTGGCCAAAATTAAAAATACAATAGCTAAAACATAACTTCAAGACATCCTCAAGTAAATTTTTCTTGACCCATTACACGAGTCCATTATTTTCAAAAAGTTAAAATATTTTGATGACTTATGCATATTTTTCAAGATCATGAAATTAAACTTATTTCATTGAAAAAAATTATGTAGCAAACACACTGACTAAATCTAATACCAAGTTTCATATCAAACCAAGATACAAGGTGAAACTTACATAACCTGAAAATGAAACAATGATAATGGTTAACATAATATCACAACAAACTAACCGACTTATGATATTTAATGTACCTATGAGAAAATTTACATGATTACTCAAGTATACAAATTATTTAATTCATGATATTGTGGTGTGTTATATCATATCTCTCCCTCCTCTCATAGAGGTTGATATGAATCAAATTATACCTAAAGGATATGATTCTAATGCATATTATGACTATCACCGAGGTCCTGGGCATTCTATGAATAATTATTATACCTTGAAGCATAAGATCCAAGACCTTATTGATGACCAAAAGATTAAATTTTATGATCAAATAAAGGATTTGGGTTTAAAACTTAAGGATAATTAGAATCAAAATATATTTAATAATCCTTTGTAAGATCATTCTAATAAAAAACCATAAGTGAAAATGGCATACAATTCACATCATCCTCCATCACATTATGGGCACCCTTTAGATGGGATTATTGGAAGTTATATATAGATAAGTACTATTGGTACCAAATATTTCACATTATAGGAGGTTTTTAAAACCTAATATAATATTTGGGCAACATTATAATACCTTCAATCTTGTGGGTTGCCTATAGTAGAGGTAAACCTCTAGGTTTAAGGGCTAGCTCCCTAAATTGACCTTTAAGTGCTTATCACCTATACTAATTAATTTATTATGTGAAAATGGGGTAGAATATTCATGAAATAAAACTATTATAAGGGGGTGATACACCATTAATATATCTATAAGATCATCATACTCTTACACTAAGAAATAAGACCTACAACACTAGCTCCAAAGTCCTAAGATGTTATGACATTAGTATTTCAATATGGAAATGATATGCATGAGATTACTCAAGGTAAGTGGAATAAAGGTCATATTTTAGAGTATAAAAAAATTTAAACACTTTAAAGGATCTAAACACACTAGCTACACTCCATATGACCTTTTAGAATGAGAACTTTTTGCACCAAACATGGAAGGACAAAGAGAAACAAGGATAGAAGATTTATCACTAAGCCTCACCATACATCACTTCACACACCTATACAAGATGTTTTTAAATTAAAATAAATATTTAATATATTATTCAAAGGTAAGGTAAGACATCAAACTAGTAGGGATTCACCATAAATCATGTGGAATTAGAAAACAAGAGCCAAAATGGTTAGTACTTGTAGAATGTGAGAGAGGAGAGAGAGAAGTGGATTTAAAGAGTCACAAGAATAGGTGTTAAGTTGAGAGTGATAGTTATATTTAGAGTATAATATAATATTAAATATACCATGTAAGGTATATTTGGACAAATGTCCTTCCAATCATGAAAACTCCCCAAATTTAACATAGGACCCTTCAACTAAGTTTTTTGAATCTATCTTCATCATTAGCTTATCTTGAGTGCTCCAAGGTAGAATAAGAACAATTAAAACATGTGAAATATGATGAGGGGGTTAATAAAAAAATATAACATGCATTGTGTGTGGCCCTAATCATTGATATTATTTTGGACAAGCGTTCTCACTTCCTGTAATCACTACCATCTTTCTTTCACTCATTCCTCACACTTGTCACCAAGATGCCCATAATTTGTTAAATAAAATACATAAAATTGGTGGTATGAAACCTATCAAGATTCATCATATCTCTAAATCCATTAATTATACCTTAAAAGGCCTCCTAATTGGAGTTATCACCTTCTCACTTGATGATCACCTTCCATTCACTATGTCAGTTTAGACTGCCTAAAGTGAAGGAGTTAACACAAATACTTATGTGAATTTTTAAAGAAATAAATGAGAATGATGGGTTATATTAGGTCCAAATTTATCTCCTAAATTTATTCTCATCTTTCAAATCTCTTTTAAACCTACAAAACATAAAAAACTATTAAAAAATGATTCTTTACCCTATATGTATGGATAAGGTACAATACAATCTGATGGGAAGAATCCTAGGGGAGTCGTTTGTAAGTAATAATCTATTTACAAGTCATAAAAACTAATTTGGATACCTTTTCTTCTTTTCTTCTCCCATTGGGTCATTAACAAGGGTTTTGGAGGGTTTTAAGTGGTTTTAACCCTTAAGGATTGTTCATATAATCCCAACATTCAAACCTTATAAAAATATCACTAAATTTTTTTTAGGTCCCTATTAAACATATCCCAAATCATTAGGTTTACATTATAGTCATTTGTACATATATGATCTTCTTAAGGTGGCTTCTCGAGCTCTTCTTTGCATTCTATGTACCCTGTCATGTTTTTAAGCCAAGAAATGACTTCTCTATGACTTTATATACAAAATAAAGGTTTAAAATCACATTATAGCTCCACATTGATGTCCAAAAATTACTTATAATGTTAAATTTACCATTTAAATGGTATTAGACCCCCTTTAGGGCTCTAAGCCTAGTTTAGGCCAAGTAGGCTTAGTTTATACTTTGATACTCATAACCACCTCTGAGTAGTTTATCATGACTATGGTGTAATTTACATGTTTTTTTATGTTTAAAATAACTCATTACACATTTATTTCAATGTTTTAAGCCTCTATGCATCTTCCTACTCATACCTTGCTTACAAACCTTACTGCTTGGGGATACCCTCTATTTGAGATAGAAAAAAGGGAACTTCTCCTATTATATGAGGAAAAAAATGATATGAGGGGATTAAATAGGTCATGGGGAATATATATATATAAAACATTAGGTTTGGACCATACTCCTAGTACCTCCAAACCTCACAAAACTAAGGAAGACTTTTGTAGCACTAACTGTGTGTAAGATTGACAAGTTGACTATAGGTTGTTATGTTGAAACCCTCCATGATATATTTTCCATTATCTTAATAATATCATAATATGGTCATTATAATTTGTGTAGGTATTTAAAACATGTTCATCATCCCAACCTTTGCCAAACTCTTCAATGTATACCTTTCATTTTGATAGGTCAGTTGGTAATCAAATGTGTATTGTGTTTTTACTCAGAAAAGGGGTATACCTTTAGGTGAAAATTTTGTATTTAGGCCCTACATTTCATATTTTAATACTTCCTCAAAGTCATCAAGGTCACTTCTTTAGTTGCTCAGATTTATTTCTGCTCATAGGTCTTGTCAATCTCCAAGTTGAGCATTCTCAGTATATAGTCAGTATGAAATTCAACTATAGGTGGTAATTTTAATGACCAACAGACCAATATAGGATTTTATTCATAGTCCATTTCATGTTTAATATTTATTTAAATCTTTTGGTATATTTTAATGGGTGAAATATACTCATATCATGCCTAGATCTTGAAACTAACACTCAACTGTCAGGTTCTAACATGTCACCCTTCTTTGATCAACCTATAGGTGTACTTTCTTAGGTAAAAAGGGGTATCTATAGGTTATGATTTAGGTAAATTCCATGAAATTAAACCAATTTAAATATTCTAAGAGCCACAAGTTTCTTTTTCACTTCACTAGGGTCACTTGTCATAAAGATATGCTCTTATTATTCCACCTTGGACCATAAGGTCATTTGAAGTTCAACATGTTATAGAGAACACTGAGAACTTGTATTGAAAGGATGTATATAATGGAGGCCTCATCTACATCACTTATTAGGACCAAACACTCACTCTCTTTGGTCAAGGTCTCACTCCTATACCTAGGTTACAAGATAAAATCATTCAATTTTATCTATAATTCATGCCACCATATTATATGATAGAGAAAATAATGGACAAGGCTTTGTTTTGGAATAATTAAGGTAACATGTCCCTAAAATCACTTTCTCCAATCATGAACATGATTCAAGCATGCTTGTCATTCTATGGCTTCACCATTGATTGATATGACATTATTCAACATATCAAACCTCTATGAAGGTATTAAAAATGTTCAAACACCTCCATAAAACACCCTTAGGCCTTTGTTGGAGCCACTTGTAGGTGCATATGTAAGATACAAGGTAGTGAATAGAGATATGGATAATATACGTAATGTATGGACCTATAATCAATCTTAGACCTTCTAAAAGTCTTAAAATTGATATTTTAAACCTTGAAATACTTAAAAATAGTTATAATTTCCTCATTCCAACATGATTAGCCTCCTATAGGGTACCTATAGGTGCACTTTAGGCTATAGGCTATGTATATAGAAGAACTAGTTGTCACAGTCAATCATATGCCATTTGAATAGCTTGACTTGGTTCTACATATTCTAAAAGTGTGTCCAACCTCTTGAAACTACTAATTACATATCCATGAGTGTTCTCAAAACTTTCATACAACACATTCACCTGACTATAGGTGAATATATGTAGAGAGATTATTGTGTAAGATATATGACTGTGTTCTTGATTACTATATGACCTTGAGACCATATATTCACAAGAATGGAATACTTACCATGAAGTGAAATATCAAATATAAAAATGTAAACTTTGTATTTTCATTTATATGAAGGTTAAATTAATATTTAAGTTCCTACAACTGATGAAACTATCTGTAGAGTCCACAATGTTTCTCAACTAGCAATTTGGGATGTTTGTGATCTTCTATCTCATCCCACACATGAAAACCATGTAAAGAATAATGTAAATAGGATTTTCATTCTCCTGAGCACCATGTACATTACTTGGTTTCTATGGATTAGATCAAATAAGAAGAAAACCTATAGGGTGTGGGGATAAACATGCAAAAAGAGGGAACTAACTTGTCAATAATGTTCCATAAATAATAAATAGTAAATCCTTGGAATAATACCATTAAATTTAACTGTAATAGGTTTTTTATTATCCCTAAAAGGAATTTAACCCAATTACTCTCTTATTGGCTGTATAATGAGAAAACCTGTTGACCAATTTTACATGCCTAGAAGAGTGATGAAGGAGAAAAATGGTTTTAGGACAATTTAAAGACTTACAGATTAGATAAAATGTATAAATGAACTCAAGGAATATGAAGAGTCATTAAAAAACCTTACACATGCCAAAACACTTACATAGGCCATACAACTACCAAAACTTCCTTTTTTCTAATTGCTTTCTTGATCTGACTTAGGAACCTACACATTTTAAATTAGATACTACCACCTATGATAGGATTCTAAAATATAAGATTTTTAAAGAGACTTTGGAACACTTATCTACTATAGGAAACCATACAACCTTCATAAAGGGCTCAAATAATGACCTAAAGTGACATGAAATGACTTAGGACTAGATTTGACTATGACCAAGGTTAATAACACATTAAATGACATTTATAGGACCACAAAACACCCTATAAAATCCTTATAAGACCCTTATATCAAGTTTTTTAGTATAGTTGGTTGACTTATTTTGAATTATGGTCAAAATAGTCAACATTCTTGGTGATTTCCTAAGGGTGGTATGCTTGCTATGCCAAGACCAATAGCATAATCCCATCCATTGGGATATGGAGTCACCTATGAATAATTTTTACACTTAATTGAATTTGAAACCAAATTAAAAAAAAAGGAAATACACACAAAACAAGACACCAAAGGATACATACATGTGTTATCAATAACACCTATAAAACACACACACAACTAAAACATAGACACACTTATCCTAATATTTACAAGACCTCACTCTTGAGGTGAAAGGAATATTATCATGCTTCAACCAGGGTTAAAGATGGTTTCTCTTGCATCCCTTCTACTCCATTAAAGTAAACTATCATGTGAGTCATGTTTATCATCAAACACTTTCTCATGTTGATGGTCATAAAGCTTACCATCTTTGAGTCTTCTCCTATCTTGAAGTGGACTAATTTGAGCTTTCATGAATTATCTCTCTTTGTTTTCAAGGATATTGATTGGTTATGCATCCTTATTATCTCTTGCCATGGTCATTTGGTGATTCTCAAACTATAGATTAGAAATCAAGATAGATTCCTCAACCTTACCTTCTTGAGCATGATATACTTGATGTATGTGGTCATCAAGTTTGTTTTCACCATGTTCTAGTACTTGTAAATGTGATTCCACCTTAGATTGAGGTATTTCCTATTCCTTAAGAATAGACATATCTAACTTGACTTCATTAGGTCCCATTAGGGATACAAGTTTGTTGATAATACTAAGCCATAGACTCTCATGTTTGATGAGATCCTCTCTTTCTTGATCAATAGAACACTCAACATCCTACTTTTTAGGCTCATTAGAAAAAATATCATCAAATTCACACTTTTTTAAATGATGAATAGTCTTACCTAACTTCTCAAACTATTGACTTATGCCATTAAACCTTTGTGATAGGTCATATTTTTCCTCATGAATGTCATTTTCAAGGGATGCTTCATAAAGTGTACACAGAACTACATGGTTATTCTCATCATAATGATCGATCATTATCTTCAATCTATCATTATCATACACATGGATCAAGTAATTACCTTTAGTAGCTTATGAGAAGGAGTGCTAAATACTCTCCTTAGATTTCTCATATATTCCCTCATGGATGATATAGGTGCCAAAGTTAGTTTGTTAAAAGTAGGTATATGGATCATGTTCATAAGCATCTACACCATACTCATCTAGGAATAAATTAGAAATGCCTTCAAGCTTATAAGAATGATAGTCATCCACAATAAACTCCTCTTTCTCAATGATGACACAATTCAAGTTAGAACTTGTTTTTACATAAGGTTCAATGTGAAATATAGAAAGTGGTTGAGTTATTATGGTCACCTTTGTTCCATATATTGTCTTGAAGGCTAACAAGGAACAATCAGCTAAGAGGTATCCCTCTATCTTCACTGTGATATCCCTTGAGAGGCAGATTGCAAAGTGGGTAGGAAAGTTAACCACCATAATGTCTTGGAGAATGGGGAAACTAGAACAATCATGCAAGAAAAATTTCAAGCCCTTAATCAATCCTAATAAATTTTAAAGTGTACCATCTAATTGAATCATACCTTTACTATGTATTTTATACTTTAGGCCCAATTTGTCAACTTCAACCTTGGGCATCATCAAAGTGATAGCTCCACTATCAACTATATAGTTATAAACTAATTCCCCCCCCCATAATTAGAGTGAGGTAGATAGGTGGAATATTATCAAATTTGGTATATGGTTCTATAATATTATTAGGAGCATTGGTAAGAGAAACATGACCATGACTATGGCTTGATGATGGAAGACTAACATGTATAGTGGAGAACTATTTTTGTAAGAGCTCTTTTTAGTCAGGCATGTGAAGGACATCCCAAAGAGAGATAGATGCCTTGAAATTATTTAATGAATTCATAATGTTTAGAGAATAATTACTTACTTTATCTAGAGTCCTTAGAGGCAAGGAAGTTGTTGGAACTTGAGGTAGTGAATCACCTTGAGAAAAATTTCCAATGTTCTGATTTGAAGAAGGTGCATGAGTAGTAGGGACAACCATGCTTGTATTCATCCTTTACTACCTTTTAGGAGGATAATATGATATTTTAGGCAAACCATTATCATCTCTTACATTTTATATCTAATGTTATCTACAACTAAATTTCCATGATTAATCACAAAAGTGTCTTCAACTAAGGAGTTAGTTAAACTTACCCCTTGAGGTTGCCAATCTTCACTTGCTTGCATTAGGACTTCATATTTTAATAATAGTAGAGGAGTGAATCATATTTGAATAACTAGATCTTGATATACACCTTAATTTTCATCCATGAATTTGCCTTATTGCCATTCTCCTCCTTGGATTAGCTTGTAATGCACTAGTACCATTGATTTTGTGTTGGAGGCTGAAGTAGGATTGTATGCATTAGTAGGCTTGTTGAAATTATGATTCCATTGACCTCTCCCTTTCCCATATTTTTGATGATAGGGGTAATGGTTTTTATGATCACATTTATAAAGATTACGTTGCCTAACTTGAGCTTCTAAGGCTTGTTATCTTGCCTTCCAATCAATTATCTTTTCTACCTTCTTAGGAGTAGTCCTTGGCTTGGTGTTGGAATTATGAACTTGGGAAACATTTGGGATATCAAAAAAAATATTTGGTAGTATAGGAATTTTTTTTTTTGAGGTAGATTTATGACTTGAATGAGGCCATTCTCAACTCTAATGTCAAGGTCATATGCTTTAGGTAGAGTGAAACCACCCATGGATTATATCATGATGGCTATATTAGTACCAATGGACCTCAAGTATGTAGGAAACACAAAGCTAAAAGGTGGTCTCACAGGAGGAGGCAACCTATACCAAGTATTTTATAATCTCTCATTAAAATAATTAATTATTTCCTTGGGGGCTCTTTGGATCACATTGAGTTGGTGGATGAGTGAAAAGTGGTCACTCTTATCCTCAAATATTGATGTTAGAAGCACTCCAAAATCATTCCAACTTATAATGCAATAACCAAGAAAATTCCTATATAAATCAAGTGATTTCCCTCTAAGGGACATGACAAGGAGTCTAATGGTAATGTTGACCTCAGTGACATTGTGAAAATAATAGAAGTTTGATATATCCCTATTGTGCTCACTAGGAGTGACATGACCTTCACCATTGAATGTAGGAACACTCTTTGTAGCATTAGGGGGAATGCCATCATAGGCATCAAGATGAATTGGATTTTTAGTTTTAAAGGCTAGGAAGGCATGTTGCCTATTCATTTTTTCTTCTATATCTTCCTCACTCTATTATTATTCTTAGCTAACAAAGTCCTCTTGCTCTTTAAAGGGAAGAACATGATGAGGATGTTGAAATTTAAGAGGAAGTTCAAGTTAAAAAGGTGGATTGATAGGATTGAAAACTCTAATATAAGATGACATATTAAGGACCATGAAGTATGATCACAAATATATAACAAAATAATGGTATAAAACTATATTTTATGCTGAAAGGAATCACCAAATACTGAGTAACACACTATATGCAACTGATGTTATCAAAACCAACATTCACCTTGACAAGTTATCTCTAGGATAATGGTCCCATCAAGTGTGATATAAATATTATCACCAAATATCATACCATATAGGAGGTTTTTCAATCCTAATATAAGATTTTGGAAACATTGGAATAACTCTAGGCCTATGGGTTGCCTATAATAGAGGTAAAATTTTAGGTTTAAGGGCTAACTCCTTAAATTGACCTTTAAGTGATTATCACTTATACTAAATAATTACTTGTGTGAAAAATGGGTAGATGTATACATGAAATTAAAATATTATAAGAGGGTGATACACCATGAGTATCTCCAAAATATCATCATACTCTTTCACTAATAAATAAGACCTACATCACTTACTCTAAAGTCCTAAGATGTTCTAACATTAGTAGTTCAATATGGAGGTGATATGCATGATAATACTCAAGGTAAATGGACTAGAGTTTATATTGTAGAATCTAATGACACTTTCACTCTTTAAAGGATCCAAAAACACTAGCTACACTCTATATGACCTGTTAGAATGAGAACTTATTACACCAATCATGGAAGGATATAGAGAAGCAAGGATAAAAGCTTTATCACTAAACCTTGTCATCCATAACTTCACACAACTAGAAAATATGTGTGTGAAATCAAATAAATATTACATATATTATTAAAAGGTAAGGTATAACATAAAATTAGTAGGTATTTTCAATACATCATGTGGAATTAGAAAACAAGAGCCAAAATGGCTAGCACTTATAGAATGTGAGAAAGGAGAGAGAGAAGTGGAGTTAAAGAGTCATAAGAACAAGTGTTAAGATGAGAGGGAGAGCTATATTTATATGATAATAGAATATGAAATATACCATGCAATTTATCTTTGGATAAATGTCCCTCCAATCATGAAAACTCCCCAAATCTAGTGTAGGACCCTTCAACTATCTTTTTTGAAACTGTCTTCATCATAGCTTCTCTTGAGCACTCCAAGGTAGACTAGGAAAAATTTCCATATGTGAAATATGATGAGGGGGTTAATAAAAATATACAACACTAATTTTATGTATCCCTAATCATTAATATTCTTCTAGATAAATGTTCTCACTACTTGCAGTCACTATCATCTTTCTTTCACTCATTCCTCATACTTGTGACCAAGATACTCATAAGTTGTTTAATAAAATCCATACATGGGGTGGTATGAAACTTGTAAATAATCCTAATATCTCTAAATCCATTAATAACACATTTAAAGGCATCTAAATTAGAGTTATCACCTTCTGACTTAATGATCACCTTCTATTCACTATGTCGGTTTGGACTACCTAAAGTGAAGGAGCTAGTAGAGGTACTTGTGTGATTTTTTGAAGAATTAAATGAGAATTAAGGGTTATATTAGGTCCAAATTGGTCTCTAAAAGTTATTATAATATTTAGAATCTTCATTTAACTTTCAAAAGATAAAAAACTATCAAGAAAACCAATTTTATACCCTATCTATATAGAGAGGATACAATCTAATCTGATGGGAAGAACCCTTGGGGAGTCCTATGCAAGTCCCAATCACTTTAAAATTAATAAAAACTCATTTATATTAATTTTATTCTTTTTATTTCCCATTGGGTCATTAGCAAGGTTTGTAGAGGACTTTAAGTGGTTTTGACCCTTAAAGAAAGTTCATAAAATTTTGATGTTTAACCCTCAGACAAATATTAATAAAACTTTGTTTAATACCATCTTCAACATATACAAAATCCTCATGTATCCATGCTAATCATCCATATATATATGAGCTTCTTAAGGTGGCTTATCAAGTTCTTCCCTGTATTCTGTGCACTCTGTCATGTTTCTAAGCTAAGAAATTAATTATATTTGACTTTCTTTACAAAATAAAGGTTTCAAATCACCTTATAACTCCACATGAAGGTCCAAAAATTACATATAATGTTCACTTCAACCTATAGGTGGTATTAGTCCCCCTTTAGGGCTCTAATCCTAATCTAGGCCAAGTAGGTGTAGTCTGTACTTTCATACTCATAACCACCTCTAAATGGTTTATCATGATTGTGGTGTCTTATACATGTTTGTTTTTGTTCAAAACAAGTAATTCCACCTTTATTTAAAATTTATAGGCCTATATGCTTCTTCCTCTCATCATTCTCATAACTTACAAACCTTATTGCTTGGGGATGCCCTCTATCTAAGATAGAATAGAGGGAATTTACCCTATTATCCTAGGAAAAACAAGGATATGAGGAGATTAAATATTTTATGAGGAAAATATGCACAAAAACTCAAGTTTGGACCATACACCTATCATATTGAAACATCACAAAACCCAAGTCAAACTTTTGTAGCACTGATTGTGTGTAAGATTAGTGTGCTAACTATAGGTTATTATGTTGAAACCCTCCACACTTTATTTTCCATTATCTTGAGAATATAATAATATGGTAATTATAATTTTTGGAGGAATTAAAAACATGTTCATCATACCAACATTGTCCAAACATGCTTTAGAGGACACTAAGAACTTGCAGTGAAAGGATGTCTAGAATGGAGGCCTCATCTACTTCACTTATTCAGACCAAAAACTCACTCTCTTTAGTTAAGGACTCACTCATATACTTAGGATACAAGATAGAATCATTAAAATATATCTATACTTCATTAAACCCTTTTATATGATAGCAAAAAGAATGGACAAGGCCCTATTTTGGAGGAATTAAGGTAACATGTCCCTAAACCCACTTTCTCTAATCATGAACATGATTCAAGTCTGCTTGCCATTATATAGATTCAACATTGATTTTTATGACATTAATAAACTTATTAGACCTATATGAAGGTCTTAAACATGTTAAAACACCTCCATGTAATACTCTCAGGCCTTTATTGGATCCACATATAGTTGCATATGTAGGATACAAGGTAGTGAATAGATATATAGACAATGTGCATAGTGTATGGTCCTATAATCAATCCTAGACCTTATACCAATCTTCAAATTGATCATTTTAACCTTTAAGTACTTAAAAATAGTTCCAATTACCTCATTAAAACATGATTATCCCCTTGTAGGGCACCTGTAGGTGCACATTAGGCTAAAAAGTTGTGTATATAGAAGAACTAGCTGTCACAGTCAATCATATGTCATTTGAATAACTTAGCTTAGTTAATCATGTTATAAGAGTGTGTCTAACCTATTTAAAATCCTAATTACATCTCCATTAATTTTCTCAAAACTTTCATACACATCATTCACCTAACTGTAGGTGAATATATGTAGAGAGCTGATTGTGTAAGATATATGACTATGTTCTTGATTACATATGACCTTGAGACCATATCTTCACAAGAAATGACTGATCACAATAAATTTAAAGATAAAATATCAACATTTAAACTTTGTATTTTCATTTATATGAATGTGAAATTGAGATGCAAGTTCATGAAACTGATGAAACTATATGCAAAGTCAATAGTATCTCTCAACTAGTAATTTGAGATGTTTGTGCTCTTATCTCTCATCCCATACATGAAAACCATGTCAAGAAGCATGTGAAGAGTATTTTCATGCTCTTTAAGACCATGTATAGTAATTTGTTTATACGAATTAACTCAAAGAAGGAAAAAACATGTAGGGTATGGGGATAAGCATGCAAAAAGAGGCAACTAACTTCTAAACAATGGTTCATAAATTACAGCTAGTCAATCCTTATAATCCTACCATGAAATGGAAGTGGAATAATTTTATTTTCATCCCTTGGAGGAATTTGACCCAATTCCTCTCCTAATGGCCATACCATGAGAAAACTTATTGACCAATTTTGCATGCCAAGAAGAGTGATGAAGGAACAAAATGGTTTTTATCCAATATAAAGACTTCCATAGTAGATAAAATGTAGGATTGAACTCAAGGAAGATGAATATTCATTCAAAAACCTTACACATGTGCAAAAACACTTGAATTGGTCATACAACTACCAAAACTTCCTCTTTTATCACTATTTTCTTGATTTAACTTAGGAACCTACACATTTTCAATTATATACTACCACATATGATAGGATTATAACATATATGACATTTAAAGATACTTTGGAACACTTTTATACAATAGGGAACCATAAAACCTTCATAAATGGCTCAAATAATGACCTTAAGTGACATGAAATGACTTAGGACTAGATTTGACTATGACCAAGGTTAATAACACATTAAATGAAATTTATAGGGCCATGACACACCTTATAACATCTTTATAAGACCCATATATCAAGTTTTGTACTATATGGGGTTGATTTATTTTGACTTGTGGTTAAAATAGTCAACATGTACCTTTAATGGTTTAAACACCTTCTATTACATTTGATGGCAGTAAAATAGTGAATGATAACTCAAATTTTCATTCATTATATATTTGACAATACCTTGACCATTAATCTATACATGTTTTTATGGTTGATAATGGTGTTAGTGAAAATGTATGTATCATGACATTACTTACACATTTAGGATATATACATGATGATTTAACCCTTCAACCAAAACTATTAGAGTATTTGATGGGACATCACAACATGTTATTAATGAGATTGATTTATATTTATAGGTTTGTCCAACACATATGGTCACTACATTTTCAGTTATGCCATATACAAAGTCTTTGATATGTTATTTGGATGAACTTCAATACATAAACTCCATGTAGTAATTTCCACAGTCATAAGTATATTAAATACATTCATACCAATAGGGTAAACATAGTTTCAAGAATTACATATGAACTCCCACTTGAACAAGATAAATTTAATCTAAGACAGTTAATTATCAAACCTATTAAGGTTGATATTCCACAAAAGGGTAATAAAAAAATAATCATCTTTCTTAGGAAGACCATACTTGAGAGGCCTCTACACTAGAGATATATAATGAATTCCAGAGAATCCTCATCTACTCCTACATAACATACTCAATTACCTATATCAACTAAACATGTTCCAATTAAAAATACTTTAAAGAAACCAAAAAACATTAAATGATGGGTTTCACAAACCCCTACTCCTTATATTGTTTCTTCATGACCACATAGTCCTATTATACATATGCAGAGTACCATAAATTATACATATCCATATATGACCCCTATGCATGTTCCTTGGTAGTGTCACTAGTTTGATACAAAAATATTAAGTTTGGATATACCTATGATAATCCCTTGATGAGACATAGGCTATCCTTTTCTTTCCAAAATATTCCAAAAACATAAAAAATTCAAATATTTAATAAAATATAAAAAGATTAAATTAATTAAAAAAATATAAAAATATTCAACATTCCAATGGTTATTATCTCTTTGGCATCTATGTTATTTTATTTATGTTAGTAGATAGCATATCATTTATTTATATATACACATATGTTTCACGCATCTTCAAGTGTGATACATGCATACCCAAACACATTATATATGTACTTATAGATGTTGGACCTCTCCTCTACCTGGGTCATATAATACCTTGGGGGAATCTACTTTTTTGATCATGGTCAATATAGGTTATGTATCCTTTATGATCATTTATACATTATGATGTTTGAGATTATATACTAAATCTTACACATGTTTATATCTATGCTCATATATTTTGCAATGTACTTGATATGTTATGTTACATAACATTTTTGATAACACACATACTTAAGGACTAGTATGATATGTTTATGTTGGTTGCTTATGATTCATCTATTTGTCACTTTTTGCAGTGTATTAAATTAATTTATATTATATTACTTGTGTAACATTTGAATATGTTCCTTTTCTATTGACCCCTATGCCATTGTATGTTGATTGGACATTTGAATATGTCATTCTATCTTGGTTGGACATTTAAATATGTCATCCCTTTTGATTGTGTGACATTTGACTAAGAGTTAATCATTTACATTGAGTTCTCTTGTGTGTGTGCTTGATTATTTTTTAAGCTTGTATTGTTACTCTCTAGACATTACCATGATTCATATCATGCATCTTATAACTTGATGTGGTCACATACTATGCATTTAGGCATAGTGAGATGGAAAATGTGAGCCTTTCAGCAACATATAGGTTTAGAACTGAAAGATAGAGTCCTTATTTATATTTTTCAAATGTACAAGACTAAAATGCTATAAATATTTAGTCTTAGTATCTACATTTACCCCCCTTAAATTTGGTAATACATAAGGGTTAAATTACTATTTGAAAGGAAATAAATGAGTACATGCATGTTTATAACACACCTTACCTTTACTTGAGCCCACTTTGAGTGGTTTTATAGTGTATAACCTATAACCAAGAGCATGTTATAGTGTAAACTAGTGTATATAATCTAAAATTTGAAATAATTATAATGCTTGAAAAGAAAGAAAGTAAAGAAGGGGTATTCTTGTGTGTCAATGCAACCATGTTGCCTCTTGATGCTTTATCTTGGTAAAGATGATTCCTTATGAAAAATTGGAGTTGGAAAAGGTTTAGACATAAACTTTAGATATTTAAATGGGGATATTTGAAGGTATTATGCCCCCACTATAGTGTATGGATGAATTTTGACATGGCCATTGAGATCATTATATCTCAATTGCATAACTCAAGTGTGGATATATATAACTTGTGAGGATGAGCGATTTAATAAACTCATCCTATAAATATGGTGATATTGGATGATTTAATCACTCTATATTATAAATATCATGAGGTTAAATGATTTAATCACTTTAACTTATAAAATGAACCAACTATTATAATAGAAAAGGCTCAATAATAGTACATCATGGTATAATTAATGTATCCATTGAGTAGTATAATTGGTAAATTTTGTAATTTTTGGTGCAATATAATGTCACATGCACCTATGATATATCTAAGCTTGAGTATATGTGTCATAAATCTAAAAAATTTTGTTTCAAATCTATGCACAATTAGTGTAATGTAAAAGTTTTTGACCCAAGGGTATATCTAAATCATTGAATTGAATTGGAGTTTATGAAAGTGTGGATGTCATGTGTTTGTGACATGCCCCCATTGAAATATATAGAATAAGTAAGTGTGTAAGTGTAGAATTTATGTTTTTATAACATGCCCCCACTAAAATATAGAAATATTATGAAAGTGTGTAATTGTGGGGGTCATGTCTTTGTGACATGCCCCCACTAAGATCCAGAAACTATGAAAAATATGGAGGTCATGATTATATGACATACCCCCACTAATATGAGCCTCCTTTTAATTTTAAGGAAATATAATCTAGTGGGTACCTTACCTCAAAAGGATAAGATAGCTATATAATTTATGTATGAATCATGTAGCATGTAAGGATAACATGTTTAAGTGGATATAATAATTAAACTCATAGTATGTGACCACATCAAGTTATAAGATGCATGATATGAATCATGGTAATGTCTAGAGAGTAACAATACAAGCTTAAAAAATAATCAAGCACACACACAAGAGAACTCAATGTAAATGATTACCTCTTAGTCAAATCCATATCATTTTAATGACCTAAGTCCCATACACTACACATAGAGCTTAAAATTTGATAAACATCATTCAATGCCAATTTCCTATTTGTACCTATTTTCTAGCCTTATAGATACTTCTAGCCATAGAGAGACACTACCCTTGACAATAGTGTCTAGATCCTTATCTAGTGTATATTTTACAAAAGCATCAAAATTACAAAGGTTTCAAAACCTATGGGTTGGCCTATTTGTCTTATTAAACCCTACCATGAGATATTTTCAAAATGTGTGGTATAAATACAAGTCTAAGCCTTCTCATTTTTAATCTAGAAAAATACCAAGTAAAAACCTACTAAAGCTCAATAAATCAACTATAAAACTAAGCTATTATACCCTATTCATCCCTATTTGCATATAAAGCATAAGAGAATTCATGTTATAGGTTTTAATCCTTTAAAGATTAATCCATGATCGATATTTGTTAAATTACAAGTTAAATCATTGCATGCATCTTCACATAGTATATTTAACCCTTGTACACACACTTTCACGCACATAGAGGAAAACTATACAATCCTGAGGCCCTCCTTGGAGTATTGGCTATGTAGGCAACACCCATTGATATAGGGGTCTTTGGGGTTAGATTGACACCATGAGCCCATTAATCTATTTTTAACAAACTCATTCTAAGTTTGAAGAAGTGTGAAGAGTCATGGTTTGATCAATTGGAAAAGAATGACAACCTGTATCCTATATTTGAATATATCAATGAAAATGAGATATACAATAAAAAATAATGAAGTTTTTTGCATCAATATCTATTCATTTTTCAATACAGGACACCCGTATCATAGTAAGACACTAACATTGATGGTAGTGTCTAGATCTGAAAATAGTGTTTGTGGCTACAAAAATACAAATTATAGAATTTGATGACTGATATAGAACATTTATCATCGATTATTTTCACCTATTTCCAATCTATATTTGCTTATGTATAGTAAACCCAACTAAATATCATTTCTATTTAGTATTACAATCAATTTAACATCATTCAAATTCAATACTTTTTATATTTAGCATATCTCAGTGTTATAATTCAAAATAATTATTTATCTAAGTTTTTAAATATATTATCATGCTATATATTATTTGATCACCCTTTTTATTGAAATATTTATATATTCTATCCACCACATCAAAAATACAAGGTTAAACAATTTCCTTCTTAATCATATTCCTTTCCTTAGCTCATGTTCACCTATCCTAAACATTGAAAAAACTTTATAAAAACCCTCTTTGACATTAATAATTTTCAACCACCCCATATGTATAAATAATATAGCTTACATGGTTTTTATTAGAGTATCATACAATAATGTGAAGTGTTATCTATTTAAATTGATGAAATAACCAACCAAGCTTTTTGTCTTAAGTTTCTAATTTAGTCCATAATTCTTGACAAAATCCTACTTCATATGGATGATCCTCTACTCTCATTTTCATAAAAATTGGTTATGTCCAAGTCAATAGATTCTTCATTGATAAAGGTTCAAGAACTTATGTTTCTTATTTAAACTTTACCAAACCCTTTGTATATTCAACTAGAAATTTTAAGAAAACTTGTAGCATGTGTAAATGATATGATCTAACTAAAATGTCTCTCATGGGATACATTTGTCTTCCAATCATGGTACCTCATATAATATTTATCATGAATTTCATGATATTCAAATTTCTACTTTCCTATAATATCTTATTCGGTCACCCTTGGAATCACTGCATGAGGGCCATAGATTCTTCCGCATGCCAATAAAGTAAGTTTATGTAATTAGTGTCTATCGACAAAGTTTAAGAAAATACCAATCTTGTGAAATTTTATATATTTTAACAATGAGGCTTTTTTAAAATCTATTCCTTTTAAGATCTTATTATCTATTTTCATGAATACCAATGCTTTAAATATCTCATTGACTCATAAAGAGGTTATAACAGTTGTCTTGAGATTGTGGAGAGGATCTAAATAAACCTTATTGATTCCAATGATAATGAGCCTAATGAGATAAACCTAAGAAATAAAAAATTAAAATATTTCCATTCATGTCATAGCTCAATTTCATATTACCTTATGACCCCTTTCTTACAAGATGCAAATTGATGAAATTCCCATAACCAAAACATTTACAAAATAACCTTTTACTGACACTTCCTCTCTTAGTGACATGGTTTAATCCCTCCATGTGGATATCACCACTCTCAACTATGATTACAATTATATGATATATGATCCTTATTTGTTTGGATATTCTTAAGAAAAGCATGAAAAAACCCTAAGTTACCAAACCTTCCTTTAATAGTCATGAACAATCATATTTGGGACCTAGTATCATCATGATTACTCTTTCTTTATCTAACATGCATGGTTATTATTTTTTGTTATGATATTCCTAGTTATATATGATTATTATAAAACTATTTTTTTCCTTTAATTTATTTCCCTTGCTATAGAGACTAATATTCAACATGAGATGTTAGATTTGACACCTTACCCACCAACACTGAAGCATTCAATGGAAGATTTAGGACATTATCATCTAGCTCAATATTTCACATAGAATATGGTGTTGGGAATTTGGTTCAAAAATTTAGAGAAAATAAGATATATTTAAAGTAATAAGGGTCACAAGAACAATCCCCTCATGGATAGTCAAAAACAACACTTGCCTTCCTAACCATGACACTTTTGTGACTTTCACAGTGTTACTAATTTTACGTTAAATTTTTGATCATGTCAATAATATTTAGATATGATTCATCAATAGTCACCACCTTCATCTCCTCATCTATATATGTAGTCTTGAAATTCAACTCCCACATAAGTCCCAATAAATGGAAACTCTATTATCTTTAGCATCAATTCTCTTCACACTCAACTAAAGATTATCGAGGATATCAACAACATATCTACAATGTTTTAGATGTTGGAGCATTAATATACAAAAATTAATCAAATAATTTCATGAGGAAAAAATAATAATCTTATATATATCTAGAACAACATATTTATTTATAATATTTACTTCCCCATATATCCTATTCATAGCCATAAGATCAGTATCCTCCTAGTTTTATTGTACCAAATTTCTCTATTGAGGCCATTCACAAGTTTGCCCTTATATGGATCTTAGAGAGAGTGGAAAAGACCATGATGAAGGCTCATTATCAGTTGTAGTGTAACATTTATGATGTTATTAGTGAGGTATGTAAATAATTCCTTAGACATTTGTGAGTAGTCATAGATTATATGCTACACCCTTAACCTATAACGTGTCTAGGGATATGTGTGGCTAACCTATGGCCTACATATTATTTTGTCACATTTCTCTATGCTATTATTTTGTTCATAAAGTTAGCATATGGTGTAACCGTAACATTAGTAGGGTATATATATAAGGTGTTTGTTATTACTTTATCATAATATTAAAAATTCTAATCTCATTTGGATGTTTATGGAGTTTTCCCCTCAAAGTGGCTCAATTCGATCTATCAAGTATTCTAATATGATATCAATTATTAGTGTGGATCTACTTAATCTAATCTTATCATTATGATATATTATTATTGATCTATTCATTTATATTTAATTCTATGAATTGATTTTATCTATCTAAGTAATGTCATTACAAGTGGTATCAAATCCCTTTCTAGGGCACTAACTTGGTTACCAAATTTTTTCTCTCCCTCTTAGGTTATAAATTATGTTTCAGTAGTTTTAAAACTAACAAAAAATTGTCATTATGGGCCAAGAAGTTATCATTTTTACTTGGCTATATGGAGAAAGGGGTTATGCCCCAATACACAAGCCATTAGACATCACTATATATCGATTTGTGCTTCCACATACTTTTGGGTATATTATAAGACCCCTAGTTTTTTTTAAAAAATTAGCCTTAGGAAAAATTTGATCATCTATTACTTGTGGTGCATTAGTAAATGGTTATCCATAAGAGTTACTCATAACTAAACCTGGATATGGGATACAAGGTTATAGGTACATTTAACATCCATAGTTAGTACTTTAAAATATTGATATGCCATTATTTATGATCATGCTAAGTCTGAATGTGAGCCCACAACTTAGACACAACATTTATCATCCTTTCCTATATTCCTAACTATGTTATTTTATAGATCTATTGTAGTGATTATTTTTTGAATTGGAGGATAAACAAACATAAGACCCAATCCAATTAGAATTTAAATTTTCCATCAATCTAAAATTTATTAAATTATATTAGAAAAAAATAAGCCTAGAATTTTTTTTCACACCCTTGTGAAAATTAGTAGTCATTAGATTCATCTTAGAAATAAAATCATGATGGTATAAACCTCTAGGTAATTTTTTAGGCCCCAACCCAAATCCTAGATTGTTGAACCCTAAAAATTTGAGTTCGTGCATGGATGTCCAAAACCCCAAGGCCACAAAAAATGGAAAGACACTTTAGGAAAAATGCCAAGCAAGGAATAAATTAAATTTTAAGCTTACAACTTAATGTTTTTGGATATGTTTAACTAAATCTTCACCCAAGTGTAAGGCATTAATACACAAGAGGATTTGAATAGGATATAAAACTAAATGCACTTATTAATGTCCTAGTTGGCACAACCCACTACATCAGTGTTAGATATGTATACATTCTTGAATAATAATCACACAACACCACCATATGATAACTCTCCATTTGGATACTCAGGTTCTCCCAACTAAAATAATCAAAGCCCAAATACTTATTCAGGAAACATGCTACCAAAAATGGAAGTCCACAATTTTGATGGTAAGGATTCATTCACTTGGGCCAATCAAATGGAAAATTTATTTGATCTACATCAGACCTCATGTGGACATAAGGTGGTAATGACACCTCGTTATTTAGAACTAAAGCAATTCATTTAGTATAGATGGTTGTGTTCTTAAAATAAAAATAAATGCCTTATTTTTCTTTGATCATTATTTACCAATGAGGTACAATTGCATTAATGAAATAGTATCATAGAAAACTACTTTAGTTAGTTATAAAAAATGAGACAAATGAGCTTGGTCAAGGATTATATTTAGAAATACCTAAACCTATCTTTAAGGGTGGATGACATCACATAAGACAAATTGAATGAAATATTATTAGGTGAACTCAAGGAAAGGATCCAACATGATATTCACATGTTTAACCCAAGTTCATTAGTAGTGTCCATGCTCTTCACTTACAAGGTAGATGAGTGAGATCTTGTTAGATGATAAAATTTCACTAATAATATAGAGCACAATTTTACTATACAATCATTCCCTTAGATGACCAAATTGAATTCTAAAAAAAATGAAGATAAATGAGTAAAAGGGTTATGTTTAAACTGTGATAGAAGATATAGTAAAGGACATAAATGTGGTGTGAATAAATTATTTTACACTGAAGGGGAAAATGAAGATGAAGAAGATGATGAATCACTAGTTGATAATGAGGAGACATAAATGAATCTAAAGATTCTAAACCAAATATCTCCTACCATGGAATTTCTATAATTAACACTCCAAAATCCCTCAAGGTTGTGGGCTTCCTCAAGAAATATAAGGTTATAATATTGGAACTATTTTATTTACCTAGCCCTAAAATTTTAGGCCATGATTTCTGATGGTGATATCATCAATTTTTTGGGGGAAATGTCATAGTATAAAACTTGATATGGGAGAATATAGGATGGATTTTCTTGTATTATCTATTCCCATGGATGGTGCATACATTATTTTGGAAGTCCAATGGCTCACAACTTTGGGCACCATATAAATTAATTTTGAGGAGTTGTTCATGTAATTTAATTTTAAAGGAAGTGAATTTGAAATTTGTGGACTATTAGAAAAATCACCATAGTTGATTAGTTTTCATCAGATGTAGAAGATTCTAAAAAAAGGGCTAGGCTTTGTAACATAATTATTTTCCTTAGAATTATAACCCATAAAATGTCTACACATATTGATCTACAAAATATTATTGATGACCGCTCAGTTATTTCTTGAGCCATTCCTAAAACATTAAAAATAATAAGATAACTTGATCATCCATTTGATAATTAATCCTAAAGCCAACCACCAAACATTAGACCATACAAGTACCCACATGTCCAAAAAGAGAGATTGAAAAGATGGTGCAAGAAATGTTGGAGGTGGGTATTATTAGACACAAAAAAATCACATATTCCTATCATGGGCTAATGGTGCATAATAAGGATTATACATGGGGGATGTGCCCAGATTATATATAACTCAAGTATATGATAAAAGATAATTTCATTATCCTAGTCATTGATGATTATCTAGATGAGTTACATGGGGATATCTACTTTATAAAACAGGATATTCATTCAAGATAACATCAAATTTGGATCAAAGATGAGGATATTGATAATAAAACTTTTAAAACTCATGAAGGATCTTGTGATTTTTTGGTCACCTTTTTGGTCTCAAAAATACACCCTCTACATTTCATATTTTTATGAACTCTATTTTTAGTCTTTTTTTGAGAAATTTTGTCTTGGTATTTTTTGATGACATATTCATATACAGTAAGACATGGGAAGAACACTTACATCATGTGAAACATTATTTATAATTCTCAAACATAATCATTTCCATGAAAATACTTTAAAGTGTATTTTTTGAGTACAAGAGGTAGATTATTTGGGTCATATTATGTCGCATGCATGTGTCAAAGTTTACCCTTACAATATCAAATCCATAATAGAATGGAAAGTGTCAAAAACCTTAAAAATATGAGTTTTTTAGGTCTCATAGGCTACTATCATCTATTTTTGAAAAAATATGGTAGCATAACAACACCACTTACAACCTTGTTGAATAAAAACTCCTTCCACTAGATTGAAACTTCCACCAAGGCCTTTGAGAAGCTAAAAAATGCCATGTGCACTACTCTAGTTTTGGATACCCCTAATTTTTCAAAGACATTAATTATTGAATGTGATGCATCAAGACATGGAATGGAGGAAATACTCACATAGGAAGGGATACCAATTAAATTTGAGTCATTAACTCAAGGTTAAGAATTAGATTAAAAAAAACATGAGAAAGAGATGATGGATATTTTTAAAGCAGATAAATAGTGGTGACTTTATCTAATCAGTATACATTTAAGGTGAAGACTCATCATGATATTATAAAATATTTTATGGAATAACAATTATCACTAGAAGAACAAAAAAAAAGGGTGACTAAAATGTTGGGATATGACTTTTAAATCATATATAATAAAGAGAAAGAGAATGTAGTGGCACATACTATATATAGGAAGGATGAATCTATAAAGGCATTGCTATGTGTAATGTCCATTTATAGGCAAATTGGGTGAATGTGGCCATATTATAATGGGAGAATGATAGGGATATATAGGATTTGATTCAAAAACTCCAACAAGATTCTATTACCTTAGATAAATTTGAGTGGAAAGGGAATGCATTATGGTATAAAGATAGGTTGTAAACTATGTAAAAATTATACACTCAAGCACAATATCATTATAGAGTTTCATGCATCTCTAATAGGGAGAATTCAGGATTTTTGAAAATGTATAATTAAATCAAGAAAGATTTATTTTTGGAAGGACTCACGGGGGATATTTATAAATATGTGGCTGAATGCATGGTGCTTCAATAAAACAAGGGTGAGACATTACGACTGTAAGTCTTCTAAAACCATTGTCAATTACTAGTAAAAAATGGGAATAAGTATACATGGAATTCATAATAGGGTTTCCATGATCAAAAGTTAAAAATATTATCATGGTAATAATGGAAAAGATCATAAAATATTCCCATTTTTGTGCTTTGTCACAAGCATTTATAACTAATACAATAATTACTACTTTGTTTGACAGATTTTAAAATCTACATGGAATTCCAAAGATCATAGTAAGCGATTGTGGTCCTATCTTCTCTAGTAATTTTTGGATGGAATTGTTCTCATGTTTGGGTACTTATTTGGTTCATATCTCATTTTATCATCCTCAATGTGATGGGAAAACAAAGGTGGTTAAATTTTTTCCAGAGGGTTATGTTCATTTTTTTGCATAAAATAAACAAAAAAGTGGGTTAATTGGTTACCACTAGTAGAATGGTGGCATATCACTCCCTTCTATACCTCTTAAAAAATGTCTCCATTTGTGGCACTATATGGGTACTAGTATCCTTCCATCACTTCATCCATAAGGGTAAAACTAAAGGTTTGAGCTATCAAAAAACACATTAAACACCAAAATGAGGTACTATCTAGTATAATATATAATTTAAAAATGGAAATAAATCAAATAAATCAACAAAAAGATCAACATCATAACAAGAGTGTTAGCATTGGTCCTTAACTTCACTTATTAGGACGTGCTAGTTGTTGTAGTCTATGATGTTACAATGGGACTATGAATACTTAGAGGAATTTACATAAAATTTATAAATAAATATAATTCATATTCATATGCCAAGATTTATTCATGTTTTCCATTAGCTTATGTGCATTTATTAATGTTTTACCATTTCAAAAGTTCAACAATAAATAGTAAACAAGGATACATTCAGTCACATGGAAGATGTAATTAATTCAAATATGATTTATATAAAAACAAAATAATGAATCAATAATACCATGAATTGATCTCTACTATTATATTTCAACCTTTTCTTTTACAAAAGTAGAGTATATATAGTTTTGCATAGATATTATGGATAATCATCTTCACGATCTTTCATTTTCATGACTGATGAAACTTTTAAACTTATATGTGCTTCATTATCATAAATAAGAGCATATTTTATCCAAAATTTGGTATGTTTACACTTTTCACCTCTTTATCTTACAAAAAAGTGAAAAATTATAATTTGCACTTCCTTATTAACACTTTCTTAGACTCAAAGAGTTGTCTCATCCCAAGACAAAGATGATACCATAGTATCACTAACTAAAAGTAGATGGAGTTTCCATTAGAATAACTAATGTGTTAGTCAAGAAGTAAAGGTCACAATTTATTTTAAAGTCTCCTTTGTTAGTTTTCACTTCTAGCATACTACTTACCCTTTAAAATTTTCAACTAAGTAGTATACTAATATACCACCCTTTATGGTTTTTCAATAGATTTATGTAACTAAGAGGATTCCATTTATGGTATTTAAACCTTCTTGGTCCTAATCTCAAAGGTTATTACCTATAATTTTTTTCACCTTTAAAATTTAATCAAACCTGTAAGGCTACAACACCTTACTATGATAGAGGAGGCACGGTCTGTGAAGTTTTAGAAGTGTCAGCTTGAGGTTATTGAGCAGTTGTTTATGATGTTATAGATGAAGACATAGAAGTTGATGCCATAGAAATTGGTTGTCGAGGATGAGGATACACTATTTGAGAAGCTTTATTTGTATGGAAAAGTTATATGAGTTGAGCAAGTATAATGTGTATACACATAATATTTTCAAACTTTATTAATTACTGATGCTTTATATCTTGTAAGAACTTATTGAGTCTTAATCTCTCTAAGTGCACACATTAAGGGGTACACTGGGAAAGGGGTGGTTAGACCATTAGTTCTTCATAGGATTATTGTACCTTATTGCCACTTATTATCAATCTAGCTAGCTCCTAAAAGCATTCCCCTAAGCTTTACCTTCTCTTTTGCACCCTCATCTTGTATTTTACCACCTTCATTATCCCTTACATAAACTAAAACCCCTTCTTGATAGTTTAAATTACATAGTATGACACATCAACCTTGTATTATTATTGACAAAACTTATTAGGGTCTAGGTCAGCCCCTGGCTGACCTAGTCCATGACCTAGTTTTTTTTATCAATTACAATACTAGGTTGACTGGGTCAACCTTGTTGGCCTAAAATTTTAGAAGGGTTTAGGGTTAGATCCAACTTTATAAACAAATTCATTTTGAAATTATTATAGAGACAATAAGAGTTAATTATTCATTTGCATTTCTTTACAATATGCTCTTCCACCATTCTACTTGAGGAGTCTTAGCTTAAAGATTCTACTTGGAGAAGAATCTTGTATTGTGGAGAAGTATTGGATGCTTTGACATTTCTTAGTGATCCTTACAAACCATAACAACATCTTATGAAGAACCTTTGTCCAAGGGAGATATTGAGCCTCTATGGGTTTGTCTTCAAGGTAAGTATCTCTAACTTTACTCCTCTCTTTAGTAGATAAAAGTAGCATAAGTAATGGATTTTGAATAATATTGATCTTTCCATGCATTAAGGTTTTACCTATATATAACTTAATTAAGATTATCTTATCTATGTTTAATTTTAGTGCTTATTACCCCCCCTCCCCCCACTTTGTGCCAAAATTTTTGGTGAGCACTCGATTAGACTTTTCTTTACTTGTTATCAATATAGCAAATATGAAAACATAGGACCTAGTTAGGGTTATTGCATAGTTTTACTTGACTAGAGGCTTTGTAACCCTCCCTAGTGATATTATTTGTGGTAAGATATCCATGGCTAGGTCTAGTGGATCCATATTGGTCATGAACCTAATTATCTAATGTATCCCTAATTAGAAGTGTAAGAAGGATTTATCTTCTCTAAACTAAGATTGATTTGTAGATCTTCTGCATTTCCCATTGCATACATTCTAGTGAACCTGACATGAATCTAACCCTTGTAGGTTTTATTTCATGCTTTCATTTAAATCATCTTATTATTTTTCTATATTTGTGATACTGTATTGAACTAATTAGTATAGTTCTAACTTTTTGTGTGCAAGTTTGAACATAATCTCATCAAAATGACTATGTTATTTCTGTGTAGGTCTTCATCAAATATAAGCTATTAGATTGAACAGGTTGACTTAATAATCTAATTCAGTCCTAGATAAGAATACAAGGTTGAATAGGTCAACTCTATCATCTTATTCTCTTTTCCAACATTCAGATCAATAAATTAGGCTGATAGGTTGACTTAGTCTTTCAGTCAACATCCAAATTTATAAACTAGGTCAAATAGGTTGACTTAGTTTTTCAATCAACATCTGATCAACAAACTAGGTTGAATAGGTCAACCTAGTCATATTATACTTTTTCAAGACACAGGGTTTTGTAGAACTAGGTCAAACCAGTCAACTTAGTTTGTAAAATTTGAAAGCAACATTTAAGGTACTTTAGCATTAAATTTGTAGTCCTAATCATCTTCCAACCCACTAAGGTTCCTCTCTTTCTCTCTCAGTCATTTTAGTACTTCATTTTAGTTCTATTTTATGCAATTTAATAGTCTTTAAAACAACAAACCTACAAAAAACTAGGTCAACCTGGTTAACTTAGTTCTATAACCTGTCTTCTATATAAAAGACTAAGTCAACCTATTTGACTCAGTTCTTAAAGACTTTTGCTTTTGTAGAATAGTAGTAACCCAGTCAACTCTATTCTTTACTATTTGCATATAGTGTCATTTTAATTGACTCTAAACTATTCTAAATTTGGGAATTAATAATTATTTGATAGTAATTAATTCACACTTTCATTTTTAGCTATTTGCATGCTTAAAGTAGCTCACATAGTCTAAATAGGAAAATTTTCAAATTACCATTTAGTTACACTATTTTTATCTTTTTACACACACTAGCAAATAACACAATAGTAAAAAAGCATTTAAAATTTGTCTTCCCAAGGCCTACCTACTTGGATTTCATCACCAAGAGGGCATCTGACTTGGTTTTCTAGCCAAGTATAAATACATGATTAATGGTATATATTGGAAAAGCACCCAACATGCTTATCACCATGAGATCATGAAGTGATGGGGTAAGCCCCAATACCAAGCTAGTACCATTTCCAACATAGATCCCTTTCATCCTAAACATCTTGAAACCATCCATAGTTTACTTTTTAGTTCCCTATTTTTAGCCAACTTCCCTATTACACTTAAAATAACACTTTTTAATAATCTAATAACACTCAAGATGACCACTTAGTTAGCACTTAATTTTCAATAAACTATTTTCTCTCTAATCATTATGTGTTGTATTAAAAAAACTTGCATTATCTAGCATTAGTGTAAGGTTTTGTGATGTTTACCCAAATTGGATCACTCACATTGATCCAATTATTTGTGTTTACTTCCATTTCTTGCATCATTTATATTGCAAAAATTTTACCCTATTTCAAAACACTATCATTATAGTCGATACAATCTCTTATAGACTCTATCTTTCTTCCTATCAAAAATACATAGTTGACCAACATGATTGTGTCTCTTATCTATCTATTCTACCCTCTATCTAGTAGTACATAGTCAACTTGATCAACTCTATACTCTTTTGCCTTTTGTCTAATAGTAAATAGTCAACCGAGTTGACTCTATACTCTTCTACCTTTTGTCTAATAGTACATAGTCAACATAATTGACTCTATAATATTCTCAGCCCACTTTATCAGTACTCTATCAACCCTATTGACCTTGTATCTGATTTGTTTCCCTCACTCTCCTATTTGGCCTATCTAGTTATTTATCTAGCTAACTTCCTTCTCTATCTGGCCTATAGTTATCTCTCCCTAATTTCTCTCTCTTCTTTATTAAGATTCTATTCATTTCCTTAAAACATCATGAAATCCCCTATTAGAATCTTCTTGGATAACTTAAATCCATTTAGACACTATATGAGATATTTTTTTCTCCCTTTATTTACCTCCCAAGAAAACCCTCACTCTTGGATTACCTCTTACACTCCTTCATCTATGGATTGTAACATGGTTCAAATAACACCTCAATATGAAGTAGGTGGATCCAATCCTTTTTGTACCTATCAATGCAATTCTCATCTTCAAGCTTTTCAACATAATGTGGGAGAAATTGACACAAGTCTATCAAATAATCCCACCGGTAATCCACCTTCTAATAACCCTCCTAATACCAATTCAAGGAGTCCTACAAACACCAACCTACTAATTAATATGACTCAACTTATTGCATAAGTCATATAAAAATGAACATAATGAAAACTTCTAACACATCTCAAATGATGCAATTATAATGTCATTTGATCAATATGGCTAATCAACCTCCAATTCTAAATCCTCAAACTAATTCAAATTTTATTCCTTCACCTCTTAGAGATGTCTTAGGAAATGTTATTCCTCAACCTATCATAAATAACATAAAGCTTCAAAATATTCAAAATGAGCCTTTAGATCCTTTCATAATTTCCATTGATATTGGTAGTATCTCTCCAACTATCAAGTATGATGTGACTAAAGACCCTGCATCCTTTTTAAGTCATTTGGAAATCTATATAAAGAATGGATCCAAACTAATACTTTTTACACAACTAAACTTCTAGTTAAAACCTTCACTAGCGATGTATTAAAATGGTACAACCAAATTCCCCAACATTCCATTTGGAAACTTGAATATTTATTCAATCCTCTAATTAAAGGGTTTTAACACAATGACCTTCCTAAGAACTACCTTAGCCATTTCATCAATGCTAGGCAATCTCCCATTGAATCAACTCATGATTTTATCAAAATATAGAAATCACTGGCCTATAAAGTTGACCATAACATGACCAATGATAATCTATTTAAACTCTTTATAACTACTTTAACTCTTTCACTTCAATATAAAGTTCAAACCTTTTCCCCTTAAATGCTTAATGAAGCTCTTGACCAAGCCAAATATAAAAAATTCCTAATAAAGCAATTCAAACCTAATACGAAACTCCTTAAAAGATATTTTCAAACTTCTACTAATGCCATCACTAACAATACTCCTCAAAATAAAATAGGAGTTGCCAAAGCTGATAATCCCCCATCTTCTCACACACTAATAACTATTCAATTAAACAATTCTTAGTTCCCTCTAAACCCTTTACTTATCCTAATAATCCTCCTAAATGGGATGACCATAATCAATTTTGTTGGTTCCATGATGATATTGGTCATTCCCATGAAACTTGTCAATGGCTTACTAAATTTTATGTCTCTTATATGATTGGTTATTCCTTCAATCATGAATCCATGATTTAACTCTGACAAGAATATAAGACCACGTCTAAAAAATGACAAGATCCCAAAGCTTCTTTTTTAAAAACCAAAAATCTTTTCCCACATATACTAATCAATAAAATACTAAGGATGTTTGTGACATTGATGCTGACTATGACCAATTTTTCAATAATTATCAATATGTTAATGCATCTAAGGTCAAGTATCATCACAAACTAGCTCACAAAGATCATGCCACTAAACCTAAGAAACCATATTTGGAATAGAAAATTTTCAAAGATACTATAACCACTCATTTAACTTTAGAAGTTAACGAGGGACCCTCTCCTTCTTCCAAACCCCCAACCAATTTTATTCCTTCAAAATATACCTTACCTTCTAAACCTTGCACTGGTTCTTCTTCTAAATCTCATTGGAACTTTCTCTAAAAACTTAACTCTATGCTTTGAAATATTCCCCTTATGGAGTTAGTTTGTTCCTCCCTTTATCATTTCAAGTTCCTCATACAAAAATTACAAGAAATTTAAGATCCATTTTCTATAGATGAAGAACTACCTTGTATTGATCCTCAACCCACCAATGTGCATATCATTGAATCCATTTATCCTTTTTCCAATCCTTCTATTGAATTTATTGAATAAGACATGATTAATGACAAGATCATTTTTTTCACTAATGATCCACCACTATTCATTAAAATCAACATTAATACTACCCTTATTCATAAGGTTTTAGTTGATGAAGGATCTAACATTAATGTTGCATATTTATGGCTCATCCAATAACTTAGATATAATAAGGATCATCTCAAGGAAACCTACCTAACCTGCCATGGATTTGATAAAACTAATCAAAATCCACTTGACTGTATTTAGCTTCCCCTAACAATCAGACCTAACACTATTCAAATTAAAATTATGGTCCTTGATTTACCTCTATATTATAACATACTCCTAGGCTGCCCTTAGACTCATATAATGAAGGCCATCATCTCTTATGGTAGCCAATACATCAAGTTCCTAATAATAACAAATAATATAAACATGAGACCTATCCCAACCCTTAGAGTATTCAACTTCCCAATCTTAAATCTCAAAATCGCATTCCTACCATTCCTAAAATCAATAGTGCTCCTTTAACTAAATTCATCAACATCAATCTAGACTTATAGGTCACTCTTACTAATTCAGATGATGATAAACCTAATGACTTGAAACGTACTTTCAACACTACTAAACTACTTCCTTATATCTTGGAGTGGCTTCCTCCTTTATTACCTCGTGATCATACTATTCCTCTCATTGATGAGATCACTAATTTTCCCCCATCCATGCAATACTCAAGACTCTTTTTACCAATAAGATTCCTTTACATCTAATGACTATGGAGTGGCCAAATTATTCCAAGATCCTTTAATCATGTCTCCACATAAATTCAGTGATCTCAAAGTTTCTCATTCTAAAAATCCTCTTGAATCTCAAGAATGTACCATTTATCCAACCTATGATGATAATTACATCATGGACCAAGCTCAATCTTGAGACTTGGATGTTTATAATTATCAGAAAACTTTATCCCATATACATGCTTTCAACCATGATGTTCACACCATTTCCATGGATTTTGAAATAGCTCCCAAAGGTCATGCACCTCTTGTTAATTATCCACTTCTTGATACTCCTTGGGTGGTCAAACAAATCCTACCTTCCAAACATATAGAAATTCCTAAATATTCTATACCACCTATAGATCCCATCATTACATCTGATTCTTCCCTTATTAAATAACCTAATGCTACACCAATCTCATTCGATCAACCTACTCCTTCTACTCTCAAGATTACATTAGATGCCAAGTTCATAGATGTCCATAAGATACATTTTGAATATGATTTACATAGTAATAAAATTATTGATCTTGAAGTATATGTTGAGTATTATGGTCTTCTTCCCACTTTTCTTAGAGATGAAGCCATTATTCAATTGATTCATGCCCAATAACATCTTCTTTTGTAACATCATAAGCTCAAGAATTTCAAAAATAAAGCCCCTTATTTCAAAAACTTCATCGCTAGCATCGAACCTAAATAAAATCCAATTTCCTCTTTACATAATGAACCATATCATTTCCAAGATGTTAATGCGATGATTATCAAAGAAACTATTCACATTGAATATGGTACTCCATCATGCTCTCAACCAATTATAATTTCTTGTGAACTTACACCTACTAAACATGATAACTTTAGGATATTATTTGATAAATATCATGAAATATTTGAATGGTCTTACAAGGACATGCTAGGTATTTATCCTAGTATTATGGTGAAAAATATTATCACTTATCCTAATGCCAAAACCTGTGTGATAAAAATAACAAAAATTTCCACCTGAAGTTTCCACTTTATGCCATAAAGAAATTATCAAGCTTCTTGATGCTAAGTTTATCAAACCTATGGACTATTCTGAATGGGTTTCTAACATAGTCCCTATTCATAATAAGGTCATGATAGCAATCTCAATATTTTTGAACACTATTCCAAGATACACACTTACTTCTTAAACTTTTATCACATGCATATTTAAATCTTCTCTTTTATAGTGACTCTACACCTCATCAATACACCAATTAGAATTTTAAGTAACCATTATTTACATTTATTTAAATTATTTTCTCAAGAAAAAATTATACTCCCTTATACTAGATCAGGTGTCTTTTGTCCTTTTCCAAACTTTACATTCCTCAAAACTTTTCCTATGCATAAGGTTTTCACATAGTCATAAGGCATTTCATGGTAATTGGATTATACAACTTTCATAGAATGTTGTACTTCCTGGTCTTGGAATCAACTCATACCAATTTATAATATCATATATTATTATGTATTCTCCTATTTCATTATCTTATTCTTCATATCCATATTATGCAAAAATTACTCCTTTTCATACTTGCTATAAAAATCTTTCATTTGGATTATGACAAGTGAAATCACATAAAACACCTTGATTGTGAGTGACTGTGTATACAATTTTTTTTTTCTTGTTATATTAATAAATATTAACCTTTATCAAATGAGACTCCTCTTTACTCATAGTATAGGATTACACTTTGTTGGGCATCTAAACAAGTCTTACAACAAGATTGATTGACTTACATAAAATGTTCAAATTTTCAACAATAATAATAAATAAAATATGATACCATTGTAACTTGCCTTTCCAATAGACAAATTTGATTCCATTCTTCTTAATGTGTCTTTTTCTTGGTCTGCATCATGCATGGATTCATATAGTTTCCAATTCAATGTGTAACAAAAGTTGTAATAATTCAAGCTACCTTTACAAATTTTATTTTCTTCTTACTAATTGACTATGTTTTGACTATATCTCTCTCAATAATTATCCAATAAATTCAAGAATAGAATCATTTAAATCATATTTCCAATATGTATTTGATGTCAAAATTTCATAATCTTTTGATGGTTATTTTTCAAGTTATAATAGTTTTTACATGCATGCCCTATATCTCTCCTACATAGGCTGAGAGGTATAAAATTATCTTTGTGAGATTAATAAGATGTTAAAAATATTCAAAACACTTGGAAAATTTATTTTATACCTCCTCACTCCTCCTCAAATCTTAAAATCACTTCTCAAACTTATAAATTATGAATAAAACCATGTTTATTAGATTGTGGAAGCATGAAAACAAAGTTTTCTTAGTCCTTGAAGGCAATTTAGAATTGTAGAAATAAGATCTCATAATATATAATTTGAGATGAATATATATATATTTTAAATATGTGATAAATAACCTTGAAACAAAAAAATTACCTCTTCTTTAATTCAAAATGACCTCATACTGATTTTACACAATCTTAAGAAACTTACTACAAACCACTATCTTTTACAAAATTGTATACAGACCATTGCCAAATTATATCAGACCATTATAAAAGTATTATATAGATCTGTATTTTTATTATGTTCTTATCAACTCATTATTCATAAAAAATACCTTTATATAATTTGAGACAAGAATGAAAACATTACCAAAAGCCCATCATTATTTGGTTTATCTTATACACACACAAATTTTCCTATACTATCACATCCCATCCATACACACCTATCTCAATATTAAAATATTATCCAAATTCAACACTTACAAGATGGGAGAGATGAATAATTCACTTACATATTGAAGTAAAAGACTTATTTATTGATTTCCTTCATATTATGCTTACAAATCTTCTCACATATTTTTACACACTTCTACAACTCCTTCAATTTATTTTATACATAGATTTATCAATAATTCATCTTGAGAACGTCCTTCAAGCACTCTTGAATATTCATATGAAAGCTAAAGTATTAGCTTTATAATATTTTCTCTATCTAAAGCTGGAGGTCTGAAATCATCTTATCTTATCTTGATATAGTCTTGGATTTGACCAAGAATCTTTCCCTCATCTTCTCCACTTAACAAAATTGCCTTATTTATCTCTTTCTAATGTGAGAATTGTCCTTGGATAAGGATATGAGATGAAATATATTTTTATATATTGTAAAACATTTTTATAATAGACTTTTACATTGGTGTTTCTTTATATGACTTTTAAACTAGTCATGATGCTTACAAGTCTCCTTTTCACATTTGAATTTTCAAACAATAGATTTTTCAAGGAAAACTCTATGTTTTTCCTATGACTCCAAGATAGGAATTATTATATACTTAAACATCATTCTCACATCTAATTAATATTCCCTAAGATATTTAGGACCTTATCAATGCATTTTCCTTCATAACAAGGCTTATTTGACACCTATTCAAGCTTACATACTATATTTATGATGATGAAGGTGATGATTCTGCATCAAACCCCCTATATACAAATTTTGATCTCTTCATAAAAAAGGTTTCTTTCTCTTTTTCTAGTTTTTCTTTAGTTCCTTAATTTGTTGTTTCCTCATTTGTTGCTGATCTCCTTGAATCAATTTATTATACAAATGGATATGCATTCTTGATCCATTTTTGTCCTCTTTCTTGAAATATCTTCCAAATTATCCTTTATCTTTCCAAACTCACTTGTACAAATATAATCCAACAAACTATCAAAAACAAAAACATGAGACTTTTGGGTCTCATTACATGCTTCTTGTTTTATTGATTGATCATCTAATGAGCTTTGCTTCTCAAAAAATAAATCATTATTTATGGCATGTTATAATATTACCATTTCTTCTTCTAAATTTTCAAAGTTTACATAAACAAAGACATTATTACAAAGCAAATTTTATTTCTTGGGTTCTCCTTTCAATTATTCCTCCTCTAGTTTAGTTATCTCCTTTAGAAAGTCTTTGATCTCTACTCCTTATTTTCACATCTTAGATTATATTTCATGTTCATCTTATTGCATGAGGATCTTATTCTCTTCATAGTCTTCTTCTAACATTAAGGCCTAAAATTGGCCCACTCCATCTATTTTAGTACCTACATACACACACTCAAATAAAAAATTAGATTCAAAATCATGAGGCTCCTTTGCCTCTTCTTATTTTTCCTTATCATCATCTCCCAACATTGATATTGTCTCAAATTTACAAATATACACTATTTATTTATTCCTCAATAATTTATCTTCTCTTTTTAAGGAAATTTTCAATTTTTTCCTTATTCTTTCCATTATTTGATCAATTAGCCATTTCACTTTCTTTCTCATCAACAACCCATTCCATAGGTCCTTATTGTTTTCTATCATAAGTTTTACCAATGCTATTCTCTGCTTTACTTCATTCATTTCTCTCAGGAAAGCTTCCTTCTCACCATCTCTATTCTATCAAGCAATTTTATTTTAACTTACTCCATATTTTATCCAAGCTCTCTTCTTGGATCAAATTATTTGAACAATCACTTTGCTCTTTCTTTTTGAGCTTCTCTAGCTCTTTATCTTTTCAAGCATTACTTGGCTTTTCACCTTATTCTTAAGCCTTCCTTGGATTTAAGCTACCTTGACCAATTTCCCATCAAATTTGATGACTTAAATAAATATTGAAACAACTCATCAACAACCATGATTAACTAACATAAACTGAAGGAAATGATAAACTGATCCATATATTTGATTAGAAGTCACTTGTTCACCATGTCAATTTACAATAAAAATTATTTAATCTGACAAATCACTAAAATTTATTTTACCCAAGAGCTCTTGCTGATCTCTGATACCAAAAATGATATCAATATTAATATTTTGGAACACTATTCTAGGATACACACATACTTTTTAAACTATCATCACATGCATCATTAAATCTTCTCTTTTCTAGTGACTCTACACCTCACAAATACACCAATTAGGATTTTAAACAACCATTCTTTACATTTGTTTAAATTATTTTCTCAATAAAAAATTGGACTCCCTTATACTGGATCAGGTGTCTTTTCTATTTTTCCAAACTTTACATTCCTCAAACCTTTTCCTATGCATAAAGTTTTCACATAGTTACAAGGTATTTCATGGTAGTTAGCTTATACAAATTTCAGAAAATGTTGTACTTCATAGTCTTGGAATCAAATCATACCAATTTATAAAATCATATATTATGATGTCTTCTCCTATTTCATTATCTTATTCTTCATATTTATATTATGCAAAAATTACTCCTTTTCATACTTGCTATTAAAACCTTTCATTCAGATTATGGCAAATGAAATATCATAAAATTCCTTCATTGTGAATGAATGTGTATAAAAAAAATAATTTTTTTCTTGTTATATTAATAAATATTGAAATTTATCAAATGAGACTCCTCTTTACTCATACTATAGTATTGCACTTTATTGGGCATCTAAACAAGTCTTACAATAAGATTGATTGACTTACATGAAATGTTCAAATTTTAAATAATAATAATAAATAAAATATGCTACCATTGTACCTCACCTTTAAAACATCCAAATTAGATCCCATTATTCTTAATGTGTCTATTTATTAGTTTTCATCATGTACAGATTCTTGTATTTTTCAATTCAATGTGTAACAAAAGCTATAATAATTCAAACTGCTTATACAAATTTTATTTTCTTCTTACTAATTAACTATGTTTTGACTATATCTCTCTCAATACTTATCCAATAAATTAAAGATCAAATTATTTAGTTTAATATTTCAATATGCCTTTGCTATCAAAATTTCATAATTTTTTGTTGGTTATTTTTCAAGTTATAACATTTTTCCATGCATGCCCTAGTTCTCTCCTACACAAGCCAAGAGGTATAAAATTAGCTTTGTGAGATTAATAGGATGTTTAAAATATTAAAAACACTTGGGAAAGTTATTTTATACCTCCTTACTCCTCATAAAATATTAAAAACACTTATCAAACTTATAAATGAGGAATTAAACCATGTTTTTTAGACTATGCAAGCATGAAAACAAAGTTTTATTAATCATTGAAGGCAATTTCAAACTTGTAGAAATAAGATATCATAAGATATAATTTTATATGAATATAAATTTTTTAAAATAGGTGATAAAAAATATTGAAAAAATAATGTTACCTTTTCTTTAATTCAAAATTCCCTCATACTGATTTTACACAATCTTAAAAAAGTTACTACAAACCATTATCTTATACAAACTTGTATACAGACCATTGCCAAATTATATCAGACCATTATAAAAGTATTATATATACATTTTATCTCTAATAATATAAATTATACCACTAGTTTTTGGAAACATCAAACCACTAAGAGGATATAAGGCTCAAGGGTTCTATGGGCTGTAGGAGGTCTATAGTGGCTATCTGGTTTGCCAGCTTGCACCAAGATATAGATATACTTGAAAATAGGTTGGGGATAGAATCAATAGGCACACCAAGTGTTTAAATTATTATAATATGTCAAACCAAAATGAGGCAAGTAGATAATACTAGACTATGGATTGCATAAACAAAGAAAGAAAGATAATACCGAATGAAGAGAAATAACCAACAAAAAGTAAATATAGAAGATAAGGCACTTTGAGGCAAATTAAAAGATGTTTTAAGAAATAAATAAATTTCCAAGAAAGGGTTCAATATAATTCCTACTCTATATTCGAGCTATCCTTCCAAATCAATACTATTATTTTTTAACAATGCAATGTTCTAGTTTAGCAAGAGAGAGAGAGAGTGTTTAAGCAGGTTTTATAGGTTGTTTTGAGCATGTATATCTCTAATATGTAATGATGAAGGGTTAAAAAGAGAGAAAAGGTATGAAATAAAGGAATATTTAAAGCAATCAAAGTATTCTTTAAACACATAAAAATGCAATAAAATTTGGAAACTACTCTAAGTAATATACAAAAATAACTATTTCACTAAAATAGTTCAAACCCTAACATATACACTACACAAAATAATGGAGTTTAATTTTACATATTAAATTTCCCTTAGATCAAGCTCAAATATGAAGTACATCTATTTTACCAATCAGGAATCCAAGCTAGGAAGCAATGCAGGTGGAAGACCAAGCTATGTGTAAGCTAAAGTCCAAACCAAGAGCCAAGAGCAAAGGAGGAAGTGAAGTGAGAAATTGTAATGGTGTAAGAGCTCCAACCAAGTACAAAAATCAGGTGAAATTCCAAATTTATAAGTTTGGGATCAAGCCATAGGGAAGCAATAATAATTTAGAGCAATAATAGAGTCTCTAAATAAGAGTGTAGCAGCATATGGGATTCTCTATCCCCAATCAAGCTCAAGAGTGCCAAGAATGAGCCAAGAGAGATTAAAGAAGGCATGAGAGTCAAGAGAGGGAAGAATAATCAAGAGAGGATGTAATGAGAAGAGAGGTAGGCTCAAAATGAATGAGAAAGAGGCATATATCCCCACCTAAATCCACTAAATGACCTAAAACTAACCATTTTTTGGCTATTTGACTTCATTTTGGGGATTTTTGGCATGTTCTACCCAGGCCACAACCTCTACCATGATTTTTTTGAGTGAAATGTGTAACCTATAGCATGGGTTTCCTTCACACAAGCCACATCCTAGGTCAAACTTGGTCTTGGGTTGGTCAACAGGCTCCTAAGAGGCCCTAGGAGGTCTCCATTTAGGTCTGTCTTATGTGTAAAAGGCCCAATATGAACTAGGGATGTAAGGGGTGTAGGAATATGATGTGAGATAGGTCTAAGTAGGTGTAAAATGTCTCAAAGTAGGATACCTAAGGTCCGTAGTCTACACATGAGTTGATATATAATCATAGGGAGGAGTAGGGTCATGTGAAGTATGATTACATATGCCCTTGAGGTACAAGTAATTGGTGTTTGAATCAACAAGGAGTGTTTTACAGTACCTAAAAGCCACACCCAAGAAAAATAATCAAAAATTATAAATATAAAAGGAAATATTACCTACACTTACTAGATAAGGATGGTAGTGAAAGAAGTTGATGGCATAATCCATAGGTGAGAGTACAAATGCTATGTAATCCAAAATCCAACTCTAGCTCCAGTTAGAGCTCCTATAAAGAAGGGATTCAAGTGACATCAAATCACATCATACTATCTATAATGACATTCACTAGGGTGTCAACACTAGTATTCACCCTATGATGGATATGGGTGAATTGAATATCCTTAAAGAAAGAGAAAAAATCATGTGCCACCTCGAAGAGGGGGAATAACTTAAAGATAAGGATGGTTGAGACACTGGTGAGTTAAAACATGGCTAAGAGTGAGTTAAATAATAAATTCACATAACATGTGCCTAACTCATGGGCATTAGTCAAGGTGCCAATGATTGCATGATACTCAATGGTATTATTCATCTCATTGGTAAGGAAGAAACTAACCACAATAAGCTCATGGCCCCACTGATCATCGATAACCCAAGCCACAACTACTAGTCCTAGGTTACCTCAATTACCACCACTGATATGAATCACCATTAAGAGGTGTACGATAATGGGAGTTGAGGATGTAAGACAAATGATTATAGAAAGGGGATCTCAAAGCAAAGTAGTGTAAATGAGTTGTATGAGGGAAATAAAAAATTAAGTCATGCCATAATCATAATGGTTGACTAACATTGATCATGGCAAGAGGTAAAAAGGGAAAGTGGGGAGAAGTTTAGAGAAGATGAAGACCAGTCGATAAGACTAGAGCAAGTCCCAAACCATTGTAACTAGCTGACAACCCTACCTATAACCATGATGAATAATAAAGAGAGGGAACTAGAATAAATTGACCATGGAAAAGAAGATAAATGACTAAATAAAATAAGTATAAGTAACTTCTATTCCTGGGTGTTCATGAGATGGGACATGGGCCTAAGAGGCCAACAGGGACCTGAAGGGGTCTTAGGAACCAAAATAGGGCTAGAGTGGGCCTAAATGAAACTCAGATTAAAAGAAAAAGGTTGCTAATGCACTTAGAACATGCCAAAACCTATAATATGGGGGTTTCATGGTATGAAACATAAAAATGGGTGAAAAAACCTAAAAAGGACCCATATAAAGCAAGAAAAAGGGGCTAAAAAGAGGAAAAGAGAGAGAAAAGTGGTCATTTTCACTTTAAGAGAGCCCGAGGGGAGCCCACAAGTAACCAAAGCCTAATTGGAGCATACGAGGACATGGGAGAGCATCAAAGATGCACATGATGGTTTGGGTAAGTCTTACAAACAAATTTTGTCAAATTTATTCATTTTTTGAGGTTTAGGAAGCCCTAAATGCATTTTGACTCATTTTGAATGATTCATAAGATGAATCAAGTGGAACAAGTAGTCAAAATTATGGGCTCAATGACACAGAGCAACCAAGACTAATGGGGGTCCAAACGGAGCTATGTGGAAAGAGAAACAAGGAGCCCTGGGGGCTTTAGGGCATCACAATATAGGTCATGGCCTAAGAGGCCCAAGCCATGACCTAGGTAGGACAAAGCTAGAACTTAACCCACCCAAGCCATGGAATTACCCAAAAATTTGTGGCCTTGGGAAAAAAGGGGCCAAAACAAGCCCTTGGGGAGCTTAGGAGGTTTCAGAAGGGGTTAGAAGAGAAAGGAGGGAAACAAAAATAGATAGATAAAAAACATAGTAGCTTACTTACTATTATTCATCAAAAGTAAGTATTTGGAGAATTTCGTAAACATGAATTTTGATCATTTTGAATTCAGAATGAGTGGGAAAAGAATCGGGGAGAATTTGGCAGGAGGAACAGATCCTGGTGGTACAGTAGAGGAAGAAGGAAAATGTGGAGGGTCAAGTTTACTGACTGATGCAGACAAAAGAAGGTTTTCATTTGCTAACAAGCCCTATAGTGGGGCCAAAAACTCACCATTGAAAAGTGCATTAGAACAGTACATGGAGAAAGCAAAAGATAAAGCTGAATATAAAAAAGAAAAAAACTCTGAAAGACAGACAGGGGCCCCCGAACAAAGGACCTGGTCGTCATTGTTTGAAAAAAAACCAACAGGGAAATCCCTTTTCCCACCGATGACATCTAAATCATGCTGGGAGAAAGGTGAGTTTCAAGTTTTTATCCCAGACCCTCTACTTGATTTCTTAGTATCATCCATGGAACTCACCCTAGTTGGAAAGTTTCTAAGAGCTAGACCAAATATAGATTCACTCAGATCTATGATCAAAAAGAAATGGACTGTACGCAGAGAAGTAGACATTGCACCAATGGTGAATGGTTTTTTCTCTTTTATCTTCGATTGTAAAGAAGATTTGAATAAGGTTCTTAGTGAAGGGCCTTGGTCTTTTGGAAAATGCACTCTTACAATCAAGAAATGGGAACCAAAAATGGATTTATCAGACTCTTTCTTCTTAACTACCCCTATATGGGCTAGACTGCTTGGTCTTCCATTAGAATTCTAGCATGAGGACATTTTCAATGGAATTGCTAGTTCATTTGGTGAGTTAGTGGCTGTGGATAACACCACGGCTTCAAGAACTAAACTCCAAAGTGCCAGAATTTATGTTAAAGTGGCAGACTTGAACCATCTCCCAAAAAAAGTGGAATTAATTTCTAAGCTTGGTAAGAAAACCCAAGAGATTGTCTTTGAAGATTTGCCAAATTCTTTCTATGCGTGTAAGAAATAGGGGCATTCGGTCAAGAATTGCCCCAACAGGGGTAGATCCCATCCAAGAAATTTTCAGGAAGGGAAAAATATAAAGATTCAACAAAAGAAAATATGGAAGGTAAAAGAGGACTATCAAAAGATAGGGAAGAAACAAGAAGCTTTAGTAGATCTACACACAGAAGAGGATAAAATTTCTGCAACAGAAGAAGATGGCGACCTGAATTTATTAGGAGCAATAGAGCCCCTATTAAAAAAATCTAGTCCCCTAATGGAAGAGAAGGGGATGAAATCAGAGAACAAAAAACTAGATCATCTAACAGAAGAAGAAGCTAATTTTCTAAACCAGAATACCCAAAGTTTAGAAAATCAACTTTTTAAGGTAAAGGATATTGAAGGATTAGAGGAAGGAGAAGTATTACCTGAAGGGGGAATAATATAGAAGGAGAGATGTGTGAAGCCCAGATGGGGGAAAAGTAGGAGGTATCAAAGGATGAAAATAACACTCCAGTGAAAGAGGCCCTAATGGCAGAAGAAAAGAAAGAGACCGGTAAAAACTCAAAAAACCAAAAGATAAAAGGTGAGAAAAAGAACAATACAAAACACATGGCGACGAGAAATGGTAGTGCGAAAGGAAATGGTCCTCTTAAGAGCAAAGAAGGAAAAGGATCTAAACCACAAGCCAAATTAAAACCGGATGTAGGATCTCTAGATAAACCTGGGGAAAAATCTGCAAAGAGGAATAGAGAGATGGAAATCAAGCACAATATAGCAGATGGAAAGCAGGCAACCTTGCTGAAATGGCTCCATAACAATAAAAACCAATGAGAATTCTTAGCTGGAATATTAGGGGGCTAAATAGCATATATAAAGTAGATTTAGTTAGGAATTTTGTCAGAGAGCAAAAGTCGGACTTCCTTCTACTCCAAGAAACCAAAATGAGTAAAGAGAAAGCAGAACAGATCAAAGATTTTAAAAATTATACTATTAAGGCCAATAGCTCTGAAGGTGCTTTAGGGGGAACCATGATGCTATGGAAAAAAAACCAATATTCTAGTTCTATTTTGATGGAAAGTAAAATTTTTTTGGCTGTTAAAATAACTAGTTTTGACCAAAAGGAAAGTTGGTATGTTGTAAATATCTATGCTCCCAATGCTAAGAACCAAAGGAAAAAGGTCTGGGAAACCTTCTCAAATCTCAGAAGTAAAGATTATTGTGGGCGATGGATTATAATGGGAGATTTTAATGTTCCTCTCTATGATTATGAGAAAAAGGGTGGTAATACTATTCAAATGGAAGGGAGATTTGATCTCATGGAGTTTATAAGTAAAGAAGGCTTAATGGATGTGGAGATGCAAGGAATTCAATATACTTGGAGCAATAAGAGACTTGATAATGAATGTATACAGGCCAAGCTTGATAGGGCTCTCATTTACCCAGACTGGACAAAAGATTACACTTGTAAATTGGAAGCATGCCATAGAATAGGCTCAGATCATTTCCCTCTTATTTTCACAGCCATCAAATTGAACCAGAAAAAGAATCATCCATTCAGATTTGAAAAGATGTGGATGCAGCACCCACAGTTTGAAAGCAAAATAAAAGAGTGGTGGAATATACCTATTGAGGGAACAACTCTCTTTAGAGTGGCTTCCAAGCTCAAAAATGCTAAAAAGGAAGTTAAGAAATGGAATAAGGATTGTTTTGGAAATATCTTTGAGAAAAAGAAGACTATTAAGGAAGAAATTAGTAGAATTCAGGAAAAAATTTAGCAAAACGGTTATACTTCTGACTTCCGTAGAGAAGAAAGTGAACAATTAGTTCAATACCAAGATATTATAACAAAGGAAGAAACCTATTGGAGACAAAGATCTAGAGTGCAATGGTTGAAAGGAGATAAAAATACAAAGTTTTTCCATCTTTCCACTCTGAAACATAGAGCTAAAACTCATAGTCAACACTTGAAAAAAGGAGATCAGAAGATAACAGAGGAAAAGGAAATAAAGGAGGAAATGCTTTCATTTTTCTCCTCCCTGATGAAGGCTGATAGAAACATCAACTTGAAAAGTCAGGCTGATATCCTATTCATGGTTCCTCATTTGGTCTCGAAGGAGCAGAATAACATGTTATGTTCCATACCTAAGGAGGAGGAAATCTTCAAAGCAGTTAGATCTTTAGGAGGAGATAAAGCACCTGGACCAGATGGTTTTCCCATGTTATTTTTTCAAAAGCTCTGGAAACTTATTGGCAAAGATGTCAGTAATGTGGTGAAGGAATTCTTTGGAGCCAAATAGATGCTGAAGGAAGTTAATGCCACTTTTCTGTGTCTGATTCCAAAAAAGGCTGGAGCTAATAGTCCTGATCAGTTTAGATCGATTAGCCTGTGAAACTCCTTCTATAAGATAATATCCAAAGTTCTAACAACCAAATTAATTCAAGTGATCCCGTCAATAATAGATGATCAGCAAAATGGATTCATCCCAGGCAGACAAATCCTCAATTCTATAATAACGGCGCATGAGAATATTCACTCGCTGTTCAGCTCAAATAATGAGGGGTTCATAATGAAAGTGGATATTGCTAAAGCATATGAAAGGGTGGATTGGTTATTCCTTTCTAAAAGCCTTACTGCCTTTAGCTTTGAACAAAGAGTGGTTGACATGATCAAGCAGTTGATATCTACTACTTTTATTGCTGTGTTGGTAAATGGGAGTTCGTCTCATTTTTTCAATCTGTCAAGGGGATTAAGACAGGGGGATCCTATTTCCCCTATTCTATTTATAATTATGGCTGATAGTATGGGGCGATACTTAGGGGACTTAGTTATTAAAGGTTTATTTAAGGGCTTGAAACCCTCTTCGCATCCTTTAATATGTTCCCATGGTCAATTTGTTGACGACACTATCTTCATGGGGCAATCTGAAGTCACAAAAGCCAGAACTTTAAAGGAAGCTATAAATTTATATTCTTCTGCCTCTGGAAAACTGATAAACTATAACAAAAGTGCAGTATTCTTTACTAATACCCCAAGTCACAGACAGAACAAAATAGCAAAAATCCTTGAATGTTCCATAGGATCTTTTCCTTCCTCTTACCTTGGTCTCCCTTTTGGGATGAAAGTTCTTGAAGCTTTCTGGGAAGGACTTATTAACAAATTTAGTAAGAAATTAATGGGATGGAAAGGTAGTTTTCTAAGCCAAGCTGGAAAGCTCACCCTCCTCAAATCAAGTCTTCAAAGCATACCCACGTACGCTTTGAGTCTTTTCAAAATCCCCACTAAATTTGCTGAAGCTATTGAAAAAATTCAAAGAAACTTTCTTTGGTCAGGTACTGAGGAGAAAAGAAAAATGCCTTTAATAGCATGGGATAACATCTGTAAACCTATTAGGGAAGGTGGACTAGGAATAAGGAAAATTAGAAGTATGAACACAGCTCTCTTAGCTAAGCAGGGTTGGAGGGTTTATCAAGAAAATAAAGAATGGAGCAAAATATGGAAGCACAAATACTTATTTAAGGCAAAGTCACTCCCTGAATTCTTTTCTAATCCAGACATTTCCCATCCTTCTGCCATATGGGGGGCAGTCCAGGGGACTAAACATGTTTTAGAAGAAGGAAGTTCTTGGAAAGTTGGCAATGGCAAAAAGGTGTAAATTTGGGAAGATATTTGGTTAAAAGGAAAACCTTTGCAAGATGAAATCCAAGATAAAGATGTTATAGACCATTGCAAGCAAAGAGTGGGAATAATGGTTAACCAATATTGGTAGAACAACTCCTGGGTGAACCTCACTGACTATGATCAAGATTTCAAGGATATTCAACTATCCCTAAATGCTATATCTCTATATCCTAATCTTGAAGATAAGATTGTTTGGCACAATGAGCCAAGTGGACAGTTTAAAGTTTCTTCCATTTTCACTTCAAAGGGAAATGGCAACAAATCACTGTGGATGAAGGCTTGGATCAAGGGGCTCATCCCTAAAATCAAAATCTTTTTCTAGACCCTCCTCCAAAACAAAATCTTAACTTTGGATAATTTACAGAAAAGAGGAATATATATTGTGAACAGGTGTATTCTTTGTAAGAATGGCCTTGAAGATAGAGATCATTTGTTCGTAAACTATTCTTTTACACAACTAGTCTGGAAAGAGATCCTCAATCTGTGGGGCATCGCATGGATCCATCATAAAAATGTGGAATTATCTCTTAAAAGCTGGTACTGCCCCTCCAAGAATTCTGAAGTAATTTTTTTATGGAAACTTACTCTTCCCCATATTTGGTGGGGAATATGGAAGGAAATAAATAACTGAATTTTTAGAAATAAAGAACTCCCTAGATGGGTGGTAGGACAGAACATCATTAGAGCTATTAAAGAGAATTTTTTATCACAAAAGAATCCAAGCTCAACTCTCCAAGTGGATAATCCCTTAAGTACGGAAAATTATAAAGGTAAACCTGATAATCCCAGATTAGGAGTTACATCAAATGCTCCCCCTCAAGGGTGGATTAAAGGAAACTTTGATGGAGCTGCTAAAGGGAATCCAGGGAAAGCAGGTTGTGGTGGAGTCTTGAGAAACCATATGGGAAAGGTTATTGATGTTGTTGCAATCCCCATCGGTAAATCAAATTGTCACATTGCCGAAGCTACTGCTGCCCTTTAGACCATCAAAATAGCTGTGGATTCAGGATATCCCAAATTGTGGCTAGAAGGAGACTCATTGAACATCATAAATATTATTAACAATAAAAATACTGTGTCTTGGACCATAGAGGCTATGGTAATGGAGATGAAAACCTTAATAAATTTTTTTGATAAAGTGACTATAACCCACACCTATCGTGAAGCCAATGGAGTTGCAGATTGGTTAGCAAATTGTGCAGTCTGGATAGGACAAAAAGTGAGGTGGCAGGAAACATTAGAAAAGAATGTGGAACTAAGGGCGCTCATTCTTCATGATGCAACTCATGCAAAGGAGGGAAATATTAGATTGTAATAGAAACATAATGAGTAGGAGGAGTGGCTTTGCGGGGAAAGGTCTACAATCATTAAAGAGGAAGGCTCTTGAGAGTGAGAAGCGGATCCTGAACGTGCCCAAACAAAGCCAACTTTCAAATCAAATTGGCAGCAGGTGGGATCATTGTAAAGTTCATAGCGACTGGGTTTCAAAGGAGATGAGTATGGATCATGAAAGGAAGGGAGAACCAAGGAAGCAAGAACCCAAAAACTGTGACGAATGGAGAGAGAAACAAGATGTCTAGAGAATTATGTAGAAAGGAAAAGTCACGAACTATATGGAAAGGCTACATGGGTCAAAACCGCATATCACTACGGCTTTTTTCAAAAATTGGATTGATGAAAGGGTCACTTTGCATGGTATCACGGTGAACCTAACTGAGGATTTTATAGCAGAGGTTACAGGGCTGCCTACGGATGGACTTAAATTCTCCAAGAAAACAAGCATTTAGAACGAGGCCTTTTGTAAGTTCCCCAAGACGGATGTGGAAGAGCAGAAGCTGGTCAAGAATGGGGATTTCTATGAATTGGAACAGATTAAGGGGATATGGAGGGATGTGTTATGCTGTATAAGGGAGTATTTCATCTTGGACAGAAGAAGCAAGAGAGTGCATAAATTCCACTTTGTTTTCCTTAATCATTTCAGACACAAGGTAAGATTGTCTTTTCCCTTTTACCTGCACTTCTCTTTGGTCCAAAGTTTATTGGCTCATAGGAAGAAGGAAATGCATCCTATCCTACATGAAGGCCTAATTCTATTAATCGAAGGCTACTGCAAGAATAAATCTATGGTTAAGAACCCTAACCAGGGGCAAAATAAGGAGTTTGGGAGCAGAAAGAGTGAAATTGTAAAAGGGAAAGGCAAAATCAAGTTCCCCAGTGCCAAAAATCAAAATGTAGAAGAAGATACAGAGCGAGAGAGAATTGATAAACCTAGGGAGGAAAATTTGGAGGAAGAAGAAGGTACTGAAAGCTGGAATACAAATTCAAAAGAGGATGAAGAATGTCAAGAGAAGAATGAGAAAGAAGGAGTCAACAAAGAGGAGGAATCTGAAAATAGTAAAGAAGAAACTGAGGAAAATCAGAAAGTGTCAGAGGAAGATATCGTCCAGGATGCCCCTGTTGAGGACCCTGTTTCAAGAAATGAAAGGGAAAATACAGTTCAGGATGACAATCAAGAAATGGACATGGAAATTCAAACTGGAACAAAAGAACAGTATCAAAGGGGCTGAGAGGATCACTTTGAAGAAGGTGGGAACAGTCCCAATAAGAATTTTGAGGAATGGAGAGAGAAAAGGTAGAACAATGGAAAGCACACACCTATGAGTTGGGTTAATTGCAAAGTAGAGGCTTCTCTCCAAATTGATTCTTGGATGTGTAAGGAGATTAAGGATCTCAAAAGGAAAGTGGAAATTATGGAAGATAACCAGAAAGCTGCATGGAACAAAATTAACAACATGGAAAAATAGATAAGAGATATCCCAGTCAAGCTCAAAGATTACGAGAATAACCTTCGGGAACTCATTAGGGAGAACATAATGAAAATGGAGGAAGTAACGTCCAACATTTGTGCTGCAGCTGCCAATATTGGAAAAAGAGCTAGCAAGGAGACCAAATCTTTAGAGGGGCCTAGCAAAAGGATGAGACAAAGCTCAAGAAAGAAGGCTGCAGAAGAGGGAGCCAAGTTGGTGGCAACTACCACTCAGGATACTGTTGTGAAAGGTACAAAAATTGTGAAAATGATTTTGGAACTAGAAGAATAGTCTGGTTCTTCTTTCTGGTTATGTTTTCTGGTCCTGTTCTCTGGTTTCTTTTTGTAATCTTCTATCTATGGTGTAGCCAGATCTATGTTAAATCTGGGTTTTGACCAGTGGTCTCTCTGGTGGTTTTAGGTCCATTTAAAACCTATTTTTGCTACTTCTCTATAGTAGTTTTTAGGTTCTACCTGTGGGAGTTGAAGCTTTATCTTTCTTTCCTTGTACTTGGGTTTTGGGATCCTATCAAAACCTGTTTTTACCTTTATCTAAAACATAGTAGCTTACTAGTTTTTTACTTGCTCTTACTTTTTTTTTGGCTAGTTGAGTAATTTATTTACCTAATTACATGGAGGATTTAACCTACTAGAGAAGGGATGACCATCATAGGTGAGAGAGAGGCCATCCCAACTACATGGGCCATGTGAGGTGACCAAATGGGAGAGAGTTCCTATATGGTTGGATGAGGAGGTTGATGTTCTACCAGTGGCAGACTAGGATCACTTACAAAGTATAGGACTTTGGCATATAATACATGTTCCCTCAATACGTTACTCTAGATACTTGGTAAATGCAGTGATGACAACATGGGTACCCAAAAGGCACATGTTTTAGCTGGGGCCCAAGATAGAGGCTATTCTCAACGTAGAGGATGTCTATAGACTCTATGGGTTGGGTTTAATGGGTATAAAGATAGAGCTACTACTAGTGTAGGATATAATAACAATAAAAATTTACTTAGTAGGACCCTACTTGCAATGAAATAACTATGGGGTGAAAATTGTACAGTCATTTCCAAGGGTACCCACTCTCTAAACAGTGATAACAATGACCATGGTCAAGAGGCTCTATGCTATCTAGAGTAAAGGATGGCTACCACTATTATGGATAGGCATTTTCTAATGAGCTAAGGGAGGACAAATATTTACCTAGGGCTAATACATCCTAGGAAGATTGCACCACCAGCTAGATCACATTTGGCATAAAAGGTTAGTTGAATTGACATAACCTAGCCTACTCATATATTAGGCCTACAAGAGGCTCCCACTAACATGGTTGAGGACACCATATGACAATGAGGCATACCCTATATTAGAAGAGGGAATAACACTAGTTTCACAATTTAGAGAGAGGTTGGGGCCCATGTAAACCACCTTGGATCTAGATGTATTATCAAACTACATCAGAGATCCTTATAGGCCTATAACATGGCCAAAGGATACTGGGTAGATACCTACTTGGTATGAAAAGAGATATAAGGTCCATAAGGATCATACCATCATCCAAGGAGATAGGATCAATGAGGGATATGGGCACAACCTAGGCCATCTAGGGCTAGGATCTACAAATAGCTAAGGTAGAATGAGGGGGTGATGGTGGAGAGAGGCCACTATGGTGAGTACCACCACTTCCATAAGGAACATGACTAATAGGAGGGTTGTAGAGGCCATCATTACTACTAGGTAAGACAAGTGTTTTTTTTAGATATCAATTCATTTTTATACTCATCCTTAGTAAGAGAAGATATGTGACTAACATATGTACTCTATGTGTGTGTTTGCAGGAGACTAGCCTTGCTAGATTGGGCCCTAGGTGGACCTCCTACTAAGGGAGTTATTCCCTAATGTGGTGGGGACACCACTGGTAGAGTGGGTACCATATCTTCTAGTAGGGGCAGAGCCACATACTTAGTTTTAACATGTGGGTGCATGAGCCTCACTTGAGCTAGTGAGGGTATGATACAAGATTCCATAACTAGAGGCTAAGTCAGCAAACCAAGGGCAATTAGAGTGGAAAATAAGGTGAGATTAGAAAGAGAAAAGGTTGAGATCGATCAGCTATAGGTTGAGCTAACTTGAGAGTAGACCAAAGGAGTTAAGGTACCTAAATTAAGGGTAGATTGACTAACTATGCTAGAGGAGACTGTAGCTTGACTAGTCAAGAGGCAGAGATCAAGATCTCCACCTAGAGTATGACTATCATAAATATCACCTAGTTATAGGCTGACTAGGTATGCATATGTAGCCAAGCCCATGTGATGTACTTAGAGAAAAAAATGTATTTTTTTATGATATATATACAATGATTTTCTCATTATTAGCACATGTGTGTATATGAGTTTGTGTGTGATGTGTATGCTTTATCTAATATATACTACTAGATAAATGTGGTTAGATAGTAGGAACTACTAATAAAGAACCTACATGCACACACATATACTAATGGTATCAATGTTAGTGATGATAAAAGAGAGGAAATGTTTGCTTTACCGCCACAATAAATTTTCCTAGAGGTCCATGTGGGCCCTAGACATGAAATGTATTGAGGCAAAACCCATTGATAAGGTGCTGTAAGGGCTTGCCTTCGAGAGTTGAGAGATGAAAATCCTCATTTTATAGGGAAGCAGTGGTGACAAAAGGGCCAAACCACTTGTGCATGAGTTTTCCATTTTTATGGTGTTATTTATCAAAAATAAGGACTACATCACCCACATTAAACTGATGAGGGCACATAAACTTCTCAAATTAGTGGTATTGATGGAGCTGGTAATCATGGTTATACTTAAGAGTGGCTAGACATCACTCATCTAACTACTCAAGCTTGATGAGGTGAGTGGTGAATTCTTCCTCATTAGAGAGATAATTGAATGTCTTAACCCATAGTGAAGGGATTAAGACATCTAAGGGAAGAACAACCTCATACCCATACATGAGAGAGTATGGGGTTGCCCCCATAGCCATTTAGAAGCAAGTCTGATAGGCCCAAAGGGTAGGATAGAGTATGAGATGCCAGTCTCTCTTGGACTAGGCAATGGTATAGAGAAGAATTTTCTTCAAAGTTTTATTTAAATACTCTAATTACCCATTTCCTTAGGGGTAATGGATAAAGGAGAAATATATCTAAACCCAAAACATTCAGTGAGCTCATGCATCTTGAAGATTTAAAATCCTAGGCCATTATTGGCTATGATCACAATGAGAACTCTAAACCTAAAAATAAGTTGGTTTAGGATGAACTTAGTGATAGTCTTACCACACATGCCACTGAGAGGCATGGCCTCAACCCACTTCATAAAATATTCAGTGGTGATGATGAACCAATGATAGCCATTAAAAGAGGTGGGTTTGAACTCGATGACAAAGTTGAGAGCCCAAATTGATAAAGGCTAAGAAGCCAAAACATAATGTAATAGGTCAGTTGGGGCATTGATAACATCCCCTTTGACTTGACACATTCAACACTTTTTGGTGTACTAGACTACGTCCTTAACAAGATCAAGTTAGTAGTAGCCCATCTTGATAATATGCTGAGTGGTGGATTTCCCTCCTAAGTGGCCACCATAAACACTCCCATAGGACTCCTCAAGTGTGAGATAGATATCCTTAGGGGTGAAGCACTGCATCAACACACCATCAAGACCCCTCTTGAATAAGACACTACCAATGATGACATAGTGGATGGTGAGCTTATGGATCTAATAGTGTTCTTGTGAAGATGTGTCAGGATAAGATTGGTCTAAAAGGTAAAAAATAATGTCTTGATACCAATCACACTTAGATACCTCAACATAATTGACTGAGTAAACCATATCATCAGGAAAGGCATCATTAACTAAATCTACATCTGGGTTGGGTAGTGGACACTTAGTGATTTGGTCATCCACAACCAAGCCCTTAGTGTAATTTTGGTTAAAAATGTGGAGGTTGAAATCCTAAAGAAGCATGATCCACCTCACAGTCCTATCAATAATATGTATCTTGCAGAGTAAGTAGCAAAGTGGATCAGATTGGATAATCATGTAGGTAGTTTGGCATAACATATAATGTTGTAAATTCTTCATGGTGAATATGAGAGAGAGGCACTAATGTTTAACAAGAGAATCATTGAGTTTAGGTCCAACCAACATGTGATAGATGTAATAAACAAATCTCTCCCTACTAGTGTCATCCTTTTGGCACAACATGCCCTTGATGGAAAGATCAGTGACAAAGGTGTATAGATAAATTCACACCCCTCAATGGGTGCCATCAAGATGGGAGGATTATAAAGTTTATGCTTTAATTATTTGAAATCCACTTGGACTTTAGCAGATCACAAGAATAGAGTGTCCTTATGCAAGAGACATGTGAGGTGTTTGGATTTATGAGCATACTCCTCTAGGAAACATCTAAGAAAGTTGAGTCTTCTAAGGAAGGACTACAACTAGATGAGGTTACATGGGAGAGTCATCTCTAGGATCACCGTGATATTATCAAGATACACTTCAATGCCCCTTTGGAAGATAAGGAAGCCAATAAGCTTTCTAGTTGAAACATTGAAAATGCACTTCTCAGGGTTGAAACTAATGTGATATTCTTGGGGTGATTTAAGATGATTATGAAGACTCACACATGATCATCCCACTTATGGGATTTACCAAAGATATCATCAACATATCAATCAACTATCTTGTGGATAAGATCATGAAAAACATGGGTCATGGCATGCTAATACATGCCCTCAATGTTCTTTATACCAAAAGGCATAGCGGTGTAGCATAAGGTACCCCATGGGGTAGTGAACGTCATCTTGTGCTAGTCTTCAAGTGCAATCTAGTTGGTTGTACCCAAATAGACCATCCATGAGGACATCATCTCAAAAATAGTGGTATAATCAACAATCTACTCTATCAAAGGAGTAAGAAAGTTATCCTTTGGGTAGGACATATTGAGATCTTGAAAGTTGATACAAATCTAGATGGCCCCATTTTTTTGAGAAAAGGGACAATGTTGGAAATCCATTAAGGATAGTCAATATCTTGGATAAATACATGTCAAATGAGTTTATTTATCTCTAATTTGACTAATTAGGAGAATTTAAGAGCCATGGGTCATTATTTTTGGTGAACAAGATAGGTCCTATTATCCATAACAAGGTTATGGATGACTATGTTAGGATCTATGCCCTTCATATCAATATATTCCCAAGTGCATACATCTAAAAATTCATGCAAAAATGTAACCAAAACATATCATTTCTTAGGAGAAAGGATAACACTAATATTGATGATCTTAGGCCTTAATAAAGTACCAAAGTTGATATCTATAGATCCTTCAACATCCATAACATTACCTTCCTTAAAACACTCAGGAGCAGGAGGGAGTGACTCTTTTAACACTTTAGGTTTAATTTCCAAGACATTTACTATAATAAGGCATGGGGTTGGTCCATCTATGAGAGAAATATCTAATCCAAGGTGATCAAGGGGATAATGATACTTATGACAAGCCTGCATGAGCTTGGTGTAAGCCTTTCTCTCCTTGAATAGGTTGCATGGCATAACATGAATGAAACATCACTCTATATCAGACTTAGCCATCCTAGTGGTCTCAATGGGAGACATGTGGCAAACTCTAAAGGAATGAACACTGATAGATACTCAGCCGAGTTGAAATGTTCATCCTTAAATAAGTGAGATTTAGAATTTGGGGGATACGAGAATATAAAAATCCCCATGAGGAAATAGATAAATCCTCACTTGAGGGATTTGTATTTACATAGAGCAATGCCCAGGGATCTGGGTTAGCTTTCAAGGTATGAACCTCACATTTGTGCATAAACTACACCATGCAAAACATGGTCAACATGATGGCTTACATGGTAGTGGTCCAAGGATTTATAAGAATCATGTTGTATGAAATATCAAGGTCTAACACATAAAACTTGATTCTAAAAATCTTGGGGCCAAACTTGACCCAGAGCTTCACATTACCAACTAGCATAACTATGTCATTGTTGAAACTGACATAGTTATGGAAAGAATTAGAGAGCTTCTTTCAATTGATCCCAGGATCATTAAACATATGTAAGGGAATGATGTTAAATGTAACTTATTCATTGATAGTTTATTGCTTGATGTGGTAATCATACATATAAGTCTTTATGTAGAGAGGGAAGCAAGCCCTTTTTGTAAGAACCAAAGCATCTAGAAAAGAGGTTGGGTTAAAAGATAAGATAGGAGGATGAGGGTGCTCATGTGTATCAAAGTTGAACAAAAATTTGAAATCATCATAGAGTGGAGCCACACATAGGAGACCAAGCTCATCAAAAATAAGACCTATTTGCTCAGTACAAAGGCAAAGTAGGTCCCAAATGGAGATCCCAACCGAGAGGCCCTATAAATCTTCTATGATGGAGTAAGGATGCTATCTATCTTGGGGAGGAATGTTACACCTAAAGCCAAATTTAACCTTAGGGTTTCATACCCCCATGGGCTAGATCAAGGGTTAATACTATTAGTCTCTCCAATAAGGTTGGTGGCCTAAATAGAGTGTGTGTTGACAAAACACTCTTACCTAGTAGAGGTTATGATGATAGAAACAAAAACCTTGCTAATATCATGCTTGGTTTTCCCTCTTAAGTTAGCTTAGGAAGAGGAGTCAAAATAGATGGAAGATCAAGAAGGGGAATGTTAGGCCTTAGCTTTTAATTTTCTTCTTCTTCTTCTTCTTCTTCTTCTTCTTCTTCTTCTTCTTCTCCTTGTCATGGTCAAGTAGAGGCTCCTTGAAAACATTCAATGTGCAGTTGGGTTATGCAAGAGGAGAAATTTGAGACAGAGGTAAGGCTTGTGCACCAGAATTTTGGCCATCATAATTTTTATCATTATGCCCCCTTATCTAATGGAATTTATAAAACTCAGTGGGGTCATAAGGAAACACAATTCATTATTTTTCTGTGATTGATTTAAAATCCTTATTTTTAGCTATCTTCTTGCTCAAATTATTGACCTCATGACTATCCTTCTTGTCCTTATTTTTGGGAGGAGAATCAGTGACACCATCACTAGTGGCATTATGGTTATAATCATGTAAAGATGATGAATTTTAGGAAGGTACAAGCCACATGACCACACACACCTCAAACACTTTGATCTTTAGACACTCATTAATAACTTCATCATAAGAGGTAGGTTGACACTTGATGACCTCAAGGTGAACCTCTTGCCTCAATGCTCATGTGAATATATCATAAAGTTGGTCATCCAAGAACTTAGTCCTACACATATGAATGATTGAGCAACATCTATGCATAAAATCAAAGTTTAACTCACCTTTGGCCTACACCATATAAGTGAGTGATTAGATGATAAGGTTAAAAGGCTTGAAGATATCAAAATATTGGAGGAAGTCATCCAGAAGGATATAGAAACTACAGATAGAATCTAAAAATAGATTTTGAAACTAGACAAGAGCTTCCACTCATAGAAAATAAATGAAGAGTTAAAGATCATGCCTTCATCCTATTCCTAATACATACATGCCATAATGTGATCTATAGGACTAGAGTTCTACATCCCATTAAAATTATATAGTTCAGGGATAGGAGTAGGAAGGGGAATAACATGCACCTAAGGGGATAGAGGATTCTGATGGAGATCTTCATAAACATAATTGATAACAAGATAGTGACAAAATCTAAGAGGGAACCCAAGATGGTGATGATACAACCTATGCCCATAGGAATCACCATGACCATGACAATGGGGAAGATGATGCCATGGAGGTACCTGATAAGGAGGATGCTCATGATGAAAATCATCTCTACTGTAAGGTGGAGAATGGCCATGAGAAGTGTGACAGTCCCCATGGGTATGATGGAAAGACATGAAATAATCCTAGAAATGGTCATGATGACCAAGATATTTATGTTGCTAGTCACATGCCATCGCATGAGGGTTAAATGGTGGCTGCTAATGTTCTAGATATGCATCCCATGGATCTCTAGTTTGTAAGTGGTGATTGAAATCAACATGCTCATCAGAGACTCTAAAAGAATGAATAGGAGGATGGGAGGCATCCCAAGGTTAGGGATACCTTGATAAGTTAGAATATATATGAACCACAACATGGATATGAGTGTGTTCTTGATCTAGAGTCTCTAGTCGAGAAATAGGTGGGGAACTCACATGAGAATAGGTTGAGGCACTTGACACTAAGTGGGTGTGGGCTATTTTTTTAGAATAAGTATAAACCAAACTTCTAGGGGAGAAAGAAGTATTTCATTCACATTAAGATGTCTATGGTAATCATTAATTATTACATATAACTCCTTATGCCCTAGCTACATAAAGATATCCTCATCACCTTAAACAGGTGAATGAGGCATAGCATGAGGCTAAGATAAAACATCCTCAGACAAATGAAGCTTAGATTGGTGAAAAGGAGACCAAGTCCATTGGTTATAGTCCTAATTATCTTGTTCCCTTTTGAATGCAAGATGGTGTAGACTACCATGCTAGGTCAAAGGAATCTCCTAGGTCCTATGGTGTTTATGGCATTCCATTACAAATGTGGCTTAATCATTAGTGAGCTTAGGGATGAGACCTTAAATATATCGAGATTGGCATCCCAAAGGTGGGAGATCAACCATGGATGCAATGAAAGAAAAGAAACATGAAATATAATATAAAAGGAAAACCAATGGAGAACCAATTGGGAAAAAGACACATAACCAAAGTAGGAGGAAACAACCAAGGCAAGAGCCAAAACATAACTAAAAGTAAAGCCTAATAGATAACAAAGGGGAATTGGTCAAGAGAGATCTAAATGGGATATAAATAATGTGAAACTATATTTGAGGTCCCATCGGGTGTGCCATAATGTAGCTCCAAGAATTTGAATGGAACCACCAGCGTTTGGCAGGGTGTTAAAGTAAACCACAAAGAGGCTAGAAGGCTTAGGGGTTCTATGGGCTATAAGAGGTCTATAGTGGCTATCTATTTTGTCATCTTGCACCATGCTATAGACAAACTTGTAAACTAGGTTGGGGCTAGCCTAAATAGGCACACCAATTGTGTTGATTACTCTAATGGGTATAACCATAGTGACACAAGTATCTAAGACTAAACTATGGATTGCATAAACAAAGCGAGAAAGAAAATATCAAATGAAGATAAATAACCAAAAAAAAGTAAATATAAAATCTAAGAAAATTTGAGGCCAATTGAAATATGTTTTAATTAATAAATACATTTACAAGAGCATGCCTATTCTATATTCGATCTATCCTTCTAATTCAAAATTATTATTTTTTGACAATGCAATGTTCTAATTTATCAAGAGAGAGAGAGAGTGTGTGTGTGCATTTAAGTAAGTTTTATAAGTTATTTTGATCATGTATATCTATAATATTTAGTGAATAAGGGTTATAAAGAGATCAAAGGTATGCAACAAAGGAATATTTCAAGAAATGAAAGTATTCTTTAAACATATACAAATGCAATAATCTTTAGAAACTACTCTAAACAATATAAAAAATAACTATTTCACTAAAACAATTCAAACCCTAACATATACACTACACAAAATAATGGAGTTTCACTTTTCATAGTGAAGTGCCCTAAGATCAAGCTCAAATATGAAGTGCAAATGTTCTACCAACTAGGAATCCAAGTTAGGAATCAATGTAGGAGGAAGACCAAGCTATGTGTAAGCTAAAGTCTAAACCAAGAGCTAAGATCAAAGGAGGAGGTGCAATGAGAACTTGCAATGGTGTAAGAGCTCCAAACAAGTGAAAAAAAAAGGTGTAATGCCAAATTTATGATCTTGGGATCAAGCCAAAAGTAAGTAGGAACAACTGAGAGTAGCAATGGAGTCTCCAAGGAAGAGTGTAGTAGTATATGAGATTCTCTATCCCTAATCAAGCACAAGTGTGCCAAGAATGAACCAAGAGAGATTTAATAAGGCATGGGATTAAAGAGAGGGAAGAAGAGTCAAGAGAGGATGTGATGAGAATAGATGGAGGCTCAAAATAAATGAGAAAGAGGCATATATCCCCACCCAAATATGCCAAATGACCTAAAACTAGCCATTTTTTAGCCATTTGACTTCATTTTGGGGATGTTTGGCACATTTAGCACAAGCCACAAATTTTGTGAAGGAAACATGTGGTGTAGGCCATAGGTTTCCTTCACAAAATCCACAACCTAGATCAAACTTGGTCTTGGGTTGGTCAACAGGTTCCTGGGAGGCCTTGGGAGGTCTCTAAAAAGGCCTATGTTGTGTGTAAAAGGCCCAATATGAACTAGGGATGTAAGGGGGGTATGAATATGATGTAAGAGAGGTTAAAAAAAGTGGTATATGTCTAAGAGTATGATGCCTAGGGTTGGTAGTATACATGTGAGCTGATATATAATCATAGGGAGGAGCAGGGTCATGGGAAGTATGATTACAAACCTATGTTTTTATTATCTTCTTATCAACTCATTATTCATATCACAATACCTAAATATAATTTAAGATAAGAATTAAAATGTTACCAAAATCCCATCATTATTTGGTTTATCTTATACATACACATATTTTCCTATACTATCACACACCCATCCATTCACACCTATCTCAAGATTAAAATATTATCCAAATTCAACACTTACAAGATGAGAGAGATGTAAAATTCATTTACATATTGAAGCAAAAGACTTATTTACTGATTTACTTCATATTATGATTACAATCTTTCTCACCTATTTTTACACACTTTTACAACTCCAATGTTTTTTATACACATGTTCTTGAGAATGTCCTTCAACCACTCTTGAATATTCATATGAAAGCTAAAGTCTTAGATTTATAATTTTTTCTCTATCTAAATCTAGAGGTGTGAACTCATCTTATCTTATCTTGATATTGTCTTGGATTTTACCAAGAATATTTCCCTCATCTTCTCCACTTAACAAACTTGCCTTATTTGTCTCTTTCTAACATGAGAATTGTCCTTGGATAAGGATATTAGATGTAATATCTTTTAAGATATTTTAAAACATGTTTATAATATACTTTTACCTTTGTGATTCTTTATATGACTTTTAAACTAGTCATGATGCTTACAAGTCTCTTTTTCACATTTTAAACTAGTCATGATGCTTACAAGTCTCTTTGAATTATTACCCAAAAAACTATCAAAGGATAAATAGTTGATGATAAACTTGTTGTAGCTCCTATGCCAGCTACCAACCACCTTCAAAATAGTCTTATCAATGAAAATATTCACTATATTGAAGGTCTCAACCAAGATTACTCTCATAATTTCACTATTGACTTTGAAAAAAGTAATCTATATGAGTCCACTATCTTCCCCAACACTACTAAACCAAAATTAGTTATCAAAGAACTTCCTAAAATTAATGTTGATTTACATGAGAATACTTGGAACCTTCATTTTCATGGCACTAAATACCTTTAGGGATATGGGTCAGGTTGTATCCTCATGATAGGTTGACTCCCAACTCATTTGCCTCCAAGTCAATGGTGATTACCAATATAAAATAAAGAATCTCATTTCTTACCATTAAATTGTAACTAATCTCACCAAAGATTTCATTTCTTTTACCATTGAGCCTATCCCTCAAGATCAAATATTTATTACTAATTCCCTTGCTTCTTCAGCATCTATTTTTCATCCACACAAAGTTCTTACTGATGCCACTTTTATTATCCAAATAATAAAATATCCATCTTATATTAAACCACAAGATTTACTTATTTACCACATTGAGGCTACCAACATTTGATAAAACCCATGGTACAAAGATATCATTCAATTTTTAGAACATCAAAATTATCCTCCAAACATCAATTCCTATGAAAACACTCACATTCAAAAATAGGCTTTTAAGTATGTATTTTGATATACCATATTATACCACCACAATGCTAAAGGTACTTTGATACTTTGTGTTATGAAAGATAAGGTTACTCCTCTTATCAAAAAATCACATGGGGGCATTTACAATGGCCATTGTAGTGTACATGATACAACCTATAAATGCTTATGTATAGGATACTTTTATCCCACTCTTAATAAGGATGACATCAAAATTGATATAAAATGTACTCTTTTCTAGCTTCATGATTATCTAATTCATTCACTTCCATCTAAGCTTCAAACTTTGGAGTGTCCTTGGCTATTCTTCATGTGGGGATTAGATCTCATAGGCAAATTACCTCGATATCAAGATGGGCATGTATTTATAATCATAACCATAAAATTTTTTACCAAATGGGTTGAGACTATGCTCCTCATTAATGTCATTGGTACCACCATCTCCAAATTCATCCTTAATCAAATCATTTTCCACTTTGGTGTCCCTCATACTATCATTTTAGATAATGGTGGTAATTTTAAAAACATATATGTTAAAAAACTCTATGCTAAATTTAAAATCAATCACAAATTCTCCACACCCTATCATCCATAATTTAATGGCCAAGTTAGGGCCACAAACCAAATTATTAATAAAATTCTCCAAAAGATAATTCATGAAACCTGCATGGATTGGCATCTTCATCTCTATCCTACTCTTTCGGCCTATCAAACTAGCATACACACTACCACTAGGGTAACACCATTATCTCTAGTCTATGGTTCTAAATCAATACTCCCAATAGAATTTGATGTTCCCTCTCTCTGTATATTTATTCATGGTATCATACTCGATAAATTATGTGTAGCTTGCCTTTATAATCTCTATTTACTTGATGAGCATCATCTTTCTTCTTTACAACATAATCACCAATATAAGGTCTGTATTACCAAAAAACATAACAAATGAGTTAAAGTTCACAAGTTTAATTTTGGTGATCTTGTCCTTAAATTATAATACAATCATGATAAATAAGGTAAATATGCCCAAAAATAGTGGGGCACTTATTTAGTCAAATATATTCTTGATCCTAATACTTATCACCTTCAAACCAATGAAGGCCATATTTTCAAAGAGCCCACCAATGCACAATTCCTTAAAAATTGATTTGCCTAAATCCTTCCCTTTTCATGATTTATATACACTATCTATCTAACACTTTTTCCAGGTCACTTACACGGGTCTCACCCTCTACAATATTTCTCTCTTTTCACAAACCTTAGTCTTTCCTTTTGGTCTTTTGGTTTCTCTTTTTATCATGAGTTGAAGTGTAAAACAGTGGATAGGACCCACTCTTCCTCATGATTTTCCACTTTTATCCTCTTATTTTCTAACTTTCCAAATACTTTTTGGCACCCCTCAATTTTCTCTTTTGTGAGTTGCAGTGTAAGACCATGGATAAAACCTAGTTTTCCTCACAAATACCATCTTTATCTTATTTACTTTTTACATGATTTTGGCACCCATAAAGTTTTTATTTTATGATTTTTAGTGTAAAACCATGGATAGGACCTAAACTTACTCATAAAATCACCATATTTTCCTTAAATATTCCTATCTAGAATATGTTTTGTAATGGCTATAAGTTTTTGAACTTTGTTATCAGCTTTAACTTTTTCTTCTTTTGATAGATGAAATTTTCACAATAATATATGTTAGCACATTTTCCTCCATTTACCTCATTATTATGACAAGGAATAACACTTTACTATCATTATGTCCCTTTTTCACTTTTTGTCACATTTTTTTCAATTTGAAGTAATTCAAATTATTTCATGTTTCACTCATCTTGATTTCCTTTCCTTTCACTCCACATTGGATAAGACCATGGTCAAAGTCAAGATAACACTTTTATTTCACCTAAATTTATGAGACTGTTAGAAACCATTCTCTCTAAGATCTCTCTCTTAGTAAATAAGTCACAAGTATTCAAATACAAGTCATATTTAGCACCCATGTTTGTTCTTCCAAATCCATATGGAGGAGGAATAGAAATATCCATCAAGAAAGTTAAAAGCCAAATCATTTAAAACAAAAGGAAATAATATAAAAAAGGCAAAATACAAATTTCAAAATTCAAAATCAAACTAAAAGGCATGATTCAAAGAAGACCTCCTATCTCCAATCAAATCACAAACTCCAAAGTTGGCCTCATGATAGAGCTGAGGTCCATTGGGGTGCAGTAGGCTAGTAAATTAGAATAGGAAAATTTAACAGACTCTATGGTGTTACCTACTTTATCACACAAGTGCCCAATATTCAAAATAAACCAACTCTATAAAGGGTCCTAAGGAATGAGGAACACATTGTGTGAAGGTAGGTCCATTTTAATTTTCATGCATATAGCCTTCATAAGATGATCTACATTCTTTATTTTGTTGACCTAAGATTTTTGTGGATAGAATAAGTTCTTTAGAGTTATTAAGGTCAAAACTCCTCTCATTTTGACAAACCTAATTTAAGTGTCTTGAATTTGATAAAGAGTTCCTCTACCTTGATTTTTATTTCTTTCTCCCCTCCAACAATTTAATTTCCCCCTTGATAGGCACGTGTGATTCTAAATCTGTTCTCCCTTCTTCATATCTTAAAAACATGCTAGCACTATTTTATTTTATTTTATCAATTTTATCTATCCTTATAATAAAATAATATGTTTGAGTGACTATGGTTTACTTTCTTTACACCATGGCTCTACATTTTTAGATATGCCCTTATTTCTTTTACCATTTGTCATTGTTGCACTACCCCTTTTTGTGGACACTTGAGTCTATTTATAATTTCATCTAATTTTTCCATTATTGAGTGTAGTTGGCTTGTTACTTCCCACTCACCAATGCTATTTTCCATTTCATGCACCTTTTCCATTGATGATTGAGTAAATATTATTACTTATCACTCGTCAATGTTGTTTTACCATTTTTTGCCTATCCATCTTTATTTAAGTAAGGATTGTTACTAATTTCACATTGATGTTTGATTACCATCCTTTTTGACATGTATCATTGGTTTGACTGGGTGAGTTTGACTCTTCTTACATAAGGTTTACTTTTTTGCATTTTTTGGTCTTTAGTAGCCTTGTATTTTTGATTACTCAATTTACTCTAAATTTTAACTTAGTCATTTGGTCTAACGTATCACTTCTCACCCCAAATTGCCAAATTTGCAAGTAAATCCCATTCACATAGCATAATTTATCTTGGATTTCTTACATTTATTTATTTTTGTTCTTTAGTTTTTTATCCTTGGGTTTTTTGAAAGTAGTCTCTATGTCCTCCATGATCAAAACTACAAACATAATAGACAACCATCCAGCTATAAAGGCAAGTCAAGGTATGCATCCCATTTAAATTTTTAGTTATTTCCCTTTAAGTCATTTAAACTTTAGTTATTTTATACTTTAAAATACTACAATTTTTTTTAGCATCAATTTTGTGTGTTACTATGTTCTTTTTTGAAGCACCATCCCCTGTTACACCTGAGTGACCCCTGACGAGCTTCAAGTGGGGAATATGTATACACAATATTTTCAAACTTTATCAATTACTGATTCTTTTTATTTTGTAGGAACCAATTAAGTCTCAATCTCTTTGAGTATATTCCCTAAAGGGTGCATTGAGAAAGGGGTGGGTAGACCACTAGTGCTTCACATGATTGTTGTCCCTTATTACCACCTGTTATCAATCCAACCAACTTCTAAAAAATTCCCCTAAGATTTACCTCCTCTTTTCTACCCTCTTTTATTATTTTACCACCTTCATTATCCCTTCCCTAACCTAAAACCCCTTTTTGATAGTTTACATTACTTAGTCAATGACATCAACCTTATATTATTATTGACAAAACTTATTAGGGTCTAGGTCAGCCCTTAGCTGACCTAGTCCATGACCTAGTTTATTTTTGTCAATTATAATACTAGGTCGATTAGGTCAACCTTGTCAGCCTAAAATTTTAGAAGGGTTTAGGTTTATATCTACCTATATAAACACATTAATTTTTACATTCTTAAAGAGACAACAAGAGTTAATTATTAATTTATGTTTCTTTACAATATGATCTTCCACTATTCTAATTGAGGAGTCTTAGATTAAGGTTTCTGCTTGGAGAAGAATATTATCTTATAGAGAAGTCTTAGATGATTTGGCCCTTCTTAGTGATCCTTATAAAATAAAATAATATATTACAAAGGACCTTTGGCCAAGGGAGAGATTGAGTCTTGATGGATTCATCTCCAAGGTAAGTATCTCTAACTTGGCTCCTCTTTTTAGTAAATAAAAGTAGCATAAGTAATGGATTTTGAATAACATTTCTCTCTCCATGAATTAGGGTTTTACATATACATAGATTAATTAAGATTCTCTTATGCATGTTTAATTTTAGTGTTTATTATCTCCCCACTTTGTGTCACAAGATTTGGTGAGCACTAGATTATACTTTACTTGTTATTAGTATAGTGAATATGAAAACATAGGACCTAGTTAGGGTTACTGCATAGTTTTACTTGACTAGAGGATTTTTAACCCTCCCTAGTGATATTATTTATGGTTAGATATCCCTTGGATAGTTATAGAAAATCTATATTGGTCATAATCCTGATTATCTAATGTATCCACAATAAGAAATATAAGTAGGATTTATCTTCTTTGAGCTAGGATTGATTTGTAGATCTATTACATTTCCCATTTCATATAGAATGTATTGTGGTTTATTGACATTATATTATATATAATTGTAAATATTTTCAAAATCTAGATTATAAGTTTTCTATTTTGCCAAGATGTCATTGACCATGCTAGATAGTGTGTGAAGAGATTGGATCTATAAGATAGTCTAGTTATCATTACCATCTATAAGTATAATAATTGGCTTATATTGCACAACATTATTATGTATGTATTGTATTATAAATTTTATTTTATTAATATTAATTTGAATTTAAACACATAAAAATGTGTTGCACAATATTTCCAACTTCCTAGCGTATATTTTAGCCATGCCATTGTCTCTTAATGTGAGAGCTTCGTGCAAAGCTATATTTTTTGGTTGGTGATGTCTAAATATCCATTACCTATGATTTTTTTAATTTTAAGTGATCTAGGCTAATTTAATTCCATGTATCTTGGATTTGGTCTTTATAATCAAACATCTTACTAAATAACTACATATCATGGTGCATAACTTTTTTCTAGAACCTCTTCATACTCTTATAATAACTTGAAGATAACTTATATTTTGTTACATAGTTTTTATTATGTTATATCCCAATATTGAGTATACTTCATTAGGAGAGTAGTGAACTAATTAACATATAACATGACTTGGTACCCAAAAACATATTAAACTAGTGTCAAATAGGTGTCGTCAATCGACATGCATGCTTTGTTAAGTCACTTTTGTAGCTCAACATTGTCTTTACATAATTTAGTGTTTTGTTGCTTGATCTCAACTTCCTTATATGTCATGAATGTTTGGAATGTATTAACAACTTCAATATACTTCACAAAAATACAATTGAGAAGAATCAAGAGAAACTTATTGGCCTAAAGTTAGTTAGGCTAATTGAGTCATAAAAGACACAAATATCATTATTTGGTGCTTTATATATGTGACCAGAAGAGTGAATTTGGTTCCTCACAATGATTTTATTTTGATATCCATCCACTAGGATTTATTTAACTCCCATTAATCTTGTGAAACTTCCTCCTAGGCTTCTCCTTATGCAGATTCTAAACTCATAAATGCTATTGATGGTTGTGTTTGGGATTTTGCTGTTACAAACTATGTTATTTCAGATTTTTATTGTTTATGTTGTATTGGAGTTTCTTGGCCTAATGTTGTTGGACTTGGCCTATGAATACCTAAATGGAATTTTTAGCCTCATCATATATCTTCTTTTCTTATTTCTTCTTATCTCTTCTAGCTTTTTTGATTGCATCTTTTTTTGTTTTCTCATCTATAAGATTTTTTCCTTTTATCCTCCTACTAGTGCAAGTCTTTTTATCACTTACACTCAAATGATTTGGTTGATTTCTCAACCTTAGGATTATTTTGGTTTTCTTTTTCCTATGTAATTTTTTATTATTTCCACTTCTATTGTTAGATTAATGCCTCCTTATCTTTTTGGGCCTTCTCTTCATCCATTTTGGGCTTTATAGTCTCATGTGATAACTAATCTTCTAATTGATCCTACACCTCTAATTGATTTAGATGATCTACCCAAGAAGATGATATATTAATGGTTTTTATTGGTGGGCACCATGCCCTAAGGACTCAATAATGTCATAATTGTAAGGAAGTCCTTATGTATACATTAGAGATTATACTGAGAGTGGGGGTGAAAATGGTGGTGAATAAAATGGTACCACTTAGTGTTTTGAAATGATAGCCTTTGGGTATGCATAATGAGGTATCAAATTTTTATTTTGGCACTTTGTAGTGGGTCTCAGATCTTACCACTTATATTTTTGTTTCATCTTCTACTTTCTCTAAACTCATGAACATTTCCATCTATTAAGAAATGGCTGTATGTGGTCGAACAACTCCCAACATACAAGGTTTTCAAACCAAAGGCTTAAGAGGGATATATTATTCTACATTGCCTTCTCCAAAAAGAGATTCAATTTCAACCTAATGTTTTATTTTGGCTATTCCCTTGTGCTTGGTATTTGTGTAGATACAAGTTTTGTTTTAATGTGGTCGACCTTGATACCCCTTCTTGGAATAGAGATTACACTCTGATTTTGGCCTCCTCTTCTTGTTTGACTATGTCAACTATGGAATGTGGAGGAGGAAGAATTTGAACCATTAGGATGAATGAGACTTCATTTCACATCTGGTATGTATAAACTACTATTGATGCCTAAATGTGTACCATAGGTGCCCAAAGTGTTTAAGAAACACTTCTCATTTTAGAATTTAAGGAATTCAGAGCATGAGTTGTAGTTTATGATAATATTGTTATCTATGGTGGAATAGAGGCATAACAAGTTACCATTTCACAATATTTAGATTAGTTGGTGGTTGGGAGCCACCATGGCCAATAAAATCTTTATAAATAAGAAGATGATCTATGCCAATTAAGATGAATTATGCTCAATTCCAAGTCTAAAGACTAATCTATGTGAATATTTACAATTGTATTTAAACTAAAGTGATCTATTTAAAAATAAGTAAAAAGGTAGGGTAAGGCAGAGAAGAAATATGTGACTGATTTTTACCTCATACATCATGACAAAGTTTAAATGTTTCCTAGGTATGCACTAAAAACCAATATATAAAGTAAAATATCTTAAGCTCAAGTCACAACATATATTAGGCAAACTTATAGGGAAGATAAGAAATAATGCAAATAATAACTAAGCTTATTTTAAAGATTTACTTCTTTAAGTAGATAGCTGATACACATCTACAAATGTAGATAAAATAAAGTGAAGTAAATTAGAGAACCTTCAATTATCTTAGCATAAGCAAAATCTAACAGTTCTACACTCAAAGGTACACACCAAGAATTCACAAGAATAATTCAAATATGAAATTTAGAATAGATAATTGAGAGAGAATCTATATAACAATTCACACAAACAAAACTTGTCAATCCTTTAAAAATTCTCTCCTTGCATTAGTTGCTCAAGGTTTACACTAGCTTTTGTAGCTCAAAAACTCCCTTCTTTTACAAATGGTAATAATCCCTTTTATAAAATAATAAGGTAGTATATTGGTCAGTCATACTAAATTACAAGTGTGTAAGTGTAAGGAAAACTATCCTTTCTACAAAGTTTATAAAATACACTAAACCTCTCCAAGTGGACTGGCCTATAGGCAATGTGCTTTTAAAAATTGAACATGCCTTTAAAAAATAATATTCTATTTCAAAATTTTAAAAAGTTACTAAAAGGAGGATATTCCTAATTAATTTTTGCTTTGGGGCTCTTGTGTTGATGAAGTCCCCTATTGTCACTGCCTAGCCTGTAGGATTGTCAACCTATAATGTTGCTCACTGATAAAATGAAGATCCACCACTGGATTTAAGAAAATCTCCTTTCCATGATGCTCTTTGTCTTTAATTTTTTTTCAATCTTCTCCATATCTCATTTTATTCCCTAGACATCTCCCATTTTCTCTTTGGATGATAGGAGTAAGCCCATGACTTTATTATTGCCATCTATTATCTTATTTTTCCCTTGGTTTATTAATTCTTACATGAACTAAAAGGTCCTATGTTTGAAATCTTCATTAGTCATGAGACCCAGTGGGCTAAAGGATGTGGGCTCCTTTATCAAGCTGTCTAAGATATGAGATGTTCCATCTTCTAGCTACTTGAAGTCATTAGAAAAATCTTTCATTATTTTAGACCAGCTATCCAGGGCTTCAATCTTATCAACCAATATGGACATGGTCATATTCAAATGTTCCTTGCTAGTGGTTATAAAATTTTGGACTAGATTCTTGGACAAGGCCTTAATCAAGTCTTTCACCTGATTACTCACAACTTGCCATTGACCAACTTGTCCTATTGCTTTAGAGATTTACTTCACTATTTATTCTTATTTGGTCTTGACTACCTTTAAAGAGATAAATAGGTCAGTCATGGTATATTAAAACTTATTGAATCTATCCTCATGAATGGATAAAACAATAGACTCATAGAGATTATTGTTTTCTTACAATATGACTTTGATCATTTCTTGCAACTGATCACTTTGAGCCTGGGCCAATTCAAGGATCTTCTCCTCAAACATCTTGTCCTATTATAGATTTTTCCATGCCACTAGATTTAGACCAACAAAAGTCTCTATCTTCTAAAAGGTGAACTATTCACCTTCAACCATAGCCTTCTTCTTAATTACCCTCTCCATCTTGGCTGTCTCTAGGTTAAACTAAACTCCCATTGATGATTTTGTCACTCGAGGAGAAGGGACCTCAACTTGTGTTCCACTTGAATTTCTAAGAGCATCCATTTGTGTTCCACTTGACCCTCCAAGGGTAGCCATGTATCTTTCCTTCTCCTACTATTATAATGTCACAATCCAAGGCTTGATTTCATTATTCACATAGATGTTAATAGACTTTATAGCTACCTAATGGTGGTGTATGGTTGAAACCTTTTGTAACTTGCCATATATGAAGTATTCTCGAATGGATGGGCCATATATGGGATTGTCTTCACTGAAAAAGTTGCTTTCACTCCAAGGTTGAGTGAAGTCAACTTTGGATTCTTCCCTCTTACTTGGATTAGAGCTAGCTCCACTTTCCTTTTGGGTTGGGTTGTAATAGGAACTAAGTTCAATGATACTTCCTTTCCCTTCTTTTCTTTTACTTCCTCCTCAATTTAGGACTAAGGTTCTTCCATTTGTACTTCTTATTCATCTAATTCATAAGTGCTAGCTAATGATTTCAAGGCATCCTTTAATGTCTCCTCAAGATCTAATGTAATTATATCAAACACTTTAACCTATGACTCTAGTTCTTTAGGTTAAGCTAAAGATGATGCTACTTCACCAGGTCTCCTTTCCTCAGGTCTCTTTTCATCTGGCCCTTATGCAGCTTGTGCTCTAGGCTACTATGTCTCTTCCTATGGTTTCATGGGAAGAGGTCTAGAAGATGGTCCTAGTAAAAAATGATACTACTTAAGCCCTATCTACCATATACCCTTACTTTGATTTTGCTCTCTTATTAATATATCTTTTGGTTGGATGTTATGATTCTTTAATCTTGTTAAGAATTTTATGAATGAAGAAGCTTTAGTGCATAAATAATCATAATTACCAAGATGGTGTTCATAATTCAAGTTGATCCCATTTTCCTTCAAGTTCTTCATAACTTTTTCATATGGATCCCACTGTCTTAATTAATCATGTTGAAATCTTAAAGAGTCCCTGTATTTGGAAGTATATTCCACATTATCCCATTGCTAGAACATAGTCCAGCCAATGGTTAGGGGGAGGGTGTGAAGTAATCCCTTTCTCTTTGTTTTTTAGAGACCATTTATACCATTTCATATATGGGATTTAACTTCTTACTTGGATAAAATTTTAGGACATGGATTGATAGCCAAAGTGGGGTGCATTGTGTCCCTTCAACCCTAATTATAGTGAAATATGGATAAAGCCAAAAGTACCCTATGAACTCAATGTAATTATTGATCAAAGGGATAACCCTCATCACAGGGATCCTTGTAATAGCCTCAAATAATAGCTAGACATACACATTTACATATGAATTGCATATGGTCCTTATACTTAAATATATGAAATTTGGAATAATGCTAGGAGACTATTTGCCTCCCATCAAGTGACCATTATTTTAAGTTTGGTATTTTGGTATTGGATATCAAGGCATCCAAAAGATAGGACATAATATAGAAATGGTTTCTAGGTTTCTTATTTATTGTAGAAAATTATTGTTTCAAGAATATATTGATCATTTCTCCAAGAAGGGGAGTAAGTCCCTTCTCAAACATGAAATACACAAATGGGACCTATATTTTATTGACATAGGTGGTGGTGGTGTTTCCAAATAATTTTTTTAGCAATGACATTATCATCTTAATACTAACCCTAAATTGGGTGACTGGGATTCTTCCATTGAAGTTAGAGACTACATATTTTCTTGATTACAACTATGGGGTATGGATAGTTTTCATGTCATACTTATTAGACCATTATATGATTATGGGTAAATCCACCTGAGGCTTGGGAAACTTATAGTAATTTTCAAAGGCAAGAGGGGAGATATAAGCAAACATTTAAAATTAGATTCATGTATTATCATATCTTGATCAATTTTATAGTCCTTAAAAATAGGAGCAATAACATCGATGCAATGTAGTACCTCTGGCTTTACTATCACATAGTGAAGGCTCATCATCTAGATGACAACTAGGTCATAGTACCTCTGGATAACTTATGTAATCTTTTGATCCTCCCTTATAATGGTTGACAACTCTTTAATGGTTTAGAAAATCTTGGACCAATTATTATCTCAGGTGCTAAAGGCTCCAACATCAAATTTAGTGTCTTTGAAGACTCTCCCTTTTAAATCAATGGTCAAATAGAGTTTTGTGTCCTCTCTATGTTGATTTCAATCCATCATGACTATGATTTTGTACAATTTGATCACTAGTGGTTAATATTTTGCCTCTAGATGAGTTTACACTTGCTCATATGGCAATTGGACTCTCTCAAGCTCTATTATGGTCACTCTAGGATCAAATTAGGGTTTTTGGAGAGGCTAGGGATTTTTTACAAGTCTTTTCTAAGTTATGATTGAAACAGATTTTGCACCTCAGTGAGTTTGTGTCTCAGATTTGATTCAGACCTTGGCATTTATACCTTTGATTTTTTGATCCCATAAAATCTCTAGCTTTATTGATTTATGCCCATGTGGAATTATAATGACATTTACATGGCACTTTTTGTGACATATTATTCATTAATGTTTGAAAACATTACCATTGTCATTTAAAATATGCAGCTCATTGATCTTGATCTTGAGATTTAAATGTTATTGGCTACCTTTACCATGTTTTTTATGGTTATAAAAAGTGTCATTATCATGTGTCTCTTGAGTCTTGTTAAAAATTATATCCTTATCTCAATTCATTTGATTGAGTTGGTCTGATTAGACATCAACTATTGATTATGATCTGTGGGATGGACCACCATTGGCTACTTGTTATTTTTTAGTTAGGACCATGACACTTTTCACCTTCTTGCCATCTCAGAGGTTTTTTTAAAACCTTGACTTGGACTCACTCCATTATATCAATCTCATCCTCATTAACATGATTTATAGATCTTATAAATATGCACAAGGTTTAAGTTAGGATTGAGACATATAAAGAACTTACTGTAAAGGCTTTAGACTATGGTTTTATTTCATGTTAATAAACATGAAATAACCCTTGGGATAAAATATTTAAACTAGGTTTAGGACATATTAAAGGGGACCCTAAATAATTAAAGGACCCATTGTAAGGTTTTTAACCTAAGGTTTTATCGTATTAAGAAATACAACAAAAGTTTAGGGAAAAAAAGCTCTAGGCTAAATTTTATAACAATAGGACCCATTTATTAGATCAAGCCAATATAAAAGATCACGAGACATATGTGGAATAAGTATAAGGTTTGGTCAAATTTTTAAAAACATGACTAAATATTATTGTAACATTAAATCTAATCCCATGGCATTTAAAATTGCTCTCATGCAAATTCAAACTTAGTTAGAAGGGTCTTGGGTAGCAACATGGCTTCAAATAGATCCCATTAATCTATGATAAGTTAAAAGATAATTTAAGATCAATTTTAACATTAAATTACATAATCTTAAGCATTTTTATTTTACAAATGAGACTCCATTGATCCTACAATAGGAAGACAAACATGTTCATTTATCCAAGTGGGATTGGATCTTGAGCTTGAATTTGATGGCCTTGCAAACATCAATGATGGCCTCACAGAATTAATTAACATTCATGAGAAAGTCAAATTTAAGATTGCATAATTAACCATATGGGATAAAATTTGATGGTCTCATAAACATCAATTAATGGTCATGAGAATGTCAATTTTAAGCTCATATAATTAATCATAGGGACTAAAATTTGATGGCCTCATGAAAATAAATGATGGCCTCATGGATGTCAATTGAAAAAAATTAAAACATCAAATTTAAGTACAATAAATAGTAAGTCCCAAAAGAACTTTGATTCAATATGCATGGTTCAATTAACCTTGCCTAAGTAAACATGGGTCATCAATTATGATTCGGCTAGTCGAACATGACTGGATCTTGTAGTCATGAATATATTAAGTGAGCTTAGGATAATTTTAGAATCTAGAACAAAGTATAACATAAGTCCTTAACATAATAAAATGAAGACCCTTCAAATAATTAAAGTCATAACATAAGTTTTATTTTGAGGTTTTATTGTATTGATAAATACAATAAAAATCCTTAGGGTAAAACTTAGGATAAATACACATTTAAATATATGATGATCTTGCTCCATCAGATCTTAATATCCATGTGAATGTATATCATTGATCTCAATATGTGGAGTTCATTAGGATTGGCTCCAAGGATAATGTTTTCAATTTATCGAGTCTTCCTCACTCTATCCGATTGACTTGACCAGATTAAATGCAAATCATTGATCCTACAAAAAGGCACATGACTTAAATGGGGACTTGGAAACATAAAGGGACTTAGGTCAAATCCTTAGGACTAAGGTTCTATTTATGTCAATAAACATAAATGGGGCCTTAAGACTAGGATATTAGTCTAAGTTTATGATGAGAGGGATCATGTGAACATTAAAGATGGATCAAGATAGGAACATAATAATTGGGACCCTATAAGCATTAAATTTAGACCGTAATAAAAGGGGACAAAGGGCTTGAGATATAAAAGAAACCTATTATATAATTCTTAGACTAGGGTTTGGTCATGTCAAAAAACTTGACTAAGCCTTAGTATAAAAATTTATCTAAGTTCATAGCATATTAAAAGGCTCTCACACATTTTTTTCTTGCCATATTTGAATTTGAATGAGGGGTTTACACTAGGGTTTATGAATGAGGGTTTTAGGAAGCTTGAACATGGATTCAATTTACATTTTAACTAACCTAAGGCTAGTAAAAGGGTAGATTAAGATAAAATCATTAAAATTATGAAACCTAGACATTATCTACCTCTAATGGACATTTTTTTAGACCTGTACCATGAAAAAAAAATATCCAAAGTTATAAAATTTTAGACAAGGTTAAACTAGAGCCATGAATAAGCAAACCAATTAGAACATGGTGGAGATGGTCTTAAAATATGGATAATGTGTAAACATATTAATGACACTATGGTCAAGTTAATTTTTAGTGTTAAGGTACAAACTACACAATTTGATAGATGGGTCCCCAATTTTCATAATTAGGGGGTATCTTGACCTCAATAAATGGTGACTTCTAGGGAAACATTGTAATATGTTAGAATTCAGAGACTCTAGTTTAGACAGATAACTAGATTACTTATTCTACTTGATCAGTACCATTATCAAAATAAATTCATGGTTAAAACAAGCCTTGCATTTTCAAAATTAGGATCAAACATCAAAACCTAGCCATGTTATGTGCATGCTTTAATTCCAATTACTATTTTTCATGGGATTTAGGAGACAACTTCTAGGTTTCATGTTTTCAATCATTAACAATGACTTACAACATGTTTGGATATTCATTAAGAACCATGATTTATCTCAAATAAGGCTTGGGCATTGCTTTGATACCAGTCAGACATCCATATCCCTAAAAGAGATTTCTTTTTTGCTCCATTTAAGGCCTTGCTCCATTGCCAACCAAGCATCCATAACCCTCATGGAGATTACTAGAATAACATTTTCTTGGAAAGATTTTGATTTTGAACTAAGCTCTTATTTTTTGTATTTTTTAGATCATTGTGGGCTTTCTAATAAAGGTTAGGAACTAGGTTAGCTAGGTTTAGGGATTTGGTCTAATGTTTGATATTCAATAAATTACCTATGGTTGCAACCTTTATCCCAGGCAAGGATATTTTTTGAGTGTAAACATGATTGTGTCTTAATAATTCAAGCTTTCATTCCCTATGTGTAATTATTCTTAAAACCAAATTTATATAAAAATAATGTTTAAGTTCTTATATAATAGTTAACCTATCTATCTATTAGTCCTTACTAGTTTCTTTAAACTATAACATGAGATTACATTTCAAACCCATGATCAACAAATGCTTGAGATTCATACCTACATTTCTAAACTATGGAGTTCCTAAGTATTTAAGATGAACTTTGAGCTAAGGGCTATCCTAAAAGACTTATTAGAAATAAGGAACAAAGCATAGAAAAAAGAACACAAAATAGAAATAAAGAAAGCATAAAGCAAAGGAAAATCAAACAAATATACACAAACAAAGGATAGGGAAGAGAGAATAGAAAGAAACTAAAACTAACCTACCTACTCTAGTTCTAACTATTCTTATAGTTTACTCCATGAAGACCCTCAGGGGAAAAACAAAAAAGTAATGCTTGAGGTACTACCCATTGGTGGGCAAAGTGAATTTATCTCCTTGTAAGTCTTTCAATTTAAAGGTGTTATTTCCAAGTGTCTCATCAATATGACATGGTCATATCCACAAAGGTGTGAACTTCCCATGTTTACCCTTAGGCTCATATGCCTTATCCCAAATAATAACTAAGTCTCCTTGCTTGAACACCTTTATCTTTGATCACTTGTCAAACCTCCTTTTCACTATGGTTTGGTGCCTGTTAAAGTTAGAAAAAGCCTCTTTTCTGGTATCTTCCATCTGAATAATGTTTAACACTCTTGAATTTGCTAATTCTTGATCATCCTCTATGTACTCTTACATGAACTAGTATGTTGGTAGATTGAGTGTAATGGGGAACATGGGCTCTTAGCCATATACTAGTAGGAAAGGTGATGCTTTAATAGATTGCTTTATTTTGAATCTATCTTCCCAAAGGGCATATTTTAGTAGCTTGTGCCAAGTCATAGGTTTGTCTACTAGAAACTTCTTTATTGCCTTAATCAATTTCTTATTGGTTGATTCAGATACTCCATTACCTTAAGGGTAATGGTTGGATGAGAAATTGAGACTAATACTATTATCATATGCCCATTCTATGATTTTAATGGATACAAAAGTAGATCCATTATCACATACTAGAGAGACTAGAGTCCTAAATCTAGTGCATATGTTTTCCTCTAAAAAATTGATCACTTCTTTAGTTCTACACTATTTAGTGGCCACTACCTTTGTCCACCTGGTGTAGTAGTCAATATTAGTTAGAATGTACATGTGACCTTATGATGAGTTAGGGTTAATTACTACTATGAAATCCAATCCCCATTGAGCAAAAGGTTTATCCACCATAATTGGTTTTAGTGACATGGCTACCTTGGGCTCTTTTATGATAAATATTTGACATGAATGGAATTACCTTACATGCTTATGGGCATCCTTGAATATGGTGGGCCAATAATAACCAAATCTAAGGATTTTTTGAGTTATTGTCCTTCTAGATAGATGTCCACTTCCCAACTTCTCATGAAAAGTGCTCATGATCTTAACAACTTCTTCTTTGGATACACACTTCAATTAAATGCCTTTGAAGTTTTTTATGTATAACACTCCATATTTAATTAGGTAGTGGGATGCCTTAAGTATTATGTCTCTTATTTACTCCCTAGTCAACCCTGTAGGACAAGTGCCATTTATTAGTAGATAGACAATTAGATCATACCAATCATTGGACTAAAATTTTTCTTATTCAACCTACATGACATTAAGCTTGGAGTTAGCATTAACAATCATCTAAATTAAACCTTGGAATCTTACCAATTTTGTAGTCTTTATTTCAATGTCATATTCCTATAACACTAACATCCACTTACCTCTCCTTTCTCCTAGTTCATTTTGGCTCAACATGAGATTTGTAGTAGGGTCTGGTAAGATAACATGCACCTTATTCCTAAGAATGTAGAGCCTAAATTTTTTCACTACCTTAACTAATGTACATGCTTGTTTATCAATTAAATAATAAGTTAACTCAAGATTTTTAAAATTTGTGCTCATGAAAGTAATTATATGATCACATCCATCAATTTTTTGAGTTAAAGCTACAATAATAGTCTAATCAAAGACAAAGGAGTAAAGGTAAAAATCCTTGGAGAAATATGGACATATCAAGACTAGAGCTTGACCAAATACCTCCTTGATGTCTTTAAAGTCCTTTGTTTTCCTCATTCCAAATGATTTTGGCATCCTCTTTTAGCATGTCATTCAATGGTTTGAAGTTTTTTGCAAAACCAAAAATAAACTTCCTTAAAAAATTAATTTTGCCAAAAAATGATTTTAGTTCTTTCTTACTATTAAGAAGCTCTATTTTTGATATAGCTTATAATCTTTCAAGATCTATAGAGTTTCCCTCCTTAGTAATGATATGGCCTAAAATTTTTCCCTTAGTAACACAAATATACTCTTCTTTGGGTCAAGGGAAATCCCATACCTTATATACCTTTCAAATATCTACTTTAAATGCATTATGTGGTCCTCCCTATTTTTAGAAAAAATAGTCATATCATCTAGGTATATAATAATGCATTTACCTACCAAACCTTGGAAATCATGATCCATGGCTCTTTGGAATGTTTCACCTACATTGTGGAGTCTGAATGGCATCCTCTTGTATACAAATGTACCCCATTTGGTAGTGAAAGTAGTCTTCATCCTATCTTCTTGGTTCACCAATACCTAGTTATACCCTAAAATCCATTAAGAAAGGACATCATAGCCAAACTATAATTGATCTGTATAACTTGGTCTAAATAAGGCAAAGGCTAGTTGTCCTTTTTATATGATTTATTTATATTCCTAAAATCAATGCACAATCTTATTTCACCATTCTTTTTTTTGATTGGCACCAAATTAGTGACCCAAGTATAGTGCCTAATAGGAAATACAATCTTGGAAGTTAACAATTTTTTGACTTCTTTGAAAATCATAGGTTTTAAAATAGGGTTGACAGGCCTCTATTTTTATATCAAAAGGTTTGTAGTTTTTATTTAGGGGTATGGTATGGTTGATGACTTTTGGATCAAAAATATTCAAGTCATCATAGGACCATGCTATTATATCTCTATAGTTTGTCAAAAAATCTTTGGATTTTTTATTTTCAATGCTCATACATGTTGTTCTAATATTAACTAGCTAAGGTTGATCTCAAGGTCCAAGATCAACTTCTTTATAATCCTTCCCACTCTCTTTTAGAATCCTAGTGTTCTCAACTAGCTTATCTTGATCAAATAACCTTTCTAAGGTAATCATGACTTTTGGGATTTTATTATCATTTAGTTGAATGAATTTGTTATCAAGTCTACCATCTTATTTAAAAGTATTCTCATTAGCCTCATCTATGACTTAGGCCTCAAATAATCCTGAGTTAGTCATAAAATCTAGGATATGTTGGTCATCATTAAAAACCTATAGGTGGTTTATGTTATCTGAGACTGAAGGGCATGGAACTAGTTAAATGCTAAAGTTCTGAGATTTGTGGGTTGGTATAAGATTGACTATAGTTGATGCAAGGTAATTAGTAGCCTTGTTCTCCTCCCTAGGGATGGAAATAATATTGAATGCATAAAAATATTCTAACAAATCCTAGACTCTGAACTTATATCTTTTAAGATATGACAATTTACACTAGTACTTACTCCTTACCTAATTAAATATAAGTTCTAAATCACCATAAACCAATAGATATTTAACCTTATGTCTAATGGCAAATTGTAATCCTAGAATCAAAGCTTCATACTATGCAAGAATATTTGTGCAAGGAAACTAGAGTCTATATGTAGCTTTTAGTTCTTTCCAAACAAGATTGGTTAGAACAATCCCTACTCTAGATCTAGATTTATACATAGCACCATCAAAATTCAATTTATAAATTCTAGGCAAAGCATAAGAAGTTTTAGGACTACGTAACTTAGAAGTATCAAGAGTATACACTCCTAATTCAAAATCCATCATGTTAATCTCATCAAAGTCTAGCATGTTAACCCTTTCATTTAAAACATCATATTCTATGATCATGTGCTTTATTTGAGGCTTTATTTCCACTCTAATATGATTTGGGATTCCTTTCTATGGAATCTATAACTGTGAATAGTCAGTGGACATATATATATTTAGGGCCTTTGTCCACTCTCTACTTAAAAATATCTCATAAGCATTAGGTATGCCTATCACCTAAATGTTAATAAATTTTTGGACTCTAGGCTCAAAGGCAATTTGCATATGAAGATTTAATAATTCCCCAATTACCTTGACTCTAGACTTATCTAACTGAGTGATAAATCTATCAGATTTAATAGGGGTCAAGCCAAGTTATTTAAAAATACCTACTAGCATGATGTTTGTAGATGCACCAGAATCTAACAAATAATTATGTAGATTCTTACCAAACTTTTTGATAGTAAGCAGAAAAGGTGGGGATTTTGTTTTAGCTTTATACATAGCAACATTGGCATTTTCAGTTTTGGGTGGTCTACTAGGATTTTTAGATAAGGAATCCAATGATAGGTCCCTTTTCTCAATGACCATGTCAATTCATGAAATGTAATATTACCCTTAATTTTATTCATGTCCTCCATAATATTATACCCAATTTTATTAGAAAAATTAAATGCATCAGTACTATGCTTAGAAGTACTTCCCTTTAGAGGCTTTGGGTTATTATCTGAGGTAGTATCCAAAGGAGTACCAAAGTTATTTGGAGGTGTTAAAGTAGTCAGCAGATATTTTTGATATCTATTCTTTAAAGGGTAGGTATTCTTTAAGAACTACTAAAAAGAATGGACCTCTTCAGGAATATCATCAAGTTAATTATCTTCTTAGAAAAGGAATTTAAACATCTCTACCATGAAGGCTTGGTTAGTAGATTTAGTTCTTGATGTACCTACACCATTATATTTGTTAGGAACTAATTCAAATGTATCCAAATCCTCTTGAAAGACTTCAAAATCCTTACAAAATTTAATGCAATCGGTCTCACCATGTCTAAAAGTGTAATGTACTCTATAATAATTAGGTAAAGCATTATCAATAAGATTTATATCAATTATTTATTATAAAAATACTCATTATTCTTAAAATTATTGTAATTTTCATTATGGAACCTATTATGGGGCCTATTAAACCTTTGGAAATAAAAGTTCTTACCTGAGCTCTCTCCAGTATTACCAACCTATTTCTACAATTGAAGAAAATTAGTGCTTAACTTTTGGACCATCTTTAAGATAGAGTAATTTTCATTTTTAGGGGCCTAAAAATTATGAACATGATTATTATTAGTACCATTAATTGGTACTAAGTCCTTATAATCAATTGGATTAAATCCATTTGTAATAGTGTTCAAGAATCCTAAGTTTTGAGTAGGATGAACATGATTTAAGGGTAATTGGTTTAAAGTTGGGATTTCGTTCAAAGTAGGTATATTTTGATTATTATTAGGGTAGACATTTAAGTTAGAAAAATGTGAGTTGACATTGGGAATAGAGTAAGCCATCTGACCTTGGGGATGTATCTAATCATTGCTTCAGAATAGGCTAAGGCCAAAGTATTCATTAGTCTAACAACTCTATTTATGAAAATAGAGGTCATGGGATACAAAGCATATTTATATATTTCTAGAGCCAAGGCATCATCAGGCTTGTAAGGGTCTATGGTCTGGATATACATTTTTTGGAACCTAGCATTAAATGCTCATATAAGTTCATTTTCATCCCTCTTTATTTGTGGTGAATTTTTATTATAAGACATAAGGACTAATAATTTTGCCCAATTGGTCAATAAAAACATTATTAAAGTTGTCCCAACTGTTAATGCAATTTTTAGGTAAATTTAAAAACCATTCATACATAACATCTCTCAAAGTAAAAGGAAATAGGCTACATGCCACATCCGCATGGACTACATTTAGCAATCTTAATGTAGCTTTGAATGACTTAATATGTTCCTCTATAGTTAAAATACTAGTAGGACTAAATGTTGGCAAATATTTCTTAGGGTTATGGGGAAGGTCATGTACTACACCTGGCAAGTTGATAGAAGAGCCACCCAGCTAGGCCATACCTTGATTGGGGTTGAAAATGTGAGCACCCTAAATTGGTGAAGTTGGAAAAGACTTTGAAAGCCTACACTTACCTTTTTCTCGCCTAGCTCTTCTATAGACTTATAATTCAAGCAGAGGTTCCTTGGTCTCTGAGCATGATCTTATTCTGATATTTGGTAATTCCATCTTGAAAATTTGAATCTTATTTGAAATATGATGTGTCAATTTTATTTTTTTATAAAACAATGATCAGAAATACACATTAAGCAAATTTTGTAAAGATTCATATAAAGGATGACAAAGAATTTTGATCTTTAATCAATTTATCCCAAATATGTATCCAAATACATAATTAAGACTAAAATTTACATTTTTAAAGCTCATATGAACTCAATTGAGCTAAGGATATAAGAATATTTGATCAAAACAACTATTACTAACCTCAAATCTATTGGGTCCACAATTTTAAAGCTATCTTTACCATAATGCAACATATGTTTTCAAAGAATGTTAGTCTTTGTCTAAATGAGCACAAAGACTAGTCTAAAATTATGAAGATCACCAACCTTTACATGATTATCCTAAAATAAACACAAATATACAAATATTAAAGTGATTTTTAAACAAAATTCATAAAAACCAAAAAAGATACTATAAATCTACAAAGAATTGGCCCTCCTTCTAGCACCAATGAAGCTTTCCTTGTTGATGCCTAAATGTGTACCACATGTGTCCAGAGTGTTTAAGAAACACTTATCATTTTATAATTCAAGGAATTCAGATCATGAGTTGTAGTTTGTGATAATCTTGTTATCTATGGTGGAATAGAGGTAGAACAAGTATTTCACAATATTTATATTAGTTGGTGGCTGGGAGCCATCATCGCCAGTAAAATATTTGAAAATAAGAAGATGATATATTTTAATTAATATGAATTATTCTCAATTCCAAGTCTAAAGACTAATCTATGTGAATATTTACAATGATATTTAAACTAAAGTGATCTAGTTAAAAAGAAGTAAAAAGGTAGGGTAAGGCAGAGAAGAAAAATGTGACTGATCTTTACCTTAGACATCATGACAAAGTTTAAATGTTTCCCAAGTATGCACTAAAAACCAATATATGAAGTAAAATATCTTAATATCAAGTCACAAAAAATATTGAAATTTTAAGGAAGATAAGAAATAATGCAAATAAGAACTAAGCTTACTTTAACTATTTACTCTTTTAAGAAGATAGCTGATGCACATCTAAAAATGTAGAGAAAATAAAATGAAGTAAACTAGAGAACCTTAAATTATCCTAGCATAAACATAGTCTAAAAATTCTACACTCAAAGGTACACACCAAGAATTCACAAGAACAATTCAAATCTGAAATTTAGAACAAATAATTGAGAGAGAAGCTATATAACAATTCACACAAACAAAATGAGACAATCCTTTAAGAATTTTATACTTGCATTAGTTGCTCAAGGTTTATAATATATTTTATAGCTTAAATACTCCCTCCTTTTACAAATGGTAATACTCTTTTTTATATAATACTAAGGAAATATACTGGTCAGTCATACCATATTACAAGTGTGCAAGTGTAAGGATAACTATCCTTTCTACAAAGTTTCTAGAATACACTAAACCTCTCCAAGTGGATTGATCTATAGGCAATGTGATTTTAAAATTTTCACATGCCTTTTCAAAAGAATATTCTATTTCAAAATTTTAAGAATTTACTAAAAGGAAGATATTCCTAATCAACTTTTGCTTTGGGGCCCTTGTGCTAATGAAGTCCCCTATTGTTACTGCCTAGCCTACAGGATTGTCAACCTATAATATTACTCACTAATAAACTAAAGATCAACCATTGGATTTAATAAAATATCCTTTACATGATCCTATTAGTATTTAATGTTATTTTTAATCTTCTCCATATCCCATTTTATGCCCTTGGTATCTCCCATTTTCTCCTCGGATGATAGGAGTAAGCCTTTGACTTTCCTATTGCCATTTGTTGTCTAGTTTTGCCCATGGTTTATTACTTCTTGCATAAACTAAAAGGTCATTTATTTTAAATCTTAATTAGTCATGAGACCTAGTGGGATAATTGATGTGGTCTCCTTTATCAAGCTATATAAGATATGAGATGCTCCATCTTCCAACTGCTTGAAGTATTTGGAAAAATCTTTCATTATTTTAGACCAGCTATCTAGGGCTTTAATCTTGTCAACCAATATGGCCATGGAATTATTCAAATGAACCTTGATAATGGTTCCAAAATTCAAGACTAGATTCTTGGACAACTTAATCAGGTTTTCACTTGATTACTCACAACTTTTCATTGGCCAACTTGGCTTATTGTTTTAGAGATTTGCTTCTCTATTTTTTCTTGTCTAGTCTTAACTACCTTTAAAGAGCTAAATAGGCTAGTCATGTTATCTTCAAACTTCTTGAATCTATTCTCATAAATGGATAAAATAAAAAAACTCTTTTATATTATTGTTTTCTTATAATATACCTTTGATCATTGCTTACAAATGATCACTCTGAGCCTGGGCCACTTCAAGGATCTTCTCCTCAAACATCTTATCCTATCATAGATTTTTCCCTTCCACTGGAGTTATATCAACAAAAGTATCTATCTTTTGAAAGGTGAACTATTCAACTTCAACCATGGCCTTATTCTTAATTACCCTCTCCGTCTTAGCTATATTTGGGTTGAACCAAGCTCCCACTGATAATTATATCACTTGAGGAGTAGGGACCTAAACTTGTGCTCCACTTTAAGTTCCAAGAGCATCCATTCATGTTCCACTTGATCCTCCAAGGGTATCCATGCATCTTTCCTTCTCATTCTATTGTAATGTCATAATCCAAGGCTTAAGTTCATCATACACATGGATGTTAATAGACTTTGTAACTGCTCAATGATGGTACATGGTTAGAACCTTTTGTAGCTTACCATATATGAAGTATTTTAGAATGGAAGGGCCATATATGGGATTATCTTTATTGAAAAAGTTGATTTCACTCCATGGTTGAGTGAAATTTAACTTTGGATTCTTCCTTCCTACTTGGATTAGAGTTAGATAAGCTTTCCTTTTGGGTTGGGTTGTAACAGGAACTACGTCCAAAGCTACTTACTTTTCCTTCTCTTCCTTTGCTTCTTCCTTAGTTTGGGAATGAGATTCTTCCATTTGTACTTATTATTTATCTAATTCATAAGCACTAGATAATGATTTCAAGGCATCCTTTAATGTTTCCTTAGGATCTAATACAATTATATCAAACACTTCAACCTATGACTTTGGTTCTTCAGGTTGAGCTGAATATGATGCTACTTCACCAAGTCTCCTCTCCTCAGGTCTCTTTTCATCTAGCCCTTATGCAACTTATGCTATGGGACGTTGTGTCTCTTCTTATGGATATATGGGAGGATGTCTAGAAGATGGTCCTAGCAACAAATGATACTACTTAGGCCCCATTTACCATAAAACCTCACTTGGATTTTACTCTCTTATGCTTCTTTAATCTTGCTAAGACTTCTATGAATGAAGAAGAATTAGTGTATAAATGGTCATAAGGATTAGGATGGTGTTCATAATTCAAGTTAATTTCCTTTTCCTTCAAGTGATTAATAACTTCATCATATGGATCCCACCATCTTAATTCATCATGTTGGAATCTAAACGAGTCCATGTGTCTGAAAGCAACTTCCACATTGTCTTATTGCTAGAACTTAGTATAACCAATGGCTAGGGGGAGGGTGTGAATTAATCCCTTTCTCTTTATATTATAGAGACTGTCTATATTTTTGTATATTTATAATTCAACTTATTTCTCAACTAACTTGTATGGGACATGGATTGGTAGATGGAGTGGGGTTCACTAGATCCCTTCAACCCTAATTATAGTGCAATCTAGATAAATCCAAATGTACCCAATGAACTCAATGTACTTATTATTCAAAGGGATAACCCTCATCATATGGATATTTGTAATATCCTTAGATAAGGTTCGATATACATAGTAACATATGAATTGCATATGGTCCCTATACTTGAATATATGCAATTTAGAATAATACTGGGAGACTATTTGTCTATCATCGGGTGACCATTATTTTAAGTTGAGGATTTTGGTAGTGGCTAGTAAGGCATCCAAAAGATAGAACATCATATATAAATGGTTTTTAGTTTTCTTTTTTATTGTAGAGAATTGTTGTTTCAATAAAATATTGATCATTTCTCCAAGAGGGGGAGTAAGTCCCTTCTCAACCATGAAATACAAAAATGGGACCCAAATTTTGTTGACATAGGTGGTTGAAGGGCTCCCAGATAATTTTTTTAGTAGTGTCATTATCATCTTAATACCAACCCTAAATTGGGTGATTGGGATTCTTTCATTGAATATAGAGATTACCTAGTTTCTTGAGTACAACCATGGGGTAAGGATGGTTTTCATGTCATGATTATTGGACCATTTTTTAATTTTAGGTAAATCTACCTGAGGCTTAGGTAGATTATAGTAATTTTTAAAGACAATAGGGAAGATATAAGCAACCATTTTAAAACCACATTCATGCACTATCATATCCTAATCAATTTTATAGTCCTTAAAAATAGGAGAAATAATATCGATGTAATGTAGTACCTCTGACTTTACTACTATATAGTGAAGGCTCATCATTTGGATCGAAACTAGGTCATAGTACCTCTAGCTAACTAATGCAATCTTTTGATCATCCCTTGTAATGGCTGGTAGCTCTACAATGGTCCAAAAAATCTTGGACTAGTTGCTATCTCTAATGTCCAAAGCTATAGCATCAAATTTGGTGTCTTTGAAGACTCTCCCTTATGAATTAGTGGTCAAATAGAGTTATATGTCCTCTAGATGTTTCTTTCAAGCCTCCATGACTATTATTTTTCAAAATTTACTCACTAGTGGTCAATATTTCACCTTTGAATCAATTTACACTTGTTAAGATGGTAATTGGACTTTTGCAAGCTCTATTATGGTCACTCTAGGATCAAATTAAGGATTTTGGAGAGGCTAATGATTTTTTCAAGTATTTTCTAATCTTTGATGGAAATGAATTTTTGCACTTGAGTGAGTTTGTGCCTTAGATTTGATTTGGACCTTGGCATTTATAACTTTACTTTTTTTAGCCCACAAAATCTCTAATTTTGTTGCTTTATGCCCATGTGGCATCACTGTGGCATCTACATGGAACTTTTTGCGACATATTATTCATTAATGTTTGAAAACATGACCATTATCATTTAAAATCTACCCTTTATTTCACACCATTAGATCATCTTGCATTGATCAATGCAACTCATTGATCTTGATCCTAAGGTTTGAATGTTATTGGCTACCTTTTCCATGTTTTTTTTGGTAATGAAAAGTATCATTACCATGGGTCTCTTAAGCCTTTTTTAAAAGTCTATCCTCATCTCAATCCATTCAATTGACTTGGTCTAGTTAGACATAGGTAATTTATTACAGTCCATGGGATGGATTACCATTGGTTGCTTGTTGTTCTTTGTTCAGGACTGTGACACATGTCACCTTCTCACCATATCAGAGGTTTTATTGAAACCTTGACTTGGTCTCACTTTTATGGATTAATCTCATCTATGTGAACATGAGCTATATATCCTATAAATATGCACAAGGTTTAATTTAGTATTAGGACATATAAAGAACTTAGCCTAAAGGCTTTAGACTATGGTTTTATTTCATTTTAATAAACACAAAATAACCCTTAGGCTAAAATATTTAAACTAAGTTTAGGACATATTAAAGGGGATCCTGAATAATGAAAGGACCCATTGTAAGGTTTTTAACCTAATTTTTTATCATATTAATAAATATAACAAAACTTTAGGGAACAAAAAGCTCTAGGCTAAATTTTATAATAATAAGACCCATTTATTAGATCAAGCCAATAGAAAAGATCATGGGACATATGTGGACCAAGTATAAGGTTTAGTCAAATTTTTAAAAATAAGAGTAAATATTATGGTAATGTTAAAGTAAAGCCCATGGTGTTTACAATTGATCCCATACAAATTCATATTTAGTTAGAAGGGTCTCAGGTAGAAACATGGCTTCAAATAGATCACATTAATCTATGATAAGTCCAAAGCTAATGAAATATTGATTTTAACATTAAAGTATAGAATATTAAGCATGTTTATTTTCCAAATGAGACTCCATTGATCCTTAAATACAAAGACAAACATGTTCATTCATCCAAATGAGATTGGTTCCTGAGCTTGAATTTGATGACCTTGTGGACATTAATGATGGCCTCACAGATGTCAATTAATGGTTGTAAGAATGTCAAATTTAAGCTCACATAATTAACCATAAGGGATAAAATTTTATGGCCTTGCAGTCGTCAATGATGACCTTGAGGATGTCAATTAATGGTCATGATAACATCAATTTTAAGCTTGCATAATTAATCATAGAGACTAAAATTTTATGGCCTCACAGATGTCAATGATGACTTCACAGACATCAATTGATAGGCAAAAGAATGTCAAATTTAAGTCTAGTAAACAATAAGTCCCATAGTAACTTTGATTCAATATGTGTCATTTAATTGACCTTGCTCAAGTAAATGTGGGTCATCGATTATGATCCAGGCAATAGAACATAGTTGGTTCTTATAGTTATGAACGAATTACATGAGCTTAGGATCATTTTATAATTTAGAACAAAGTATAACATAAGTTATTCACATAATAAAATGAAGACCCTTATAATAATTAAAGTCATAACTTAAGTTTTATTTTGAGGTTTTATTAAATTGACAAATACAATAAAAATCCTTAGGGTAAAACTTAGGCTAAGTCTACATTATATAAAAAAGGGACCCATTTCAATCTATGATGATCTAACTCTATTGGGTCTTAGTATCCATGTGAATGCATATCATTGGTCTCAATCTGTGGAGTTGAACAGGATTGGCTCTAAAGATTAGTTTTTTAATTTATTGGGTCATCCTCACTCTATCCAATTAACTTAGCCAGATTAAATGCAGGTTGTTGATCCCGTAAACAAGCATGTGACTTATATTTATGACTTAAAAACATAAAGGGACTTAGGTTAAATCCTTAGGACTAAGGTATTATTTATGTCAATAAACATAAATGGGGCCTTATGACTAGGATATTAGTCAAAATTTATGATGAGAGAGATCATGTGAACATTAAAGTTGGACCGAGCTAGAAACATAATAAAAGGGGACAAAGGGCTTGAGATATAAAAGAAACCTAGTATATAATTTTTATACTAGGGTTTGGTCATTTTGAAAAACATGACTAAGCCTTAGTATAAAAATTTAACTAAGTTCATAACATATTAAAAGGTTCCCACACATTTTATTTCTACCAGATTTGAATTTGAATGAGGGGTTTATGCTAGGGTTTCTGAATGAGGGTTTTAAGAAGCTTGAACATGGATTTGATTTGAATTTTAATAGACCAAAAGATAGTAAAAGGTCAAAGTAATATATAATCATTAAAATTATGAAACCCAGACATTGTTTGCCTTTAATGGACATCTATTAGACCTATAACCTAAAGCAAAAATATCTAAAGTTAGAAAACTTTAGACAAGGTTAAACCAGAGCCATGAACAAGTAGACCAATTATAACATGGTGGAGATGGTATTCAAATATAGATAATGTGTAAACATATTAATGATACTATAGTTAATTGAATTTTTAGTGTTAAGGTATGAACTACACAATTTGACACATGGATCCCAAATATTTAAAAATAGGGGGTATGTTAACCTAAAAAATACCTTACAAAATAATAATTACTTCTTCTCCTCTTTATAATAGATATCTTCCTTGATATCCTCAAGCATCACTCTATAAATATCCTTAGGTATAACTCAAAATAGTTATAGATCATATTTTATACAATTATGGGAATCTATTTATCATTGATCCATAAGATTTTTTATGAGTCCATTCATAAGGTGATGAAGGTTGAGGAGTATGTGCCTTATTCTTAAAAGGGGCTACTTGTAATGACAAGGATGATGGTTTATCCTGTGGGTCAACTTACATTTTTGTTCTTACCTCTAGTTATGACTGTGCTTGCATCTATGTTTGTGATTGAGGTAGTGGTTGTTTTGCTTTAGGTGGCATGTATCACAATAGTTGGACTCTCCTATAAACTTAGTTCTTATACCTCCTTAATTTTTCTTGGTCTATGTGAATGTTGATGAAACATAAAATATGAATGATAAACAATATATGAAACTCATGAATATGAATTTAAAATTTATTACACATCTTGATGATGGTGGTGATTGGCCTAAGATACTTGAGAACCTCCTACAGTACATGGGGGTAAAATATGATCATGCCTTAGATTTGAATCCACCATTATGTGAAATTTACTACCTAGATAAGGTGTTTCCCTTTTATTTACCAAATTAAATTGTAGAAGGTATTGGCTGGCCAATAATCAACATCTGACATGATTTATCCTTTCAAGGATGTCTACTACGTAAAACAAAAGATAAATAACAAAAATTATACTAAAAATATTGAGTTGCTCCTATGAGAATCTTCTTAATATTTATTATGAGTTTTGATAATAGGAACCTAGGGTAGTTAAAGTCATCTCCAAACCTTATCATTTTGTGAAAAATATCAATTAGGCCATTTGTTGTTTGCTTTGCATGTTGTCTTCCATAACTTATGCATTATGCATTTTATGATAAATCAAACTGGTATATCATGTAGATACTCAAATTTGGATTTATATGGTAAAATAATCTTGTACACTTGGAAAATAATAGTCATGTCTCTACCCTTTAGTTCTTGACCTCCCTTATAGCTAAAATGCTCGCATTCACCATCTAAGTATGTCTAAATGATTATCTTATAGTCTGAACCATATATTTTGATTACATATATCACATGTATCCCAAACTATTATTAAAACTTGATTCATTCCCTATAAATTATAAGACTCAAACACATTTTTATTTTCCTAGACACTTGCATTTAGACTTGGAAACTAGCATTGGTGTTAGTGTGCCTACTCCAACACATGTGTTTATACATTATAAACACTCATTATTTTTAAAAATATTTTGATATGTATGGGTCATATTATTTTTTTCTTTTAAATATTTCATGAGAAACATTTCAAAATGTGTGGTATAAATACAAGTTAAATATCACTCATTAATCATCTAACAAACACCTCTCAACCTTATACTACACTACTAAAAATGAATTTCACAACTAAGTTATTCTACCCTATTATTTTTTATTTCCAAATTAGTCATGGGATTATTCTTATTAAAATTTTAAATCTTCAAAATAATATCCCATGAGTAATATTTTATAATTTATAAGATAGATCACCATATGCACTCACATATAGAATATTACATCATTGTTCACACACAAACCCACATAAGGGGGAGAACTACATCGATATGAGTCCTTATTTAGAGTATATTTATATGTATGCAATAGTCACTAATAGAGGGGTATTTGAGGTCAGATTGACTTCACTTTAGCACACTAACCCCTATTTTTCAAGGTGGCACCTAATTTTAGTAGCTAGATTTTTTTATCAAAATATTGATATTAAGAACATGTGTGTATGATACAAATAAAGAATATAAAAGGTGAAACTAAACCATAATAGGTGAATGTGGAAGTTTCAAAAAAGAGTTACATTTTTTTATAAGACACTAGTGGTATAATTAGGATAATAACACTGATGCTAGTGTCCATAGAGTGGCATACGTGTTCAGGTTAATAAAAAACCAATATCTAGAATATGATGAAATGATATTGATCTTAAGATAGTATACTTCTACATTTTCACTACTCAGTTCTAATTGTGCAGTATTGTATAAGCTAAGTATAATTTCTCTTTGTATTGTTATTATTAAAATATTAAATTTTGTACTTTCCATATTTAGCATATGCTTAGATTCAATATATTTCATCATAATATCAATAGAATCTAAACTTATTTAATTGGACTAATTTTTAGAGTAGCTCACTCCTTAGTTGATTAGGCTACTCTTTCTCATATTAATCATCCTTCCCAAAAAGGGTGAAATAATTGAACCTTGTCTTTGAGTCTTTTCATACAATCCTATTCTGCTTTAGGGTTTTCTGGTTTTCTAATTTTTGAATTATTAAAATTGTTAAAAATCAAATTTACTTCAAGTTATAAATAAATTCATCATGTTTAATATGGATACATCCAATGGTTATTTTATTACACAATATATGGTGATAGTCATTAATTTCTATCTTCCAAGCATTGCCTAATCAATTAATGATATAATCAAATGGAGTCAACAAGTTGGTACAAATAAAGATAATGATTTCACATAATAAAAATGTAATTTCTATTTATAATTCTTAATTCAATACCATTAAACCTTTATCTAGATTAACTAGGTGTTAACATGCATATTCTCACTATTTTGTCCCACATAGACCCTTTTCAAGTGACAACTATTATCCCACTCCCATTATTCACCCATAAATTATTTTATATTTTATGTTCCACACTGTCACTACACAAAAATTATATGGTGCCAACATGTTTAACCACCTGTTAATATACAATAGGTACCTCCTAAGCCTAAATCAGTGATAAAATCTAAAGGGTATCATATGATTGAAAAAATAAGTAATAACCATGTTAATATATCAATCTTGGATCTTCTAAAATAGTCAAATATCTATAAGGATATAATATATGACACCTTGTGTGAAAATAAAGTACCAAGTGACATGGAACCAATTTATTTTGTAGATATTATGGAAGATCTCAAAAATAATGAAAATATCATAACTTTTGATCACACATATTTACCCTTCAAGGATATTATTAATCAAGATTTTCCTTTATTCATACAATTCAATATTCACAATAAGTGAATCAAGAGAACACTAATTGATAATGGATCAGGTCTAAACATTTGTAGCAAATTTATTTTAAAGATAATGGGTATTAACAATGATCTCCTTCAAAAATTAGACATACATATCAAGGGATTTGATAATTCATGCAATCCACTAATTAGCCAAATCACATTAAGTGTGACATTGGGTCTTAAAAAATACAAACTAAATTTCAAGTAATGTCTCGATCATTGCATTATAACTTAATTTTGGCTAGACGTTGGATACACATCATGGAATTTGTACCATCTACATTACATCAATATGTAAAATTCATACATGATGGAACATTATGGACATCACTTGTAGATTATGAAACCTTTAAATTTTTCAAATAGTATGTTCTAACATAGAAGGGGTTCCTCAAATGGTATCACCTACGAAGTTCATTCCAATCAAGAATATATCAACTTATGAGATGGGTGAATCAAGTAAGACAAAAAATATATCTCATGATGTTCATAAGGCACTAATATTTTAGGTACACATGGATAAACACAAAAACTAGGAGATAGGTCAATATCTATTACAAATGAGACTAATTTTACTACCACAATAATAAATCTAATATTTGAGATTCCTTTATTGGTAAATTTAGAGCAACAAGATGGCAAGGTTTATGATTAATATGATAGTAATGAATATCTTCCTCATGATATGATAATTGAAGAATTATGTAAACTCATATTTTATCCACTTAAGCATCTATCCGATAATATATTCACACCTACATGCCTTGGTGCATACAAGTTAAATCCATATATAGAGGATATAAAACTAAACTAAAATCAAGGCAAGGTAAAAATAACAAATGAACATGTGAATGCTTGTTATACAATCCATCCCTCTTGGTTAAAATATTTAAGTCAACCTTATAAGGGACAAATGAAAATACATCATGTGAATAATATGGAATCCTCTCATAGGTCTCCAAAACAAATTTTATAAATCACCTTAACATAAGATGATTTTCATGCAATAATTTATATTTTAATTAAGTACAAGATGATATATTTACCATATAATAGGAATAAGTCACACATTAGATTGGCACATTCAGTTAAAAGCCTATCTATCTATGGGGTATGCGGGTTTTCATTCTGTCTATCTCTCTTTGTCCATATGTGTATGAATTAGATTATGGAAAAAGGATCAACACATTGAAATTATCATAGAATCAAAAGACATGATACAAATAATTATGAGGCATTACAAAAACAAATACAAAAATACAAAAATAAGGGCATATACAAATAATTCAAGAACAACCAAGATCCTTGATCTCAAACACTTAAAATACAAAGTACAAGGGGCATATTAGAAAAATCCACCGAAAAGAGGATTTAATGATTATTAAAATTTTTAATGGGGATTATTAGGATCATCTCAAGATTGATATTAATAATTAGAACATAATTTTTAGTGTTTCATGTTTACGATAATTAAGACATACTACAAAGGAGTTAAAAAATTATCCACTCTTTCTAGAATATCTCAAATACATTATGTTACCCATTATAAGTGGACCAAAAGTGGTCCCTATGATCATATAGGTGTTGGATTTGGAGTCACATTTGACATTTTTAATTGGGAAACATTGGTTGGATAATATGAACATTATAATGGATACTAAAAGCATGTACCTCACCTTTATTTTTTAGGAAGATGAGTTTTAAATGCAATCATAAATGCATTAGATCCAAAAATTAATCCTAACTCAAAGAAGATAGATCCTAATTACACTTTTGATTAGTTATGTATTAGATAATTAGGAACATGACCAATATAGATCTATTAGACCCAATTATGGGATCTCTTACCCCAATAATATCACTAAGAAGGGTTTCAAAGCCTCTAGTTAAGCAAAACTACACAATAACCCTAACTAAGCCCTATGTATTCATATTCACTATACTAATAACAAGTAAATAAAATAAATATAATTTAGTGCTCACCCAAGCTTGCGACACAAAGTGGGGGTAATAAACAACAAAATTAAACATGCATAAAAGACATATACTCATGTAAATGTATTGAAAATATTAATGCATGGAAGAGAAGTATAAATTCATATCTATCTACTCCTATAAAGGAGGAACAAAGTTAGGAATACTTACCTTTGAAGATGAACCCACTGAGCCTCAATCTCTCCCTTGGCCAAGGTGCTTCACAAGAGGTTGTTGTGGTATGTAAAGATGACAAGGATAAATTAGCTCTAGCCTACACAACCTATCAATGCATCCAAAATACTTCTCCACAAGATGAGATCCATATCTCTAAATAAAATGTGAAACCCTAAGATTTCTCCTCAAGTAGAATGGTGGATAATAATATGCGAAATTTCTCTTATTTTTTATTCTCTTCTCTAAATAGTATTGAAATGATTGTGTATATATAGGTAGGTTTAACCCTAAACCCTTCCAAAAGTTTTAGCTGATAGGGTTGGCCTAATCGACCTAGTATCATTATTGATAAAAACATACTAGGTCATGGGCTAGGTCAGTCAAGAGCCAACCTAGACTCTAAAAGTTTTTTGACAATAAGAGTACAAGGTCAACCCAGTTGACCTAGTCATGTAAACTATAAAAATAGGTTTTAGGTTAAAAAAGGGGTATTGAAGATGGTCAAATACTAGAGGAGTGTGTAAGAGAGAAGTACAATCTAAGGGAATGGTTTTTAGAATATAAGTGTGTATATAACAAGTGTTAAAAGGGACAACAATATTGAAAAACACCCATGATCTACCCACCCATTTATCAGTGTACCCCTTAAGGTATGCACTAAAAAATATTGTGACTCAATGGTTTCCACCAAGATAATGAGCATCAAAAATTGATAAAAGTTTGAAAATATTATGTATATACATATGCCCCACTCGAAGGTCATCATGTATCATGTAAGTGTAGCATGGGATGGTACTTCAAGAATAGAACATGATGACACATAATGCTAATGCTAAATAAAGTTTAGTAAGGAGAAAATAAGATAAATGAAAGGAAAAAATAAAAAAATACATACCTTTACTTACCTTAGTGTTGTAAATAAAGAATAGAAATGCGAAAGATGTGGAGGCATCCAATGTGAGGAACATTAGGCAAACCTATAGAGATTAGTGCAAAACAGAGCAAAAAATCAATTTTTTTGCAATATAAGAATATAATAGTGGAAAATATTCTCTACAAAGTCAGGATTCCAAATCTTTTTGTGATTCAAAAAATGAGTTCGTAAAAATAAAAATATGATCAAAATAAGGAATCTAATGGTAAATATTTGAAGGGTAAATAATTATGAATAGTAACTTTAAATAGGGTGAAAAGAATTCATTTGCTATTGTTTGAATATTCTAAGAGAAAAATAGAGCTCTAAGAGACCTAGAGAAATCCTAAAGAGCTAAAGTGGTGAGAAGATGAAAGCTGAGATGAGGAGGATGCCTAACAACTGTAATGAGTGTAGTATAGGTAAGTAAATAAGAATTTCAAATTTTGTTTTGAGTATTTTATTTGAAATTGAGTGTATGATATAAATTTATAAATTAGACCAAATATAGATACCAAAATGAACTCTAAGAAGTTATTAGGGGTATTAGAGGTCAAATAAGGATCTAGTTTGAAAGGGATCATAGTAATAAATGCCAAAGGAATTTATTATAAAAGGTCAAAGAGTCAGCATATTGAAAGAACTAGGTCGACCTAGTCAACCTCGTAGGTAGAAAATAATTTTTTTAAGGGGATGACCTAGTAGGTCTAGGCTAACTTGGATGGGAAAAAGTTTGACATAGTACCCCTTGGTTGACTTACTTGGTTAAGTCAAAAATCCAAGTTAGTACTATAAGGGGAAAAAAGAAGACTGAATTAGTTGTTTTAAGGCTAAGTGGTTGACCTAGTAATATAAGGTCAACCTAGTTAGGTACTAAGTGGTTGATATAGTACTAAAATGTAGGAAATTGGTTAATATAGTACTTTTAAGGCCCATGGTACCAGACTGAGTACTAAAATGGCTAGTTAAGCTAAAAATAGGTCAAATTACTAAGGAATGAATAAATTAAGGAAAATATTAGTTTGTTTATGTGAATTTGAAGAGAATGTATTTTGATTACAAGTGACACAGAGGTCTAATACATCTTTTTTATTTTATTATTGCAGGAGTGCTAGAGATTTTGGTGATTAGTGGATGCATCAAGAGGAGAGGTGAGCATTAGCCTGATGGAAAACATATTTAGATAGGATTTACTTGGGTTGAGGGTGAGTCTATTTGATGTCTATATTACCTAGATTTTAGATATCCAAAAGGATGTGATAAGGCTTATGACAACATGAGTGTAGTTTCACAAGTCAGATGGCAAGGTACTACCATATACAATAGCATTGTATCAGTTGATATTGGAGTAGGAGCAATTTATAACTTGGTTTCCATCATCTAGGTTCAACTCATACATGATATGTATGGGATGTTGTCTATATGTTAGAAGAATATGAGGCCAATAGTATTACTAAGTGCCTATATATATGAGAAGCTCCTAATGTATCATCCAACTAGGTTACCCCATGTGGTTGATGATCAGTTACCTCAAGTTTTGAGATGGAGATAGGATCAAGTGGTGTGGGCCATAACCCATATGATATCACTATAGACAGTCATGAGAGGAGAGATTATGTGGTAGCCTTATGCACACATTACAACTATTTGGCCAAGTTAGGTGATGGTGGCTCTAGGGTTAATACATGTGTAGATAAGGGCCACTACACTTGGTGGGTAAAGCTGCATCTAATGAAATACTTATCAGGATAGTTTGGAATATCTCACCCAATAAATACTATAGTGGTGCCTATATTTTATTCTCAACATGGGAGAGAGTTGAGGGGGAGAGGAGGAGAAGGAACACCAATCATGAGACTAGAGATTAGACTGTGGCATGTGAGACCATGGACTGGTCAAACATGATAGTTAATAGATAGAGAGGGCATAGATGTGGATGTAGGGGTGACATAGGTACTATTGACATCAAATTATGTACCCTAAGACATTCTATGAAATTATTTCAATTTGATGCAACATTTTATCATCCCTCAATTATGTGGGAACTTATAAGAGAGATGAGTCTCTAGGATTGAAAAGGGATAGCTCCTTGAATTCTTCTCTAAGTGTCTATCACCTAATATAATGCTTGTTCATGAAAAGAGTCATGAGTTTGCATAAAACAAAAAAACTATGCTAAAGAGGTGACCCACCAAGAATTTATCCCACCGACTATCACACTTCTACTGAATTACAATGCTTTCCAAGACTAATTCCATGCATTGAAAGATACTAACATAGTGTTTAAATGTGAAGGTTACATACTTGAGACAATCAAAAAGATAATCAACCTAAGGGATATATTTCACACCATAGATAAAATTGCATACTTGAAAGAGAGTTTAATGCATTTAACTCACTTCACATGACCTGTTAACATCAGAACCCTTGTTTAAACAGGAAGGGTAAAGGGAGTAAGGATGATGCTGTCACTTGGATTCACTATACATCACTCACATACTCAGATAGAAGTTCATAACTCAAAATTGGTCTTGTATTCGATATTCAAAATTAAAGTGCAATGTCATTTTAGCAAGGCTTCACCATACCAAAAATGTGGTCCCTTGCAATGGCCAAACTGGCTCAATTTATAGAACTTTGGGGAAGAGAGAGAAGAGAATCTAAAAAGGCACAAGGACATGTGTCCACATGTGAGAATTAGTTACAGATGCATGAGAGAGATGGATGGGTGAGCCATGTTATGCCAAGATGTTTACTTGTCCAAAATAAGTCATGAGAATGGTGGCAAGTGGAATACATCCTTCAAGAGTGGCACAAGAAATTACTTCTATTGAAGATCGTCCATGAGAGTTCAAAACTAAAAATAGAGAAGATGACACATAACATTGCTAAGGGGGAATGGGACTCATGATGATAGTTAGAAAATGTTCTTTCTAATTGCTAGCTATCTTCTAAACACTTGTAGTTATCAATTTCATGGAAGTAATGACTCAAACTATCAACCTGCTCATTTTGCTTGCTTTGTCTTCACCAAATGCTCAAGATTCAACCATTTATTATTTCCACATATTCTCTCATGTTCTTGCCAAGTCTTTTGAATAACAATGACTATTCTTCATAGTTTAAAATTGACTTCCTATGGGCCATCATCCTTTGTTTGAATCCTAATGACTATCTTCAGACAATCTTCTTGAACATTTAATTTGGATTTTTTATTTGTTCCTCCTACAAAGGGGGCACCCTTTAGGCAAATTGTTTTAGGTACTTTCTCCACAATAATTCCTTCATAAAATATGCAAGTGTCCTTCAACTTTTCTAAAATGATGTTTTCTTTGGACTTTTTGTCTCTTACACTTTTTTCAAAAGAATTCATCATCTTCTATTTGGCCCTTTGGACTTTGTGAAATAGACCATCTAGAAAGGACACTTTCTTGAAAAATACCCTTTGAAACTTTGTGGAGGACCATTTTAGCTGTAAAGTACCCTTCAAAATTTTTGTTTGGTCTATTTTCCTACAAAAGAACCCTTCAAATTTTTTGAAATGTACCATTAAAAAAAAGTAAAATGTACCCTTCAAACTTTTTGTAAAGGGCATCCTACTTGAAAAGTGCCCTTTAGATAAGTTGTAAAGGACCCTTCAAAAATAGTGACATGCCCTTCAAGAAAGTTGAAATGATCCTTTCAAAAAAGATGAATTGGACTGTTTGGAACGAAAAATACCATTTAGAAAAGTTACAAAGTACCCTTTCGATTTGAAAGGATATCTTTCAAAAGAATTCATAGGGTAACTTTGGAGACTTATCCTTCTAGAAAGTTGAAAACAAAAAGTCCAAAATAAATACATTTAAGGAAAAAATGCTTTAGGCAAAAAGTTTAAAAGAATTTGGCAAAGGATTAAAACAAAAACTCAAAGGAATTTAGCACAAGATTAGCAAAGACCAAAATGAAATTTCTAAAAGGAAAATACTTGCATTTATTGTAGGCTTTGTCAAAGATCATTTTTTTTGAAGAAAAGCTAAGTAATAGACTTGGCCAAACTTGAAAGGTACAAACTTGGGGGTTGGAATTTGACCAACATTCTTGGTGATTCTTAGGTACGACATACCTGCTATGCCTAAGACTAGTTTCCTAAATCCTTCCATTGGGCATGGGGTCATTCAAATGAGCACTTGAATTGTCATGAACAAACCTTAGATTGACCACAAAATAGTTAACATACATAAAACACATAAGGAAATAACAATACACACAAGACAAAAGAAAAATATGAAATAAAGACACTTGTGATACTAAGCACTTATGGAACAAAAATTAAAACAAAGGAAACACACATGTGTTCAACTAGGACATGTAGGGAACACAATAATTGAAACAAAACTAGACTAAACACACACACCTATGACACTATTTACAAGACAAACCTGAAAGGACTAATAACACAAATTCAGATGTATCCCATTCATAGGGATAGGCAATTCTTCTCCATTCATCTTGGTCAGCTAAAAGGAATTACTTTTCTTACACTTGTTGATGATGTAAGGGCCACTCCACAAAGTGTTAAACTTTGTATGTCTACTCAGTTTTACTCTATCCTCATCCCATTTTAGAACCAAATCACCTTCCTTAAACACTCTTGTACTTTATCTTTTGTCAAAGGACTTCTTCATGAGTACTTGGTGGTGTTCTATGGTATTATGTGCATTATCCCTTGCTTATTATAGTTGCATTAATTCTATTAATCTGACTTCTATTGGATTATTTTCTAGTAATTCTAGCTAATGTGCAAGTTCTAGAGTAGGGAGATCTTGAGAGATGGACAACCTAGCTTCTCTCCCATAAGTAAGCACAAAGGGAGAGTTACCAATTGATCTCTTATGAGTGATCCTATCAGCCCATAAGGCTGTGTTCAACTTGGTGTGTCATGCTCTTTGATTTTTCTCCAATGTCCTCTTGATGATCTTGATGAGGTTCTTGTTAGTAGACTCAACCAATCCATTACCTTGAGGGTAATAGCTAGATGAGGTACTCAAGTAAATTCCATTCCTATTTTCCCACTCAAAAGTTTTAGCACTCATAAAATCAAGTGTATTATTAGAAATGATAGTATAGGGAACCCCAAATATTGTTGTGATACTCTCATAAAACTCCAAAATTGCATTTTCATTTACCTCCTTCAATGCAATAGCTTCTACCCACCTTGTGAAGTAATTAGTACTAGTCAATATCCATTTGTGTCTAACACTTGATGGAGGGTTGATCATACCAATGAAATCAAGGCCTCATTACATGAAAGGCCGGTCCACCTAGATAAGATTCAATTGAAGGGATGCAAGTTTTTATTTTCCTACAAAGAAGGCACATTGAGGACACCTCCTAACCCAAGAGTAGAAATCCTTGAAAAGGCTAGGTCAATGATACCCTACCCTCATTATCTTTACAACTATTATTTTTAGGGAGAAATGACCTCCATCTAAACCACTGTGAAACTTTTCCAATAAGATACCAAGCTGATCATTGTCAACACACCTTAGTAGTACACCATTTACATCCTTTCAAAAGAGAATACCATCTAAAAGACAATAAGGAAAGTTTTACAATCTAAAATACCTTATTTGTGACTTATTCAAACCATTAGGACAATCACCATTTTAGAGGAAAGCAATGATGTTTTGTGTCCAAATTTGAATTAGTACATGACCAGCTAGTTGGGGATGAGCTTGATTGACCAAGACTTATTCCCTTGGCCCTTGAAGATATGAAGCTAGATGTTCACACAACCCTTTTCTCTTACCAAGTTTGTTACCTTGATATCAACATCATAATCCATTACCTTTTTGATCCACCCAACTCTCTTCTCATTGAGGTTTTTGCTTAGGAGGAACTCTTTGGTGTTAAAATGAGAGACCATGACATTATTTTGTTATTTGAAACCATGTGCCTAATATTTTTCAAACCTTCTATCACAAATAGATCCTACTTATCAACAAACATGTACTTGACCTCATAATCTTCCAATCTTTGACTAAATAATGTAATGGGTTATTCAATTTCCTCATCATTCTTTTGCATAATCATAGCTAAGATTGTGTCAAGGTTAGAAAAAGTGTAGAGTATGAAATCCTTGGTAAAGTTTGGGTTCAAGAGAGTAGGAGATTGGGCAATTGTTTGTTTTATTTCCTCAAAACTATTCTTACCTTCGTTTATCCAAGTAAAATATTGGTTCCTCTTGAGCATGGTTGTAATAGGCTTCACCAAAGTAGCAAATCCAAGAATAAACCTTATTAAAAAATTGATCTTGCCTAAGAAACTTTGCAAACCTTTCTTGTGTAGAGGCAAAGACAAGCGTAGAATGGCTTAAATCCTTTTAGTATAAATAGACAAGCCTTCTTTTGACACAAAGTGAACCAATAATTTGCCTTCATGAAAAACAAAGATACATTTTTTTGGATTAAGAGAAACTCCAAAATATCTACACTTATCAAAGACTTGCCTTAGATGTTTCATGTGGTCATTAGCATCCTTGGAAAAAATAGTTGTATCATCAAGGTATACAAGCAAAAACTTATTGATCAAACCTTTAAAGGCCATGTCCATTACTCTTTAGAAGGTATCACCAGCATTAGACAAACCAAAATGCATCTTTATATATGCAAATGTTCCCCAATTTTTGGTGAATGCTATCTTGAATTGATCCTCCTCATTCACCAATATTTGGTTATAACCTGAATAGCCATCAAGTAGTGAAAAGTGTGGATAACTTGAAACCACTTGCAAAATCTGCTCCATGGAAGGTAGTGGGTAATGATCTTTGAGTGAAACTCTATTCAAATCCATTATATCCACATAGATTCTGATCTCTCGACTCTTTTTCTAGATAGGTACAAGTTTAGCTACCCAAGTTGAGTGTTTGATAGGAAAAATAACCCTAGACTCAATCAATTTGGTAAGCTCTTTTTTCATTAGTTCTTCTATCTTGGGATTGATAGGTCTTTGATTTTGCCTAACTGGTTTAGCTCCAAGTTATAACTCAATGGTGTGATGAGCTAGACCTGGTTCAAACCCTTTTAAATAATTGTATTTCCAAGAAAATATATCTTGAAATTATTTACACAATTTAATGAAGGCCTATCTTTCAAAAAGAGAATATATCTTACCAATTTTCAAAAGTTTATCCTTAAATATCAAGATCCTTTCATAGTTCCCTTCATTTATAGACATGCTTAACCTTTAGTTACTTCTTTGATCATATTTATTAAACACATTCTCCAGATTAACTAGCCACTTTGGTATCTTATTTGTCTTCAGCTGGATAACTTGTTCTCTATATTGATTGTGAAGCTTCTTTTGATTCTTTGAAGAAAATTATGCTTCATTTTGAATGAAGTGTACAATGTGTTTATCACTCTCAAACACTTTCCAAGACACTTCATTATCTAGAAAGGAAGGTCTCATAATGAGTTTGATGTGAGGTTGGTCCTTCTCTTTACTTACATCAACAACTATATCAAAGTGTGCTCCTATCATAGCCAATCTGTTAGTCATTTGAGTCTCTTTTTATAGGTTGATTATTGAAAGCATCAATGTCCTTAATTAGATCACACACCCTATGCCTATAAGACTTAAGAAAAGGGTTATTGGTTGCACCTTAATTTATCACTTGATGTATAATTAATTCACTATCTCTATATACCTTCAAGTTCTTGATTCTCTTTCTCTTTGCCCATTGGAGGCCATAAACCAAGCCTTCATATTATATCACATTACAAGTACAACTAACATAGAATCTATATGAATAATAATACTAGTTATTTGAAGGAGAAACCAACATGACACCAGTTCCTACCCCTACCTTGATTTTAGAGCCATAAATAAAAATTTTCCATATCCCTTCAAGTTCATGATCCTCATTAGTGAGTGGTGGTATAGGAATATTCTTCTCATGCATACAATATAATCATAATTTAGTTTATTATATGAATGCATAGGGGTCATGATCATAATTTTTAGTACCATACTCATCAATAAAGAGGTCAAAAATACCTTCAAGGGGAAAGGATGTTTCACCACTAATAACACCTTCTTCGTTCTCACTAATCATACAATTATAATTTGAACTTATCTCCACATATGGTTCAATGTAAAACCTTGCAAAGGGATATGTTTTAGATTAAGGTAAAAATAGGTTTTGAAGGGGCCCCGAAACCCTTTAACAGGAACAAAAAGGTTAAAGCATTACCATGCTCTAGAAAAAGCCATCCTTAATCCTACTAAAAAATAGCAACAGAAACAGGTTATACAAAGATAACCTCATAAAACCATTAAACAAACAACCCCCTAAAATCCCGCAAGATGCTCTAGTTATCTATTTTTAGGGGTAAAATCCAGAATAGTTGCCTGTCTACCATCAGCAATATTTTACAAACTTTCTAGCTCTCTAATTTTCCTTATGGGTCTTCTTCCGGGTTTGTCAGGAGAGCCAATATCCGGTTTCATCTTACAATGCTGTTCATCTCTTTTTATGAGTGTATCCCTAGCAATAACAAGCAGTTTTGCCTTAGTTTTTTGGTCTTTTTTACTGCTTCTTGTTTCTAATCCCTTGGTATTTGTATTTTTTCCATCCCGTTTTCTTTGGTTCTCCTGAAGCTCCTCCAAAGGGATAACAATATCAGCCTCCCTAGACTGAGAAAGGGCTATGTTATTATAGTTAATTTAGCTCCATATCTTGTTCTAAAATCTAAAAAAGACTAATTAGCTACAAGGTACCCTCCAATCTTAACCATAAAGTCTCTTGAAAAACAAATAGAAAAATGAGCTGGAAGATCAACCACCACAATGTCTTGTAGGATGGGGAAACTTGGACAATCATGCAAGAAAACCTTCAAACCTTTAAAAAACCCCATAGTCTTGGCTAGAGTTCAATCAAGCTAAAACACACCCTTACTATAAGTCTCATATTTTAGTCCCAATTTATCAACAACCACTTTAGGCATAACTATGGTACTGGGCCCACTATCCATAATGTAATTGTGAACCAATTTGTCTCCCATAATGAGTGTGAGGTAAAAAGGTGGAGGCTTTTAAGATTTGGTAGATGGGTTTAGGACATTATTAGGTGTGTTGGTAAGGGATACACCATTGTGTCTTAGAACTTGAAGGGCTACATGAATGTTTGAGAGTTGTTATTATAGAAGTTCCTTTTGGCCAGGTATATGTAATACTTCCCAAAGAGAAATGCTTGTCTTGTTATTCTTAAGAGAAATAATAATATTCAGAGAGGAAGTATTCACCTTGTATTTCATTCTTGAAGGCAATGAGGGAGCTTGAAATTATTATACTAGAGGTTTGGTAGCCTTTCTCACATTTTAACTTTGAGGAGTAGTATGATTAGCAAGATCTGTTACATTGGTACTTGCACTTTGTGACCTTAGAGAGGCACTACTTGGAATCACTTGTGTTTCTATATTATCTCCTAAATCCCTCTTTTTATCCCTCATGTTGGCTATAACTGATGTATTTTGATTCAACACATAATCATCTTCTACTTGGAAATTCATAAAACTAGTACTTTGGCTGCTACCTTCTCCTTGATCATCTCTTTGCATGAGATTTGCTTCTTTTGATGTAACATAAGGAATAGCTCTTTATTGAGATAATGAAGCTTGATTACCTTCTCTACCATTATGCATAAACTAGTCTTGAGATTTCCCTTAATGATCCAAATGTTCCTCTCCTTGAGCTAGATTGGTGTGGACTAGAACAACAACCTTTATGGATGGAATGAAATTATGATTCTAGGCATTAGTCTACCTATTAAATTTTTTTTGACCTTGTCCTCTTCCTTGGTTAGTGTATTGGTGTTGAGGCCTATATCCTTGTTGAGGGTAGTAATGAGGATTGGGTGGAACACTTGGATACATTTATGCTTACTTAAGTTGGGCTTGTAAAGACTGAATCATCTCATCCTTATCTATAACATCATCCACATTCTTGGGAGTAGTTCTAGGTTTGACATTAGTATTGGGGACTTGTTCTATACTTGGGGATTCAACTAAATTATGAGATAAGAAAGGCATGGAGACTCTTAGAGGTAATTTCCTATCTTGTATGAAAATATTCTTATCTTTAATGGATATCTCATATGCTTCAAGTAAAGTAAATCCTACCATTGATTACAAAATTACTGCTACATCAGTGCCAATAGCCTTAATATAGGTGGGGAATACAAAGCTTGGAGGAGGCCTCATAATAGATGGCAGCCTATGCCATGTTCTTTTAAAACTTTCATTGAAATCTCTGAAGGATTTATTAGGACCTCTCTTTATCACATTCAATTGGTGAATTAGTGAATTATGGTCACTCTTATTTTTGAACCTAGTTACCAACAACTCTCCAAAACCATCCTAATTATTAATACAACCTCTTTCCAATGTCCTATACCAGTCAAGTGCATTCCATTTTAGAGACATGAAAAGTAGTCTAATAGCTATGTTGGCTTGGGTGATATTATGGAAGTTGTAAAATTTTGAAATGTCCCTAATATGCTCAAATGGGGTAATAGGACCCTCTCCATTGAAATTAGGGAAACTTTTGGTAGCATTAGGAGGAATAAGATCATACACAAGAAGGTTAATTAGATTTTAGGTGTTGAAGGTTGGGAAAGGATGTCTTCTAGACATTTCTTCTTCCTCTTGATCTACTAATTCTTCAACCTCCTCTCCTTACTCTTCAAAACCTTCTTGTTCAAGATCTATAATGGTTAGAAATGGTTTAGGCTGTTATTATTTAAGAGGAGCTTCAGGCTAAGGGACTTGATTAAAAAACCTACTAGAAGATGATCTAGTGAGGACCATGAAGTATCCTATGTAAAAATTTATCAACAACTAGAGGTTCTCACCTTTTGGAGTCACCAAATTCTAGATTAATAATACTTCTACAACCTTGGACTTGTCAAGACTAGCATTCACCTTGACATGTACACAGTTAGGACCAGCTATCCCATTAGGCATGCTAGAACTATTATCATCAAATTGTGCACCTTAATATGTTCTATGAAATTCATTCAATTTGATGCAACATTGAATCATCCCTCAAGTTTATGGGAACTTATAAGAGAGATGAGTCTTTAGGATTGAAAAGGGATAGCTCCTTGAATTAATCTCTAAGTGTTTATCACCTAATCTAATGTTTGTTCATGAAAAGAGTCAAGAGTTTGCATAAAATAGAAAAACTATGCTAAAGAGGTGATTTACCAAGAATTTATCCCATCAAATATCACACTTCTACTAAATAATAATGATTTTCAAGACTGATTCTTGCATTGATAGATACTAACATAGTGTTTCAATGTGAAGCTTACATACTTGAGATAATCAAAAAGATAATCAACCTAAGGGATAGATTTCACACCATAGATATAATTGCATACTTAAAAGAGAGTTTAATATATTTAACTCACTTCACATGACCTGTTAACATCAGAACCTTTGTTCAAACATGAAGGGTAAAGGAATTAAGGATGATGCTATCACTTGGATTCACTATACATCACTCACATACTCAGACATAAGTTCATAACTCAAAATTTTTCTTGTATTCAATATTTAGAAGGTAACATGCTTGAGATAATCAATAAGATAATTGACCTCAGGGGTAGATTACACACCATAGATATAATTTCATAATTGAAAGAGAGTTTAATTCATTTAACACACTTCACATGACCTATTAACATTAAAACCTTTGTTCAAACATGAAGGTTAAAGGGAGTAAGGATGATGATATCACTTGGATCCCCTATACATCACTCACATACTTAGACAGAAGTTCACAACTTAGAATTGGTCTTGTATTCAATATTCAAAAGCAAAGTGCAATGCCATTTTAGTATGGCTTCACCATACCAAAATTGGTCCCTTATAATGGTCAAAATGGCTCAATTTATAGAACTTTGGGGAAGAGAGAGAGAAGAGAAGTTGAAGAGGCACAAGGACATGTGTCTATATGTGAGAATTAGTTAGAGATGCATGAGAGAGATAGATGGGGTGAGCCATGCCATTCTAGGAGGTTTACTTATCTAAAACAAGTCATGAAAATGGTGGAAAGTGGCATAAAGCCTTCAGGAGTGGCATAAGAAACTACTTCTATCAAAGATCATCCATGAGAGTTCAAAACTAAAAATAGAGAAGCTGACACATAACACTACTAAGGGGGAATGGGACTTATGATAATAGTTAGAAAATGTTCTTTCTAATTGATATTTATCCTTCAAACACTTGTAGTTATCAATTTCATGTAAGTGATGACTTGAATTGTCAACTTATCCATTTTGCTTGCTTTGTCTTCACCAGATGCTCAAGATTCAACCATTTGTTATTTCCATGTCTGCTCTCATGTTATTTCCAAGTATTTTGAATAAAAACTATTATTCATAGTTTAAAATTGACTTCTTATAGGCTATCATCCTTTGTTTGAATTCTAATGGCTATCTTCAGACAATCTTCCCAAACATTTCCTCCATCTTTTTTATTTGGTCCTCTTCACTACGGAGGGGGTACCCTTTAGGGAAATTATTTTGGGCACTTTATCTACAATAATTCCTTTGGAAAAGTTATAAGTGTCCATCAGCTTTTTTGAAATGATCTTTTCTTTAGATTTTTTATCTCTTACCCTTTTTACAAAAGAATTCATCGGCTTCTATTTGGCCCTTCAGACTTTATGAAATGGACTGTCTAGAAAGGACACTTGCCTAAAAAATACCCTTCAAAACTTTATGGAGGACCATTTTAGATATAAGGCACCCTTCAAAAAAGTTATAAAGTACCCTTCAAAATTTTTGTTTGGTCCATTTTCCTATAAAAGAACCCTTTGGAATTTTCAAAATGTACCTTTTAGAAAAAGTGAAATGTACACTTTGAACTTTATATAAAGGGCATCCTATTTGAAAAGTGTCCTTCAAATAAGTTGGAAATCACCCTTCAAAAAAAGTGAAATGCCCTTCGAGAAAGTCGAAATGATCCCTTCAAAAAAGATGAATTGGACCATTTAGAAGGAAAAATACACTTCAAAAAAGTTGTGAAGTACCCTTCAACTTTGAAAGGTTATCTTTCAAAAAAAATGCATAGGGTAACTTTTGGAGACTTATCCTTCAGGAAAGTTGAAAACAAAAGTTTGAAATAAATATAATTAAGGAAAAAATGCTTTAGATAAAAATTCCAAAAGAATTTAGTAAAGGCTTAAAGCAAAAACCTAAAAGAATTTGGCATAGGCTTAGCAAAGACCAAAATGAACTTTTCGAAAGGAAAAGATTTTCATTTATTGTGGGATTTGTCAAAGAACATTTCTTTTGAAGAAAAGCTAAGTACTATACTTGGCCAAATTTGAAAGGTACAAAACTGGGGGTTGAAATTTAACCAATAATTACCACAACTAACACAATAGCAGGAGTAATGACCACCTTGATCACATCACTGACTGAGATGATAGTGGAAAGATAAAGTGAAAAGGGTGGTTATCCAAGATGACCCATCAATCATCCCAAAGTAAAGTTGGTATATAGAGTCACCACTAAGGTGAGGGTTGAGATGAGCACGGGTAGTGACCTCAAGGTTTTCTTTGATTGGGAGGCATCCCACAAATGAGGTACTTAGATGATGAGATAATAAAGAGACCATGCTCAATGGATGGGTAGATGGGGAGATGGTGGTTGGTGACATCGGGACATGTAATTAATGGTTATAATTTTTAGTCTTTGAAAATATAATATTAGTTATATAATATTTGATTGATTAATAAATAAATAGATTTTGAGATATATCTATGATCTAATATCCATCTAGTTTTAATTTTTCAAGTCTTATAGATGAGGAGGAGAGTATATGGGGATCCTTGGTGATGGGAACACTCCATGACATTATAGATGGGGTGATAGCACCATATGATCCTACCACATTGTATGATCTCATGGTACCATCTTCCCCAACTCAAGTAGGTTAGTTAAGGCTAGTAGGGGAGGCCAAAAGGTAGATATAGGCATGTAGAGATAGGATAAAACCACTAGTAAGGGTGGGAGTAGGAGAGGCATAGGCATGGTAGGCCTTGGCTTAGGAAAGAGCCTTGCATATGGCTACCACTATTTACCTAGGATAGGTACAGGCCCAGGTGGCCAACCTATAAGGATAGGTAGTAGGACCAAGATTTTGGGCATCCTCTTTATAACATACTATTCATAAGTTATTTTTATAAGCATCTATGGGCAATGTGGTTAGGCCATGAGATAGACATGATATATCCTAGCCTTAGAGGTGGAGTGATGTATTTGTGTACTTTGTATAGAAAAACATGATATATATAGATATGTTCTATTTAGACAGTTAGATGTTGATCTTATGTGTTTATATTATGGTTGTGGTTATGGATGAATGTATATATTTATTTCTAGCACATGTGGTTTGATTTTGTTGTATATGTTATAGTAAATAATTTGTTGTGTTTTCTTTTCTAGAATTATGTAGGACACATGCATGGTTAAAAAGAAACAAGCAAAAAAGGACTTTGGTAAATTATAATTAATAAAAAATAAATGCACGACACACTATTTCATATTAGGAAATGTGTAATAACAAAAAGATGACTAAGTATAATAAAACAAGAGTGCTAAACAAGAGGGCAAAAAAATTGTTTTTAAACCATGAGAGAGAGTATCGCCAAAATAAAACAAGTAAAATCACACTAAATCACACTGGGAAGTATGAAAATAATGCAATAAAATGGCAAGCATGTGAAATAACAATGGTATAAAATAAATCAATTAAGTCAATAAATCATAATAAATTACGTTGGGAAGTATAAAAGATAAACAAAATTGGAAAAATGGTCTTAAATTAATCATACTAATTCAAGTTGAGAAGTATGACAAACTTAAGAAAAGTAGTTCGATTATTACATGCAATCAAAAAATAAGAAGATGAAAGATTAATGAAGTAATCATAAAACATACTAATTCAAGATGGGAAGCATGTCAATAACATGTAACTCATAATCAATCACATCTTATATCATATTTGACACATGTAATTTCATTGTGACATAGATTTATTATAAACTTTTATTAGGAAGGCCAGGTCCTATCCATGCTCTTACATTGTAACTCAAAAAGGGAGCACCAATGAGGTGGAATTAATGAGAAAATATAGTAAAAATAGGATGTTTGGAATGGTAATATGAAAAATTTGGTAATTTGTAAGGAAGGTTAGGTCGTATCCATGGTATTACAATGTAACTCATAAATGGAATCCCTAGGGGAGTGATTAGTGCACAAAATAATAGTTTTAAAGGGGACATACTAGGGTTGTAGGGAGTGAAAAATGGAATGTTAGAAGAATAATATATGCATCTTATGAGAAGACCTTAAGAGACATGAGACACACTAAGGACATGAGAAGACACTAAGTGACTAGTGACCATCAATATACAGAGGATACCTATTTGGTATAGACACAAAGCTATGTAGGCAAATAAGTGTGCTACTAAGATCAACTCATGTAGGTAGTTTTAAACAAGAAAATTAAAATGGACATACATTTACATAATATGTTCCCCATTACTCAAAACCCCTTATAGATTTGTTGATCTATTGTGAAGATTGGGTACTTACATGAGAAATTATGTAGCATTAAAAGATTTTTTTTATTTTCCTTTTCTAATCTACTGACCTAACACACCCTAGTATACCTTGACTCTATTGTGAGGCCAACTATGGATTTTGAACTTCTATTAGAGAAAGGAGATGTGCTTAGAATCACATATTTTATTGTGATTTAACTTTTGAAAAATTTTAAATGTTGCCTTTTAGATCATTGCCTTTTGTTAAATGATTTGGATTTTGAAAATTTTATGGCTTTTAAGATTCCTCCATATGAAATTTTAATGAATAATTATGAGAGATATAGTGATACATACAAATGAGATTTGGGCTTTAGCTAAAGGAAGATAAGTGTATAAAGACAAGACTTACTAGAATACTTAGGCTTAACTATGAACCAACATGTTATCTCAAGTATCAACCATGTGTATTCTTAGTTCACAAAAGGGAATAGAGGGGAAGAAAAGGAGATCCAAAGTGGACTGGTAAAGGGTGATTATAATGAGAAGAATTATTTGCTAGCTAGTCACATGGTAAAGAAGGAATGACTAAAGGGATCAAGGTTTGTATAACCAAGTCATTGAAATTATTATCCATTTTTATAGAGATAAGATAGAAAAAAATCATGAAAAATAATAAGGTAATCATAAGAATTGAACTTAACAAGAGAATGGAATTATGAAAAATAACCCATAAGAAAACATAAGAATAATAATGACATCATAAGCAACATGTAATGTGAAATAAAAGTAATCATGTAAGATAGATAAAAATTTGACAAAATGTCAAATGATATAAAATAGATAAATGTAAAGCTAACACACATCCAATCTAAATTAAAATGTAAGAACACCATGCATGTGTTTATAAGTATTGATATATTTGTCCATACACATTATCCATAACATTTGATAAGTCTCTATGAATTTGCACTCAGATTGTAGCTAAAGTTTCATCAATCTTGAAGGAAAGTTGAGAAAATACTTCACATCAAATCTCCTCAACAAAAAGGTAGGAATGATTGAAGGATCACGATGATGAGGGCTATCAAGTAGGGGATGCTTAGGAGAATGTGTGGAAGTGGTTTATATAGGAAATGAAGGGGTTAATAGTGGATAAAGTGCCACTGGTGAAAGTGGATCCTTGGGTGAGGGAATCACAGATAGAGAAATAGTAGGTAGAGAAGGGACCATGGGGGAAGAAGGGGGATCCTTCTTGTGAGAGTGATCTATGGGAGGAATGGTAGAATGTGAAATAATGGGTAGGAAGTTATCCTTGAGATGTTTCTAAAGGATTCAATAATGATTAGTATGATGTTTTCCACATTGGTGCCAAAGATAATATACCTCTTTGTACATAGGAATATATTTAGGTAATGCTTTTGGGGGAGGTATAGCCTTGTCTAAGGGCTGAGGAGTAGTGGGATGCAGAGTGTTGATATATTATTGTAACTTTTGACAATGTATGGATGAATGGTTATCTATGCCATGGAAGCAACACATATACCTATGAGTAGTATTGGTAGGTGTACTTATAGGAGGGAGAGACAAAAGCTGAGGAAGCTTGGTATAGGGAACAATCTCTAGTCCAATGACCAAAAACCTTATGAATTTCATAAGTCTGATCAACCCATTTAGTGGGTAAAGGAGCCAACTATGGTAAATAGAGAATTCCATCACCAAGATAAGGTGGGGTTAGTGGAGAGACTAGAAAAGGCTTAATTGAAGGAGAAATAGGATTGAAAATAGAAAGAGACTTAACTAAAGTGTGAATAGAGTTTGAGATAGGATCTACTAAGGGAGGGGTGGGGTTCATAAAATGTTGAAGGATAGTTTCAAGCATATCAAAGATAAGTTAGATAGAGGGATCATGGTATCTATCAAAGTGATAGGTACCAATCATAATATGATCCATAAGCATACTCTTATGAGGTTCTTCAAAAATTGAAGGTGTGTGCATCATCTCTACCCTATGATAAAGAGGAAAAATAATAAAATTAGGAATGATATAAGATGGAATATGGGAAGATATACTAAAAAATTAAATAAAAGAGGAATGATAATGAATAATCTCAACATATCAGGCATGAATAAGACTTCCTAATAATGGATCATCTAAGGTATAACCGTCACCATAATTAGGCGTATGAAGATCAATGTCATAGGTAGGGATAACCTTGTCATCCAATGTGGTGTGATGAATGGAATATTGAGTCTTAGTTAAGATAATGGGGATGTCATCACAAGGTAGTTGACAAGAATGAGGTTTCAAATAAGTAGGAAGCTGAGAGATGAGATGAGGTGAGAGATCTAATGTTTTAACCTTGAGATTGGTCTTGTCAAGCTCATCATCATAGTAATCTAAGAGGTTAGGGGGTATATTCCCAATGAGTTAGGGATGACCATTATAACCTCAGGTGGAATTGATAGGAAAGGTAAATCATTGATATTCATGAAATGGACTACTTGGCCAAGGTCTAAGGGTAAGAATCTTAAAGACACCATGGTCTTGAAATTATTCAAAATTCCAAGGGTTGGTGTCACCTTAAATCTATAGATGAATCTATTATGAGTAAATTTGATGCATTGGTAAGTAGAAGAGGTAACTACTCTCATGTAATGAGTCCATTGCCTACCAAGTAAAATGTTATAGGATAGAGGAAGGTTACATATCATCACCTTCACATGAATAGTGATAGGTGGGATGGTAATGGGGATATATACACAACCTAAAGGAGGCATTTGCCTTTAGTCATAGCCTTGACATGTGATGCATGTGGAATTAAGATTGAATTAAGAATATCTAAGGGTTTTGATAAAATTGAGAGAGGTAAAACAAGTGTTGGAACCCTCATAAATCAAGGCATGATTGAATTGAATATCACAAATTTGACATTGATAAGGAGTGGAGAATCATTTACACAAATTAGAATCTCATTGGGGATCATAGTAGCAATGGGGAATTTAAGGGAAAAAGAAGTATCCATTGTATCATCAACATGTATGGACATCTCTTTGCACGATTGTAAAATGCTATCTTTTGATCTAGATAAGGTGACTTCATATCCTGTTAGGGGAGGATGAAGGATGTTCATTTCATATAAAAGCTGTATAAGATGGTTATGATGATGTGGAGAGGTCTGCACAAGTTCAAGAAATGGGATATGAGATGGGAGATTAGTAAGCTCTATAATAGGATATCACTCATCATAAACCCTAAGAAGACTAGTGGAAAGAGGTACATAGTGTTGAAGTAGGTCCTCATAAGGAAGAGCCAAAGTGCATGTGAATCTATGTTGATAAGTTTAATTGGAGGATAAGTTTGTTGATTATCTTGAGGAGATGGGGCAGTTGATGTAGGTTTGGTTTGAGAAGAAGTGTTGATAAAAGTTTGAGTATCATTGGTGATAGGTAAATAAGATGGAGTGATGGGATAAATGGTATGATAAGTTTTATCCAATGAGGGTTAGTGATGTGGTTAGGAGGGGAAGCTTATTCTAAAGTTTGGTTAGAAAAAACAAATTGAATAATATGAATGGTATCATAACATTTAGTAGCTCCATCATTTATATCATGATGATTCTTGTTCTTGATTAATATGTGAGTACCCATAGAAGGTTGGGATGGCTCGAATTAATGTATAAGGAAATATTGGTGCTTGGCTTAGTCAATGGCTTTTTCCAAAGTACATGGAGAGAGATGTTGGACTTGATATTGAAACTTGGGAAAAGAGCTTTCATAAAAAGATGAAAGAGGTTATCATTGGCCATATTCTGTTCACATTTTTTAGACAAGGTCTTCCATCATCTAATGAAATCTTGTGTAGTTTCAATCTCAATTTACTTATAATTGATAAAATGGGCCAAGGTATGCTTGGGGAGATAACTAGTTTGGAACTCTTAGACTAGAGCATTTACTAAATCTTTCAAACTAGTAATAGAATGAGAATGAGTTGGTTGTACCAATCTAAAGCCTCACCCATGAGAGTTTTGTCTAATATCTTGGTAGAGGTAAAGGTATTTAATTTAACCCAATCTTTATATAGATTTCCAAATGTTTTTAAATGAAGAGTAGGATCGGTTGACCCATTATGAGAAATGGTAGGGGTGATGCCTCCTATATCGATGTTAGAAATTTGAGATGCAAAAGGATCATTTTGAAGATGCTTGATTATTTTATTAATAAGAGAATATTGCAAGATAATATTACCATGGGAATCTAAAAGTGGAGGTGGGGGAAAATTTTGGTTATGCATGCCCCATGGCATCTATTGAGGGTGGGTTTGAAGATGGATAAGGTGATTTTGCATTTGCATAATTTGATTTTCATTGTTAGTTTGGAAATAATTAATTTGATTAAGAGTTTATAATAGGAGTTGATGGGTTTGAGTTGGATTATTAGAACTGTTTGAAGTATTAGAACTAGTAGTAGTGGCTTGGATACCACTATGGGTGTTGGTAGGAGCTTGAGAAGAGCTGTTAGTAAGTGAGGTACTAGTGGCATAATTTTCTTATGTGAAAACATATAGACTAATATAGGAATGAAAAGAAGTAGCACTAGAGGCATGATTAACATGGGTAATAAATGATGCACTAGTGGAATAATTGAGAAGAGTGGGTCTTGGAAGAGGCCCACTAGATGTATAACTTTCCATGTTAGTAGAGATACTAGGCATGGAGGTAGAGGAAATCAAAGATAAAGAAGTCATGGTATGATAAGGGGTCAAAATAGAGGGAAGAGGCTGAGAAGAAAAGAAGCTAGTATCCCCAAATCCATGTGAGAATATGGGAGAAGGTGAATGGGGATCCTCGACTTGACCATTTATCATAAGATGGTAAATAGTAAAAAGATTTTTTTTTTGATGTTGAGGAAATTGATTGATGAACAAGAGAATTTATAGTGTATACTCTAATTTGGGTTGTTATTCAAGTGAGAAGAGAGGATTATGAAGTGAATAAGAATGAGAACGGATCCTACAGTTCGTAATGTGAGTGTCTATATGCATAATACTTTCATCTAGGATAGGAGCCACAAACTACTTATGGAAGAACCTATTAGGGTTGGTAAGACTCATCATATCTATTGAATTCAACTTAATGTTATTTTAAAACAAGAATTTCATGATGGAGAGAGATTATGGAAGGCAAAGATGATGCAAAAGCAAGGAGAGACAAAATCTAGATAAGAGTACAGACTCAATTGGGTTAACCTAGTATTAAAAACATGGTATGACAACTGAGTTAACAAGGATATAAAGTCAATCAGGTCAACTTAGTACTATAACTTAAGTCAAAGGGTAGAATAATAAATATACATAGTCAACTATGTCAATTTATTACTATAACTTGAGAGGTAGAAAGGAGTATTAGGTCGACTAGGTCGATGCAATACTGTAGTTAGGGAAAAAGATAGTCTATAAGAGATTGTGTAGAACAAAATGACAATGGTTGAAAATAGGGAAATTTATTATAATTTACTTTAAATAAATAAATGAAAGAAAACACACAATCAATTAGGTCAATGATAATGATATAATTGAAGCACACAACACAAAACCTTGCACCAATGTTGTCTAATGTAAGTTTTTGTAGTACAACATATAATGAGTAGAGAGCAAGCAGTTAACTAAAAATTAAATGATAGTTAAGTGGTCATCTTGAATGTTGTTAGATTATTATAAAGTGATATTTTAAGTGTGACAGGAAAGTTAGCTGAAAGTAGGGGACTAAAAATCAATCTAGGGATGGTTTTAGGATGTTTAGGTTGAAAGGGATATGTATTAACAATGGTACTGGATTGGTATTGCGGACTACTCCTCACCTCATAATCTCATAATGATAAGGGTGTTAGGTGATTTGAAAATATATACCATTAACCATATGTTTATAATTATCCATAAAACCAAGTCAAATTCCCCCTTGGTGATGAAATCCAAGTAGGTAGGCCTTGGGAAGATAAATGTTTAAATGCATGTTGAAATTATGTGATTTGGTAGTATGTACAAGAAAGAGAAAAATAGTGAAACTAAATGGTATATTTAGAAACCACCTAGTTAGACTATGTGATCTACTCTAAGCATATAAATAAATAATAATGAAAGTGTGAATTAATTACTAGCATATAGTTGTTAATTCCTAATTTAAGCATAATACATATTTAATTCAGATGATACTCTATGAAAACATTATAGAATAGATTTGATAGGGTCACTACTGAATTATAGAAGCAAGAGTCCTTAAGAACTAAGTTGATCATGTTAACCTAGTCTTTCAGATAGAAGATAGACTACAAAACTAGGTTGACGAGGTTGACCTAGTTTACTATAGGATTGTAGTTTTGAAGACTACAAACTTTGATAAATAGAACTGTAAGGAATTCTTAAATTGAAAGAGAGAGGGACCTTGGTAGGTTGGAAGATGTTGAGGATTGTGATTTTTTTTTGAAGTGCCTTGAATGATACTTTTAAGTTATACCAATTATGTTGACTAGGTTGTCCTAGTTCTACAATTCCCTATTTGTTAAAGCCTATTAAGATGACTCAGTCGACCTAATTTGTTATCTAAAAGCTATCTAGAATACTAAGTTGACTTGTTTGACTTAGTTTACTATTTTAGAGCTGAATAAGAGACTAAGTCAACCTATTCAACATAATCTATTGTCTATAAGTGAATAAAAGTATTTTATTAACCTGTTTGATCTAATAACCTATATATGATGAAGATCTGCACATAAATAATAGAGTCATTTTGATGTGACTATGTGTTAAACCTATGCACATAAGCTACAAACTATACTAGCCTAGTCGACTTGGTATCAAAAATATAGAAAAATAATAAAATGATAGAAATGAAAGGTGTGAAAGAAAAAATAAAAGGGTTAGATTTCATGTTGAGTTTACCAAAATATATGCAATTAGAAATGCATCAGATCCACAAATCAATCCTAGTTTGGAGAAGATAGATCCTACTTACACTTTTGATTGGGGATACATTAGATAATCTAGAACATAACCAATATGGATCTACTAGACCTAATTATGGGATCTCTTACCATAATAATATCACTAGGGAGGGTTCCAAAGCCTCTAGTCAAGTAAAAATACACAATAACCCTAACTAAGTCCTATGTTTTCATATTCACTATAATAATAAGTGAAGAAAAGAAATCTAATTTAGTGCTCACCAAATCTTGTGGCACAAAGTGGGGGTAATAAATAACAAAAATAAACATGCATAAGAGACATATTAATATTTTGGCCTCACAAGCCAAAATGTCAACCCCATAGTTCTAAGTTTTGATGACCATGGCCTTAGATTTCTTTTTTATACCTCATGGTGCCTTTGTTTAAGAGGAAAATGACTTGTAAAAGTCTAGAGAGATCATTCCATCATCAAGATGTCATTCATAAAATATTGGTCACAACTTAGGAAATATTTCAACTTTTGGCTAAGTGTTAAAAATGTTCTCAAGTATTTACGTTTCATGTCTTTGCAAAAATCCTGAAGGAAATGTCTTTGAAAAAATCCCAAAGGAATTTGTTCACAAGCATGAGTTATGAAGGTATAATTATTTTAGAGAAATTATTTTGGGTATTTTGCTAAGTATTAAAATTCTTTTGGACATTTTGTCCAAAATAAAAAGTCTAAAGACCCAATTTATTTCAAATATTTTTTGTGAGGTAAAAGTACAAGGAAAAATTCTTTCAAGAAAATTATTCAAACAATTTTATTAAAGACCTAAATTCTCTCAGATATTTTTTCCATAAAAAATGTCTTGACACAAAATTTCGTAGCCAAAAGTAGTGAAGACAAAGACATATTTCTCTCGGGGAAATTATTCCACAAAATTTTTCTCAAAGACCTAATTATTTTAGGGAAATTATCTGCATCAAAAGGGATAAGTTAAAGTCTCAAAGGTAGAATTCTTCTAGGATAAAATATCTAAGATAATCTTTTTGAAGAATCATTTTATTCAAACATTTTATCCGAAACAAAAAGCTTGTAGATATATTTATTTTAGGGAAAGTGTCATAAACAAAAAGCCTAAAGAAAATAACTGAGGACATAAAATCCAAAGACAAAAGGTCCATGGGAAAAGGTCTGAAATATAAAGTTCAAAACAATTATTTATTGTGGGGAAAATATCTAGAAAGTAGATAGAGATGTTCATGTAAGTGTTAAATTTAGGTCATGTCAAGTAACCATTGAAATTCAAATATGCAGTGATAGTCATGAAGATGTCAAATGTGTTCATGTAGATGTAAAATATAGGCATGAAGATGTCAATTTTAAGCCCTATGGAATAGCCATTTGGATTCAAAAATAAATATTAATGATCGACATTCAATCATACAAAAAATCTAATGACGAGTGGTGATTGATAAGTTAATTAGCCCAAGAAGATCAATGGCTCACATTCATTCATTTATTTAGATCTAATGGCATGCAAGAAAGTCAAAATGTTAGGGATCTTAGAGGGTAAAATGTGGCATAAGCATGGGAGCAGATAGACTGACATCAGATCTTGAGTGAAAATGTAGGGTTTCCAAGTGGTAATAGCTTGAATAGAGTTGATAGGTTAAGGATAGATCTAAGGGATCGCATTAAATTATATCATGGAAATCAAAAAGTTTGAGCAAAGGTCAATGAGTCAATGATCTAAGTCATGGTTGACATCCAATTAAAAAAATGTAAGCCTAAGAATTTTGATGGAATTTGACAAAGCCATTTTTGACCCAAGTAAGGTAAATACAAAGGAACCGAGCTTGAATGTGATCCAGGATGAATCTAGGTTGAACCAAAGTGGGGACACCAAGACTAAGTATTGCTAACAGATCTCCATATAGATACAATAGGTCTTTTATAACTAATATAGACCTAAGGGGGTGGTATCTTATTATCAAAATTGAGGATATGCACCCAGTGAAATTCATTTATCGATTGAAATTATAGGAAAAATAATAGTTTGGATTGGTTTTTGTCTATGGTGGACCCAAGTTTAGATTCCCATACAAGGGTAGATATTTGAATTTATAGTAGATCATCTTGAGCCATACTCTCCAGAAACCATCACTCAAAAAAAACATGGTCATAGCCTTGTCAGATATATGAAGATGAAGACTTTGTCCTTATAATAAAGGACTTTGATATAAAAGAAATTATGAAGGTTCATGTAGTAGTAGGGATGGATACCTATAACTTGTCTTGATTTCATGTCCTCCATCATGCCAAAAAAGGATAGAGTGACATTAATATAGAAGTAGTCTCAAGGTGTATTGTAGCAATGGTTGTTCTGAATGGGATTGGGCTCATTAATCCTCTCCTTCTAGAATTAATTTCTCTCTCCCACCTTTTCTCTTCCTATATATACTGGATTTGAGCTCTTGATTTTCATCCCTTATTTAGAGATAAAAAAGCTCTAATATAATCAGTTTGTAACACTCTATTGAAGAAATATAAGATAGTTTTCAGATTCTAGTTGAATGCCAAGTGTGTTTGATTGAAGTTTGATATGTAGAGTGTATGTTTCTATTCATCATCTATATGTTATTCATATACCTTTCTTTAGTTCTACTAGTTTTTTATAGGTTGTATAAAGTGTTAGCTAATGACATTCCTCTTGAAGTGTCATAACTCCATAGTGTCTTAAATAAACCTACCTCTTTCTATCCTTCAAGTTGCGGGTCTATTTTTAACCTTCATACAAAATATTCATGCTTGTAAAAATGTCATAGAATCTAACTAGTCTTTGTCTTGTTCAAATTCATTAGTATTCATAGAAATGTCTAGGATGAAATTGGATCATTGAATATTTGGTGCATCACCACATTTAGTATAGATTTCCATTCATGTAATTCTATTCCTTTTCATCTCAATAGCATAGGTTCAATAAAAAGGGTTATATTTTTATATTTGAGGAGCTATACTCATTAAAAATCCTAGAGGTCTGACCCAAAATTTAGGTAACCCACAACCTAGGGTCTATCCCATGTTGGACTAGGTTTGGGTAGAGGACCTGAATAATCATTTACACAACTAGGGTGAAATCTACATCCATAATAGTTCTGGCATGCCCAATGGGACTAGTTAAAAGTAAAAGCTAAAGAATTGGTGCTATGTTTGGATAATAAGTGTAATAGATACCCAACAAGAGTACTTGGTGACTATAAACAAATTTGGTCCATAAAAACTAGCCCCTTACATGTCAAGAGGAAGAAGATCATCTATAAGGGGTATCAAATTCAATTTTAGTGAGCTTTTAGTGCCCTAAAGAAGGAAAGTAAGAACATCCTTGTCCCCTATTAGAAGGTGTAGTGTAAGCCACTCACCCCATGGAGCATAGTCTACATCACTGTTCAAAAGGTTCTATTCTAGGCAAGGCCTATTTCCTATTCCATTCATAATACTACTGATGAATCAAGATTTTTTACCCTTTAATGGGGGGATCCCTCTTAACCTTTAGTAATATCATGACATCTATGTTACCTATTTGAAGAGTATATCATACTTTATAGGAGAAAATTCTACCACTCTTTTAGATCACATTGATGACATTACAAACCTTTGTGAAGTACATCACATTACATAATAAAATGTATCCATAAGACTACTATCCATATCATTGAAATTCAAAGACCTAAAATGGTATAGAGGTTTAACTTCTACCTCAATAAATACTTTGGATGAGTTTGGTGAGTGCCTATGTCAACATTTTGAGGATATAAGTGACCATGTATCATGTGTGGAATAACTTACCTCAATCAAAAGAGCACCCTAAGAATCCATGGTTGATTTCAACTATAGATTCCAAAAGACTTGGGATATCATCCCTATCATCATTAAGCCCACACCTAATTACACTTTCCTTTACTATTTGGGAGCATTAAATTCATAAATTATAGCCATGATCTAATCTATGGGTGGGACAACTATGCTTAGGGATTATGACATAACTATGAGAGCTTAAATTTTTTTGATATAGGTAGGGAAACTCATGTCAATACCTATCATTCCACTTTGTCCTAAAATTTATCCAACCCCACCTACCATTGATCCACTTCCAACTCCAAACACCGAAGACCAACTTGATGATGGCCAAGTGGATAAATTTGTAAGGATTGAGAGCTTGATGAAGGCACACAACAATAATCCAATAGCTCTAGAGAGACAAAAATATACTTCATATAGGCCATACACATACCAAGGTCCCTTGAAAACCTAATAGCCTGATCAATCCTATAATAGACTCCCTTATCCATCAAACTAACAAGCCCAAGGATAACTTACTCAAGGTAGATCTTATAATAGATACAACCCTATAGATATAGGTATATCAAGAGCCTTGGTCCCTACACAAAATAATATTGCATAGGAGGGTCGATGGTAATTAGGGGAACAATCCAATGAGATGGTAATGGATACAAGTGGAGGAATGCACCAGGATCATAATTGGCGTCATGATCCTTCATTATAAATCCATGACATAATTCTTCCTCCACCACAAGGCCCTCTAATTAATCAAGGTAATATGCCTACCATGACATCATTAGAAACTCAAATTCAACAACAAGGAAGCATGGGTAATGCAATAACAAACACCATGTGCATAAAATTTCAAGGGGAGCATAGGTTTGAACATGCAAAAAAAACTTGGGGAACACTACACAAAGGCTATATGAATTAATCATAGCCCATACCAAGTATAAAAGGAGGATGTTGGATGATAATTTGGAGTATTTTAGGGCTTCTTCAACATCTCTATAAACTAGTTATCAACTTACCATTTCAAATATAGTCACGAAATCCCCTACAACTCAAAAAATAACCTAACATTAGAGACAAAAATAGAAGTCTCATTTGATTCCTCATGTCACTCAAGTGCCAAGTGATGCTTCTACTTCCAAGGTGTAGCCTAAAGGTACTAGTTTTCCTTTTAATATTATCTATCATATGAAAAAGGCTAATGTCACTATTGTTATCATAGGTTCTTGATGCAACAAAACATTCTAAGGGTGAGGATAACTAAGTTTTGTTATACTGTATAGGATGGTAGAGAGAATTCATAATTAATAGAAGCATGAAAGAGATGATTTAATATGTGATAGATAGGACCTAAGATCAATCTAGATATTTTAAAAGGTTTGTAGAGCATTCAGATTACTTTAGATAAGATTAAACCAAACATTAAATATGATAACACAGATAAGAAATAACATCAGAAATACATCAGGTAACCATAACCTAAAAGTCTATATTGATCTCAATAAAGGTTCATCACATTATTCATAAAAACATACATATTTATAGTTTTTATAGTTACTGACTATTCATATTCTTCTCATACATTGGTTCCAAAGAGAGGAGATTATTCATCTTCTATCCCTTTACAACTCATGTAGGATAGGAAAAAATACATATAGCCAAAAATTCCATACATAATGCATGAATATTCAAAGAATATCCTACATAACTTTACTTATCCATTTTCTTCTCCCAACACTTTCCAAGACTTAAAATCTTATCTCATCCTAAGACAACATCATAGGTTCATCTGACTATGAGCCAAGGGTAGAAGATAAAAATTTGAGTAGACTAGCAAGAATTGCAGTAATCATTCAACTTAACCACCCTTTTGAGTTTTCAACTAAGTAGCATATAAACCTACCACTCTTTTGGGTTTTCAATAGGCTATCATAACTAGGTGGCCACCCTTTATAGGTTTTCAACCATCCTATCTCTACTTATCTCACTAATCATACCCAATAGAAAAACTTGATGAAAATTTTACAAAACTTTTCAAAAGTTGTGCATTACGTATTACTTAGTTGGAAGGAGGTGGAATTGCTAAGGAAAAAGGTTGCCCAGTAGGATCCTTGGCCCCATAATAAGTAGTCATGCACTATATGAGTTATTATTGGAACTTTGATGGTGGTTTTTAAAGAGGAACTTTGAGGATCGGGGCCACCTCACTATAAAATGGAGCCATGTTAGTTTTGAATGCATCCTAATAAATAATCACTTCTTGGACCATACAAATTAGGATGTGCATTGGTGCATAACATCCAATGAGTTTATTTAGGTCTGAGTCCTTAATGGTACTCATTTATACCTTTGTATTGTTGAATTTTAGTTGAATTTTTATGCTCAGCTACTCCAATTTTTTTGCATGTCTTTCTACCTAAAGACCTATAAATGTGTTGTGCCTTAGGTCTTGCTACTAGCTGAGTAATTAGTTGTGCACATTATACCTAGAATTAAAAGATTATTAGAGAGAAAGGCTAGTTTCATTAGTTGAGGTAGTCTTGATACACATGGTTATGTTGGCCATGGTAGCTATTGTGAAGTTTACACTGGATCTGGCAATAGAATTGTCAAGCTACTGCTTCCAATCAAAAATATTGCATGTGAGCTGATGAGATTAGAAGGATGTAATGTCAGTCATGCCTTGATATTCCTATGGTAAAGTCATCAAAATAGTGGCATAAATCTTCAAATTATGACCCAAGATGTTGATTGGGTAAAGTTATTATGATGTGCACCAATCCTTTATAAGATCTAAGGCCAAGGTCTTGAGGCTACTATAGTTTGACATCACTTGGTCCCTGATTACACAAAAATCTAGAGATAAGAAATCATCTTCAATAATCTTCACCACTTTATGAAGATGATCCTTGAGATTCACATTCTCTTCCCTTGTTTGATTCTACTCTTGCTCTAGGGAGGTAGCCTTTTGTGGAATAGACTCTTGAAAATTTGCATCACCCTCTAACTACTTCTTCAAAGGTAATTGAGAGACATCAAGTGAAGCCTCCTACTTGATTGAAAGCATGACAAATATGATTGCTAAAGCTGTAGGGTCAAGATTTGGCATAGTATCTAGAGGGAGTGAAAATGTAGTGCATCGAGTAGTGACTAGAGGAATGTCCTAAATCCAAACACCTCTTAGTGAAAGCTATGGCATTTGGGATCCTACCTAAGTTATGGGTATAATTTGTTGCTATGTTTTGGACTTTTTTATTGACTTAGCTTGATACACAACATCTTCACCATCTTATACTTAATGTCTTCCTCTTATTTCTTCCCCTTGTCTTCTTCCTCCCTCTTATTTTTCTCCTCTTCTTCTTGCTTCTTCTTTTTTTCTTCCTCTCTTTTCTTGTCTTCTTCCTCTTTCTTACTCTTCTCTTCCTCTTCTATCTTCTTTTTCTTGACTATTTCCTCTTTCTCTTTCTTCTTTCTCTTATCTTATTCTTCTTTCTTCTTTTTCTCTTGTTATTCTTTCTTCCTCTATTATTCTTATCTCTTCCTCTTCTCTTGTTCTTATATAGTTTGGGCCTATGCCTGGGCTTGTACTTGTGCCTATGCTTACTATTTTTGTAAGAATTCATTGTGTTCCCTTTTCTTCTTCTTGGCAGCTTCCTCTACCTTCCACTATGCCTGGTTTGTTATGTCTTGTTTTTGTTTTTATAATTTTTCTTTTTCCTTTGTATCTTTCTCCTCTTACACTTTCTATGGTATGGCGGATACTTCTTAGGCCTATCTATCCATCTCCTAGGCCTTTTGTATGTCTACTTATATATCCTTAGCCTTTTGTGAGGCCTAATCTTCTTTAGCTTGCTATGTTTCTTGATGTTGCTATACTTTTTATTTATTTCACTTCTTTTCTTCCTTCTTGAGCTGACATTTGGATATACAAGTGGCTTCCTCCTTGGTGGCCTATTGTTCCTCCATTTTGGGTTGCTCCTATGAAATTTCCTCAACCTCTTATGCCTATGGTGATGGTGGGGAATACTTTAGTCACACCTTTGAAATTGAAATCTATTTCTTATTTCTATCAATTATGACTAATCTACATCATGGTGGTAGTGTAGAATATTTAGGATGAAGTTGTGATTCCTATGTAATAGCTAGTCAACCAAATATTCATCCCTTTAAAGTAGGGGAGACTCTTGTCTCTCATCATGTTCTAGTCCTATACATAAGTTGTTTTGGTGGACTCTTTGGTAGGGTTGTAAATATTATGTTAGATGAAAATGTTAGAGAAGTCAAAGGCTAGAATAAGTCCATTTTGTGCTAAAGTGGCTCTACCTATTATTGATTTGTGGAGCTAAAAGCTTCACTAAATGTGCAAATGTGGAGGTTGCTGGGTTACACAGTAACCGACATCAATCAGAGCCAACTGACATTGGTGAGGGGTCGATCGATAGTAGTTATATTCAACTACATAGTAACTAGCATCGATTATGGTCAGTTGGCATCGGTCAGATAAGAACTGACATCAGTCATCTGTGCATTTCCAGAATTAGACAACGTTTCTAATTTTAGGAGAATAGCTAGTTTGCATGTAAAGACTAATTTTAGTCTTGAAATTATGTTTCTAATTATTATTTGGTTTGGGATCTATTTAAGAGACCCATGGGGCTATATTTTAATTTGTGCAGAAGTGCAAGATCAGTTGATCTGTGGGGTAGCAAGATCAAGGAGATCTGCAAGTGTGCCAAGGTGTGTGCAAGATCAGTTGATCTGTGGGGTAGCAAGATCAAGAAGATCTACAACACAAGAGTAAGAAAGATCAATTAGATCTACAAGGGTGCAAGATCAAGAAGATCTGCATGTGAGAGTAGGCAACAATGGTTGAGTTGATTGTCACTTGGAGGTAGGCAACAACAACCATTGGTTTGATTGTCACTGGAGGGAACAACTCAGTGTTGAGTTGGTTGTAATGATCAAGATAAAACTCTTGAAGGAGAATTACTGTACACCCAAGAGGTGTGGGAAGAGTGAGATTTATTCATTTTATTTTCTTCTAGAAGAGTTTAATATAGATTGTACTATTTCTTGTATCTTCTATTCTTTGTTGTTTCTAATTTCTAGTTACTTATTACTTTTGGTTTAATTTCGTGTTTAGTTGCTTATACAAAAGTAATCAATTGTGATCTAAGGAGGTCCTGAAAAGTGGTATCAGAGCTACTATGTATACACTAACAACTAAAAATTGGTATCAGACCCCAGTTTGTAGAGTGGGTTAGTGTTTGTTGATTACAGGTTCACTCACAGGGGTTTCTGTTTGAGTGAGAGTAAAGTACTGGCAGAAAAAAGTAGACTAAGAATGGATAAATTCAATGGCAAGAATTATCAATTATAGAGGATGCAGATAGAAGATTATTTATATCATAAAGATCTGTACTTACTGTTGGGTGGGGTTTCAAGTAAGCCCACATATATGCAAGATGAAGAATGGAATGTTCTTGATAGAAAGGCTCTGGGATCTATAAGGTTGAGCCTGGCATCATCTGTAATTTCCAACTTATCACAGGCAAAGACAATGGTAGAGTTAATGGATACTTTGAGAAATTTATATAAAAAACCCTCATCTTCAAATAAAGTATTTCTTATGAAGTAATTATTTAATTTGTAAATGCAGGAAGGTGGATCGGTATATAGTCATCTTAGTAATTTCCATGGATTAGTAAATCAGTTAAATTTAGTCAAAATAGTTTTTGATGATGAAATTAAGGCTCTCTTAATCTTATGCTCTTTACCTGAAAGTTGAGATAGTTTGGTAATGGCAGTTAGTAATACTGCGTCTGCTTCAAACATCTTGAAAGTTGATGATGTTGTTAGTGCAATCTTAAATGAAGAAATTTGTAGGAAAAGCACAAGGGAAACATTAGGTAATACTTTAAGTGTTGAAAGTAGGGGAAAGCAAAAAGAGAAGATTGAGTAAGGGAAATTAAGGTCAAAGATAGGCAGTAGATCTAAATCTAGAAATAGAGGTATAACCCACTGGAATTATGGAAAGAAAGGGCATGAAAAGAAAGATTGTTTGGTTGGTAAAAGATCAACATGAAGGAAATAAAGCAGTAAATGATGCATGTATTGTTACATGGGATGCTCTTATATTTTTCTTGAATAAAGTACAATCTTGGGTTTTAGATTCTGGTGCCTCTTTCCATGCAACCCCAAATAGAGAATTTTTCAATGATTATGTCCATGGAGACTTTGGAAAAGTTTATTTAGGGGATGGTAAGCCTTGTCAAATTGTTGGAAAAGGGAAAGTGTAGCTGAAATTGCAGACTGGCAACATATGGGTGTTGAAGGATGTCATGCATGTTTCCATCCTGAATAGGAGTCTAATTTCTGTAGGAAAGTTTGGTGATGAGGGTTGCAAAGTAATTCTCATAGCAGAATCTTGGAAAGTTTTCAAGGGTGCACTTGTATTAGCTAAAGGTAAGAAAGTAGGTACACTTTATCTATCTACTTGTATTACTGATTCTCCTTCTATTTTATCTACTTCAGATGTAGATGCAAAGATGTGGCACTACAGGCTTGGTCACATGAGTGAGAAGGGAATGCATGTTCTTAAGTCAAAAGGTAAGCTTTCAGATTTGAAAAGCATAGATCTAAACTTCTATAAGCATTGTATTTTTGGGAAATAGAAGAAAGTGAGGTTTCTCAAAATTGGGTCAACAAAAAAGAAGCACAAGTTGGAGCTTGTTCATGCAGACGTGTGGGGACCAGCTCAGGTAGCTTTTATTGGAGGATCACAGTGTTATGCTACAAGAAAGGTATGGGTTTATTACTTAAAGAGGAAATATGATGTTTTTGACACATTTAAGAATTGGAAAGCCTTGGTTTTCAAGGAGAAGGTGATGGACAGTGATCAACTAAAGAGGCTGAATAATTATGAGCAAGGCAATGTTGATTTGGATAAGGTTATGATCCAATATGAGCTCGCGGGTAAAAATCATCACTCACAGGAAAACATAGATACCTACATCGGTCAGGTGAGAACTGACGTCGATCAAGTAAGAACCGATGTGAGTTCAGAGGAGACCAAATTCAGTGATGTTAGGTAGGTGGAAATTGACATCGGTCATGTAGGAAATGACGTCAGTCAGGTCGATCAGGTGGAACCAACATTGGTTTGGTGTAGACTGAGAGATGACCGGGATCGGTCACTATTGAAATAAAATTTGGGGGATAGCAAGCTATCAATTAGTCTCAAACACCCATGAGGAGGTCCAAAAGGGTAAGTAAACTTCTAATTTGTTATTCCTCTTCTTTATACTACTTGTTGCTCACTGATGCTGGAAAACCAAGAAGTTTTGAAGAGTCAATGAAGGTAGAATCTAGGAAATAGTGGGAGCATGGCATGAATGAGGAAATTGATTCCTTGGAAGAGAACTAAATGTGGGATTTGGTAGAGTTGCCAACTGGAAAGAAAGCACTAAAAAATGAATGGGTTCACATGTTAAAGGAAGGAGAGAATAGACATGTGAGACATATGGCTAGGTTGATGTTGGAACAGTTTAATATGCAGGATGCAAAACTGGAAAGCACACCTAGACCAGATATTGCCCAAGCAGTGGGAGTTGTTAGCAAGTTTATGGCCAATCTAAGAAAGGAGCACTAGAAAGCAATTCAGTGGATTATTAGATATCTGAGAGGGACCAGTAGTAGGCATTTATGCTATGCAGGTTCAAACACTTCTCTACATGGGTATGTAGATTTAGATATGTTAGGTGACTTGGATGACAGGAGAAGCACCATAAGATATGTGTTCACTATTGGTGGAATGATGGTTAGCTAGATTTTAGAGTTGTAGAAGGTTGTTGCAATCATAGAGGCTAGCAAAGAAATGATATGGATGACTCAGTTCATGGAAGAGTTGGGAAAGGAGCAAGAGAGTTACAGATTATACAGTGATAGTCAAAGTTCAATTCATTTAGCAAAGGATTCAGCCTTTCATTTAAAAACAAGATATATATAGATTAGGTACCACTTCATTACATAGGTATTGGAGGATGGACAATTGAAGCTAGAAAAGATCCATACAGATAAGAACCCTGCAGATATGTTAACAAAGCTGGTAACAAAGGAGAAGTTGAATCTTCATTCAACTTTTGTTGATCTTCAAGATTAAACTTGAAGATGGAGATACAAACTAGAAACAAATTAGAGGATGTTGTTGTACAGGTATAGGTATAAGTGCAACTATTTATCTCCAAGTGGGAGATTGTTGAGTTGTGGAGCTAAAACCTTCACTGAATGTGCAAATATAGAGGTTGCTTGATTACACAGTAACTAACATTAGTCAAAGCCAATCGACATCGATGAGGGGTCGAACGACATTTGTTATCTTTAACTACATAGTAACCAGCATCGGTTATGGTTGGCTGGCATCGGTCAGACAGGAACCAACATCGGTCATCTGTACATTTCCAAAATTAGACAATGTTTCTAATTTTAGGAGAATAACTAGTTTGCATGTAAAGACTAATTTTAGTCTTGAGTCTCCATTTTTAATTATTGTTTGGTTTGGAATCTATTTAAGAGACCCATGGGGCTATATTGTAATGTGTGTAGAAGTGCAAGATCAGTTGATCTGCAGGGTAGCAAGATCAAGGAGATCTGTAAGTGTGCCAAGGTGTGTGCAAGATCAGTTGATCTGCGGGGTAGCAAGATCAAGAAGATCTGCAACACAAGAGTAAGCAAGATCAATTAGATCTATAAGGGTTCAATATCAAGAAGATTTGCATGTGAGAGTAGGCAATAGCGGTTGAGTTGATTGTCACTTGGAGGTAGGCAACAACAACCATTGGGTTGATTGTCACTGGAGAGAACAACTCAGTGTTGAGTTGGTTATAATTGATTGAGAGAGATAACTATTGAGGGAGAATTATTGTACACCCAAGAGGTGTGAGAAGAGTGAGATTTATTCATTGTATTTCATTTTGAAAGAGTTTAATACAGATTGTATTATTTCTCATATCTCCTATTCTTTGTTGTTTTTGATTTCTAGTTACTTATTACTTCTACTTTAATTCTGTGTTTAGTTGCTTATACAAAAGTAATCAATTATGATCTAAGGAGGTCCTGAAAAGTGGTATCAGAGCTATTATGTATAAACTAACAACTAACAATTGGTATCAGACCCCAAGTTTTAGAGCGGGTTAGTGTTTGTTGATTACAGGTTCACTCACAAGAGTTTCTGTTTGAGTGGGAGTAAAGCAATGGCAGAATAAAGTAGACTAAGAATAGAGAAATTCAATGGCAAGAATTATCAATTATGGAGGATACAGATAGAATATTATCTATATCAAAAAGATCTATACTTATCATTGGGTGGGGTTCAAAGTAAGCCCACATATATGCAAGATGAAGAATGGAATGTTCTTGATAGAAAGGCTCTGGGATCTATAAGGTTGAGTCTGGCATTGTCTGTGATTTACAACTTATCACAGGCAAAGACAATGGTAGAGTTAATGGATACTTTGGAAAATTTATATGAAAAACCCTCAGCTTTGAATAAGGTATTTCTTATGAAGCAATTATTTAATTTACAAATGCAAGAAGGTGGATCGGTATATAGTCATCTTAGTGATTTCCATGGATTAGTAAATCAGTTAAATTTAGTCAAAATATTTTTTGATGATGAAATTAAGGCTCTCTTTATCTTATGCTCTTTACTTGAAAGTTGGGATAGCTTGGTAATGGCAGTTAGTAATACTGCATCTACTTCAAATATCTTGAAAGTTGATGATGTTGTTAGTGTAATCTTGAATGAAAAAATTTGTAGAAAAAGCACAGGGGAAACATCAGGTAATGATTTAAGTGTTGAAAGTAGGGGAAAGCAAAGAGAGAATATTGAGCAAGGGAAATCAAGGTCAAAGATAGGCAGTAGATCCAAATCTAGAAATGGAGGTATAACCTATTGGAATTGTTGAAAGAAAGGGCATGCAAAGAAAGATTGTTGGTTGGTAGAAGATCAGCATGAAGGAAATAAAAAAGCAAATGATGCAAGTATTGTTGCACGGGATACTCTTATATTTTCCTTGGATAAAGTAGAATCTTGGGTTTTAGATTTTCGTGCCTCTTTCCATGCAACCCCAAATAGAGAATTTTTCAATGATTATGTCCATGGAGACTTTGGAAAAGTTTATTTAGGGGATGGTAAGCCTTGTCAAATTGTTGGCAAAGGAAAAGTGCAGCTAAAATTGTAGACTAGCAACATATGGGTGTTGAAGGATGTCATGCATGTTCCCATCCTGAAGAGAATTCTAATTTCTATAGAAAAGTTGGGTGATGAGGGTTGCACAATAACTTTCACAGCAGAATCTTGGAGAGTTTCCAAGGGTGCACTTGTATTAGTTATAGGTAAGAAAGTAAGTTCACTTTATCTATCTACTTGTATTACTGATTCTCCTTCTATTTTATCTACTTCAGATGTAGATGCAAAGATGTGGCACTATAGGCTTGGTCACATGAGTGAGAAAGGAATGCATGTTCTTAAGTCAAAAGGTAAGCTTTCAGATTTGAAAAGCATAGATCAAGATTTCTGTAAGCATTGTATTTTTGAAAAATAGAAGAAAGTGAGGTTTCTCAAAACTGGGTCAACAAAGAAGAAGCACAAGTTGGAGCTTGTTCACGCAGACGTGTGGGGACCAGCTCAGGTAGCTTCTATTGGAGGATCATAGTGTTATGCTACAAGAAAGGTATGGGTGTATTGCTTAAAGGGGAAATATGATGTTTTTGACACATTTAAGAATTGAAAAAGCCTTGGTTTTATAGGAGAAGGTGATGGACAGTGATCAGCTCAAGAGGCTAAATAATTTTGAGTAGGGCAATGTTGATTTGGATACGGTTATGATCTAAAATGAGCTCCCAAATAAAAATCATCACTCACAAAAAACACAGATATCGATGTCGATCAGGTGAGAATCGACGTCGATTAGGCAGGAACTGATGTCGGTCTAGTAGAGACCAAAGTCAGTGATGTCAGGCAGGTGGAAACTAACGTCGGTCATGTAGGAACCGACGTCATTCAGGTCGATCAGGAGGAACCGACATCAGTCTGGTGCAGATTGAGAGATGACCAAGATTGGTCACTGTTAGAATGAAATTTGGGCAGATGATATGCTGTCAATGAGTCTCAAACACCCATGAGGAGGTCCAAAAGGGTAAGTAAACCTCCAATTCATTATTCCCCTTCTTTATACTACTTGTTGCTCACTAATGGTGGAAAACTAGGAAGTTTTGAAGAGGAAATGTAGGTAGAATCTAGAAAATAGTGGGAGCATGGCATGAATGAGGAAATTGATTCCTTAGAAGAGAACCAAATGTGGAATTTGGTAGAGTTGCTAGCCAAAAAGAAAGCACTAAAAAATGAATGGGTTTATAAGTTAAAGGAAAGAGAGAATGGATATGTGAGACATATGGCCAGGTTGTTGTTGGAGAGGTTCAATATGTTGGATGCAAAACTGGTAAGCACACCTAGACTAGATATTGCCCAAGCAGTGGGAGTTGTCAGCAAGTTTATGGCCAATCTAGGAAAGGATCACTAGAAAGGAGTTTAGTGTATTCTCAGATATTTGAGAGGGACCAGCAGTAGGCATTTATGCTATGCAAGGTTAGACACTTCTCTACATGGGTATGTAGATTTGGATATGGTAGGTGACTTGGATGACAGGAGAAGCACCATAAGATATGTGTTCACTATTGGTGGAATGGTAGTTAGCTAGATTTCAGAGTTGCAGAAGGTTGTTGTAGTCATAGAGGCTAGCAAGGAAATGATATGGATGACTTAGTTCATGGAAGAGTTGGGAAAGGAGCAAGAGAGTTTTAGATTGTACAGTGATAGTCAAAGTGTAATTCATTTGGTAAAAGATTCAACCTTTCATTCAAGAACCAGATATATACAGCTTAGGTACCACTTCATTACACAGGTATTCAAGGATGGATAGTTGAAGCTAGAAAAGATCCATACGGATAAGAACCCTGCAGATATATTAACAAAGCCGATAACAAAGGAGAAGTTGAATCTTCATTAAACTTTTGTTGATCTTCAAGATTAAACTTGAAGATGGAGATACAAGCCAGAAATAAATTAGAAGATGTTTTTGTATAGCTATAGGTGCAACTATTTATCTCCAAGTGGGAGATTATTGAGTTGTGGAGCTAAAAGTTTCATTGAATATACAAATGTGGAGGTTGCTGGGTTACATAGTAACCAACATCGGTTAGAGCCAATTGACATCGGTGAGGGGTCGACCGACATCGGTATATTTAACTACATAGTAACCGGCATTAGTTGCAATCGACTGACATTGGTCAGACAGGAACTGACATTGGTCATCTATGCGTTTCCAAAATTAGACATCATTTATAATTTTAGGAGAAAAACTAGTTTGCATGTAAAGATTAATTTTAGTCTTGAGTCTCTATTTCTAATTATTATTTAGTTTGGGATCTATTTAAGAGACCCATGGGGCTGTATTGTAATGTGTGTAGAAGTGCAAGATTAGTTGATCTATGGGGTAGCAAGATCAAGGAGATCTACAAGTGTGCCAAGGTGTGTGCAAGATCGGTTGATCTATGGGGTAGCAAGATCAAGAAGATCTGCAACACAAGAGTAAGCATGATCAATAAGATCTGCAAGGGTGTAAGATCAAAAAGATTTGCATGTGAGAGTAGGCAACAACAATTGAGTTGATTGTCACTTGGAGGTAGGCAACAACAACCATTGGGTTGATTGTCACTGGAGGTAACACCTCAGTGTTGAGTTGGTTGTAATTGATTGAGAGAGAGAAATATTGAGGGAGAATTACTGTACACCCAAGAGGTGTGGGAAGAGAGATTTCTTCATTGTATTTTTTTTGGAAGAGTTTAATATAGATTGTATTATTTCTCGTATCTCTTATTCTTTGCTATTTCTGATTTCTAGTTACTTATTACTTCTGGTTTAATTCCATGTTTAGTTACTTATACAAAAGTAATCAATTATGATCTAAGGAGGTCTTAACAAGTGGTATCAGAGCTGATATGTATACACTAAAAACTAAAAATTGGTATCAGAGCCTAGGTTTCAGAGCGGGTTAGTGTTTTTTGATTACAGGTTCACTCACAGGGGTTTCTGTTTGAGTGGGAGTAAAACAATGGCAGAAGAAAGTAGACTAAGAATGGAGAAATTCAATGGCAAAGATTATCAATTATAGAGGATGCAAATAGAAGATTATTTATATAAGAAAAATCTGTACTTACCATTGGGTGGGGTTTCAAGTAAGCCCACATATATGTAAGATGAAGAATAGAATGTTCTTGATAGAAAGGCTCTGGGATCTATAAGGTTAAGCCTGGCATCGTCTGTGATTTCAAGCTTATCACAGGGAAAGACAATGGTAGAGTTAATGGATACTTTAGAAAATTTATATGAAAAACCCTTAGCTTTGAATAAGGTATTTCTTATGAAGCAATTATTTAATTTGCAAATGCAAGAAGGTGGATCGGTATATAGTAATCTTAGTGATTTCCATGGATTAGTAAATCAGTTAAATTCAGTCAAAATAGTTTTTGATGATGAAATTAAGGCTCTCTTTATCTTATGCTCTTTACCTGAAAGTTGGGATAGTTTGGTAATGGCAGTTAGTAATACTGCGTCTGCTTCAAATATCTTGAAAGTTGATGATGTTATTAGTATAATCTTGAATAAAAAAATTCATAGGAAAAACATAGGAGAAACATCAGGTAATGCTTTAAGTGTTGAAAGCAGAGAAAAGCAAAGAGAGAAGATCAAGCAAGGAAAATCAAGGTAAAAGATAGGCAGTAGATCCAAATCTAGAAATGGAGGTATAACCTGTTGGAATTGTGGAAAGCAAGGGCATGTAAAGAAAGATTATTTGTTGCTAGAAGATCAGCATGAAGGAAATAAATAAGCAAATGATGCAAGTATCATTGCATGGAATGCTCTTATATTTTCCTTGAATAAAGTAGAATATTGGGTTTTAGATTCTAGTGCCTCTTTCCATGCAACCCCAAATAGAGAATTTTTCAATGATTATGTCCATGGAGACTTTGGAAAAGTTTATTTAGGGGATGGTAAGCCTTGTCAAATTGTTGGCAAAGGGAAAGTGCAGCTGAAATTGCAGACTAGTAACATATGGGTGTTGAAGGATGTCATGCATATTTCCATCCTGAAGAGGAGTCTAATTTTTATAGGAAAGTTGGGTGATGAGGGTTGCACAGTAACTCTCATAGCGAAATCTTGGAAAGTTTCCAAGGGTGCACTTGTATTAGCTAGAGGTAAAAAAGTAGGTACACTTTATCTATCTACTTATATTACTGATTCTTCTTCTATTTTATCTACTTCAGATGTAGATGCAAAGATGTGGCACTATAGGCTTGGTCACATGAGTGAGAAGGGAATGCATGTTCTTAATTCAAAAGGTAAGCTTTCAGATTTGAAAAGCATAGATCAAGATTTCTGTAAGCATTGTATTTTTAGAAAATAAAAGAAAGTGAGGTTTCTCAAAACTGGGTCAACAAAAAAGAAGCACAAGTTGGAGCTTGTTCACGTAGACGTGTGGGGACCAGCTCAGGTAGCTTTTATTGGAGGATCATAGTGTTATGCTACAAGAAAGGTATGGGTTTATTGTTGAAAGAGGAAATCTAATGTTTTTGACACATTTAAAAATTGAAAAGCCTTGATTTTCAAGGAGAAGGTGATGGACAGTGATCAACTCAAGAGGCTGAATAATTTTGAGCAGGGAAATGTTGATTTGGACAAGGTTATGATTCAAAATGAGCTCACAGGTAAAAATCATCACTCACAAGAAAACACAGATACCAACATTGGTCAGGTGAGAACTGACATCGATCAGGAAGGAACTGATGTCAGTCTAGTGGAGACCAAAGTCAGTGATGTCAGGCAGGTGGAATCTGATGTCGGTCATGTAGGAACTGACATTGATCAGGTGGAACTGACATTGGTCTGGTGTAGACTGAGAGATAATCGGGATTGGTCACTATCAGAACAAAATTTGGGCAGACATCAAGCTGTTAATTAGTCTCAAATGCCCATGAGGAGGTCCGAAATTTTAAGTAAACCTCCAATTCATTATTCCTCTTCTTTATACTACTTGTTGCTCACTGATGGTGGAAAACCAAGAAGTTTTGAAGAGGCAATGCAGGTAAAATTAAGGAAATAATGGGAGCATGGCATGAATAAGGAAATTGATTCTTTGGAAGAGAACCAAACGTGGGATTTGGTAGAGTTGCCAGCTAAAAAGAAATCACTAAAAAATGAATGGGTTCACAGGTTAAAGTAAGGAGAGAATGGACATGTGAGAGATATGGCAAAGTTAGTGTTGGAGAGGTTTAATATGCAGGATGTAAAACTAGTATGCACACTTAGACCAGATATTTCCCAAGTAGTGGGAGTTGTCAGCAAGTTTATGGCCAATCTAGGAAATGAGCACTGGAAAGTAGTTCAGTGGATTCTCAGATATCTGAGAGGGACCAACAGTAGGCATTTAAGCTATGCAGGGTCAAACACTTCTCTACATAGGTATGCAGATTCAGATATGGTAGGTGACTTGGATGATAGGAGAAGCACCACAGGATATGTGTTCACTTTTGGTAGAACTGCGGTTAGCTAGATTTCAGAGTTGTAGAAGGTTTTTGCAGTCACAGAGGCTAGCAAGGAAATGATATGGATGACTCAATTCATGGAAGAGTTGGGAAAGGAGCAAGAGAGTTGTAGATTATACAGTGAAAGTCAAAGTGTAATTGATTTGGCAAAGGATTCACCCTTTCATTCAAGAACTAGATATATACAGCTTAGGCACCACTTCATTACATAGGTATTGGAGGATAGACAGTTGAGTTGAAAAAGATCCATATAGATAAGAACCCTATTGATATGTTAACAAAGTTGGTAACAAAGGAGAAGTTTAATCTTCATTCAACTTTTATTGATCTTCAAGATTGAACTTGAAGATGGAAATATAAGCCAAAAACAAATTAGAAGATGTTGTTGTATAGGTATAAGTATAGGTGAAACTATTTATCTCCAAGTGGGAGATTGTTGAGTTGTGGAGCTAAAAGCTTCAGTGAATGTGCAAACGTGGAGGTTACTGGGTTACACAGTAACCAACATCGGTCAGAGCCAACTGACATCAGTGAGGGGTCGACTGACATTGGTTATCTTCAGCTACATAGTAACTGGCATTGGTTATGATCGGTTGACATCAGTCAAATAGGAACCAACATCGGTCATCTGTGCATTTCTAAAATTAGACAGTGCTTCTAATTTTAGGAGAACAACTAGTTTGCATGTAAAGACTAATTTTAGTCTTGAGTCTGTGTTTATAATTATTGTTTGGTTTGGGATCTACTTAAGAGACCCATGGGGATGTATTTTAATGTGTGCAAAAGTGCAAGATCAGTTGATCTACGGGGTAACAAGATCAAGGAGATCTGCAAGTGTGGAAAGGTGTGTGCAAGATCAGTTGATCTGCAGGGTAGCAAGATCAAGAAGATCTGCAACACAAGAGTAAGTAAGATCAATTAGATCTATAAGGGTGTAAGATCAAGAAGATCTATATGTGAGAGTAGGCAACAATGGTTGAGTTGATTGTCACTTGGAGGTAGGCAACAAGAACCATTGGGTTGATTGTCACTGGAGGGAATAACTCAGTGTTGAGTTGGTTGTAATTGATTGAGAGAGAGAAATCTTGAGGGAGAATTATTGTACACCCAAGAAGTGTGGGAAGAGTGAGATTTATTCATTGTATTTCCTTCTAGAAGAGTTTAATATAGATTGTATTGTTTATCATATCTCCTATTCTTTGTTGTTTCTGATTTCTAGTTACTTATTACTTCTAGTTTAATTCCGTGTTTAGTTGTTAATACAAAAGTAATCAATTATGATTTAAGGAGGTCTTAACAAGTGGTATCAGAGCTGCTATGTATACACTAAAAATTAATAATTGGTATCAGAGCCTAGGTTTCAGAGTGGGTTAGTGTTTGTTGATTACAGGTTCACTCACAGGGGTTTTTGTTTGAGTGGGAGTAAAGCAATGGCAAAAGAAAGTAGACTAAGAATGGAGAAATTCAATGGCAAAGATTATCAATTATGGAGGATGCAAATAGAATATTATTTGTATAAGAAAAATCTATACTTACCATTAGGTGGGGTTTCAAGTAAGCCCACATATATGCAAGATGAAGAATAGAATGTTCTTGATAGAAAGGCTCTAGGATCTATAAGGTTAAGCCTGTCATCGTCTGTGATTTCAAGCTTATCACAGGGAAAGACAATGGTAGAGTTAAAATGGTTACTTTAGCAAATTTATATGAAAAACCCTTAGCTTTGAATAAGATATTTATTATGAAGCAATTATTTAATTTGCAAATGTAGGAAGGTGGATCGGTATATAGTAATCTTAGTGATTTCTATGGATTAGTAAATCAGTTAAATTCAGTCAAAATAGTTTTTGATGACGAAATTAAGGCTTTCTTAATCTTATGCTCTTTACCTAAAAGTTGGGATAGTTTGGTAATGGAAGTTAGTAATACTACATCTGCTTCAAATATCTTGAAAGTTGATGATGTTGTTAGTGTAATCTTGAATGAAGAAATTTGCAAAAAAAGCACAGAGAAAACATCAGGTAATGCTTTAAGTGTTGAAAGCAAGGGAAAGCAAAGAGAGAAGATCGAGCAAAGGAAATCAAGGTCAAAGATAGGTAGTAGATCCAAATCTAGAAATGGAGGTATAACCTGTTGGAATTGTGGAAAGAAAGGGCATGCAAAGAAAGATTATTGGTTGGTAGAAGATTAGCATGAAGGAAATAAAGAAGCAAATGATATAGGTATTGTTGCATGGGATGCTCTTATATTTTCCTTGGATAAAGTAGAATCTTGGGGTTTAGATTTTAGTGTCTCTTTCCATACAACCCCAAATAGAGAATTTTTCAATGATTATGTCCATGGAGACTTTGAAAAAATTTATTTAGGGGATGGTGAGCCTTGTCAAATTGTTGGCAAAGAAAAAGTGCAGCAGAAATTGCAGACTGAAAACATATGGGTGTTGAAGGATATCATGCATGTTCCCATCCTGAAGAGGAGTCTAATTTTTGTAGAAAATTTGGGTGATGAGGGTTGCACAGTAACTCTCATAGCAAAATTTTGGAAAGTTTTCAGGGGTGCACTTGTATTAGCTAGAGGTAAGAAAGTAGGTACACTTTATCTATCTACTTGTATTACTAATTCTCCTTCTATTTTATCTACTTTAGATGTAGATGCAAAGATGTGGCACTGTAGGCTTAGTCACATGAGTGAGAAGGGAATGCATGTTCTTAAGTCAAAAGGTAAGCTTTCAGACTTGAAAAGCATAGATCGAGATTTCTATAAGCATTGTATTTTTGGGAAATAGAAGAAAGTGAGGTTTCTCAAAATTGGGTCAAGAAAGAAGAAGCAAAAGTTGGAGCTTGTTCACGCAGACGTGTGGGGACCAGCTCAAGTAGCTTATATTGGAGGATCACAGTGTTATGCTACAAGAAGGGTATGGGTTTATTACTTAAATAGGAAATTTGATGTTTTTGACACATTTAAGAATTAGAAAGCCTTAGTTTTCAAGGAGAATGTGATGGACAGTGATCAGCTCAAGAGGCTGAATAATTATGAGTAAGGTAATGTTGATTTGGACAAGGTTATGATCCAAAATGAGATCGTGGGTAAAAATCATCACTCATAGGAAAACACAGATACCGATGTCGGTCAGGTGAGAACTGACATCGATCAGGCAGGAACCAATGTCAGTTCGGTGGAGACCAAAGTTAGTGATATTGATCAGGTGGAATTTGACGTCAGTCATGTAGGAATTGACATCAGTTAGGTCGGTCAGGTGGAACCGACATTGGTCTAGTGCAAACTGAGAGATGACCGAGATCGATCACTGTCAGAATGAAATTTGGGTGGATAGGAAGCTGTCAATGAGTCTCAAATGCCCATGAGGAGGTCCGAAAGGGTAAGTAAACCTCCAATTTGTTATTCCCCTTCTTTATACTACTTGTTGCTCAATGATGGTGGAAAACTAGGAAGTTTTAAATATGCAATGCAGGTAGAATCTAAGAAATACTGGGAGCATGGCATGAATGAGGAAATTGATTCCTTGGAAGAGAACCAAATGTGGGATTTGGTAGAGTTGCCAGCCAGAAAGAAAGCACTAAAAAATGAATGGGTTCACAGGTTAAAGGAAGGAGAGAATGGACATGTGAGACATATGGCCAGGTTGGTGTTGGAGAGGTTCAATATGCAAGATGCAAAATTGGTAAGCACACCTAAACCAGATATTGCCCAAGTAATGGCAATTGTCAGCAAGTTTATGGCCAATCCAGGAAAGGAGCACTAAAAAGTAGTTTAGTGAATTCTCAGATATCTAAAAGGGACTAGTACTAGGTATTTATGCTATGCAGGGTCAAACACTTCTCTACATGGGTATGTAGATTCAGATATGGTAGGTGACTTGGATGATAGGAGAAGCACCACAGGATATGTGTTCACTATTGGTGGAATGGTGGTTAGCTAGATTTTAGAGTTATAAAAGGTTGTTGTAGTCATAGAGGCTAGCAAGGAAATGATATGGATGACTCAGTTCATGGAAGAGTTGAGAAAGGAGCAAGAGAGTTACAGATTGTACAGTGATAGTCAAAGTGCAATTCATTTAGCAAAAGATTTAGCCTTTCATTCAAGAACAAGATATATATAGCTTAGGTACCATTTCATTACATAGGTATTGGAGGATGGACAGTTGAAGCTGGAAAAGATCCATATGGATAAGAACCCTGCAGATATGTTAACAAAGTCGCTAATAAAGGAGAAGTTGAGTCTTCATTCAACTTTTGTTGATCTTCAAGATTGAACTTGAAGATGGAGATACAAGCCAAAAAAAATTAGGGGATGTTGCTATATAGGTACAGGTATAGGTGCAACTGTTTATCTCCAAGTGGGAGATTGTTGAGTTGTGGAGCTAAAAGCTTCACTAAATGTGCAAATATGGAGGTTGCTAGGTTACATAGTAATCGACATCGGTCAGAGCCAACTGACATTAGTGAGGGGTCAATTGACATCAGTTATCTTTCATTACACATTTATCAGCATCAGTTATGGTCAGTTGGCATCGGTCAGACAGGAATCGACATCGGTCATCTGTGCATTTCCAGAATTAGACAACATTTCTAATTTTAGGAGAATAGCTAGTTTGCATGTAAAGACTAATTTTAGTTTTGAGTTTGCATTTATAATTATTGTTTGGTTTGGGATATATTTCAGAGACCCATGGGGCTATATTGTAATGTGTGTGGAAGTGCAGGATCAATTGATCTGTGGGGTAGCAAGATCAAGGAGATCTGCAAGTGTGCCAAGGTGTGTGCAAGATCAGTTGATCTACGGGGTAGTAAGATCAAGAAGATCTACAACATAATAGTAAGCAAGATCAATTAGATCTATAAGGGTGAAATATCAAGAAGATCTACATGTGAGAGTAGGCAACAATGGTTGAGTTGATTGTCACTTGGAGCTAGGCAACAACAACCATTGGGTTGATTATCACTGGGGGGAACAACTCAGTGTTGAGTTGGTTGTAATTTATTGAGAGAGAGAAATCTTGAGGGAGAATTACTATACACCCAAGAGGTGTGGGAAGAGTGATATTTATTCATTGCATTTCCTTTTGGAAGAGTTTAATATAGATTGTATTGTTTCTCGTATCTCCTATTCTTTGTTGTTTTTGATTTCTAGTTACTTATTACTTCTGGTTTAATTCCATGTTTAGTTTCTTATACAAAAGCAGTCAATTATGATCTAAGGAGGTCCTAAAAAGTGGTATCAAAGCTACTTTTTATACACTAACAAATAACACCTCTTCTCAGATTGTGTTGACAATTATGGAAGGTAAGAAAGCTGGGAGTTTTAACTATAACTCAGGTGGAGCCTACTTCTAGATTTACACTATGCATACTACTTTATATAAAAATAACTCTTTCTCCTCCTCTTTCTCATAGTAGTCTCTAGACATGTCTACCAACATGAATTGGTAGACTTCTTGTACATCGATACCCATATCCATGAGGTCATAAGAGCTATCTATCTATGACACCTTTGGATCATCCTTCCAAGTCACCATGCTACATGTTGTTCACTTTGGGGGAGGGGATATCGAATGTGGATTTGCTTTATGCTTCCTCTTCAAATGCTATGAGTTTGATGCTAACTTTGGTTATTGTGAAGTAGGAATGTCTATGCCTAGTGGTATAGATTATAAAGGGGTTACTCACCTAGATACATGCTAATTTTGTCAATCCATTTTGGCTTGTACCATATCCATCATGATGAAGAAGGGGAATGGTTTGAATGGTGAGAACTATAACTCATGAATTATGATAAAGACTCACTTGGGCAGTAGAGTGATTGTGGCATGTTGACCTAGGCACTATAGGACATTAGGTGGCACTATGGGGTATGTGGTAATGAGGTATAGGCACTCCTCCCACCAAGATTTGAACTTCCCCTCATCTATGAGGCCTCCATGTTCTTGCATCCATATTATGTTATAGAACTATTGTATTGGCTAGCAATCCATATATGGGTGTACTTGTCCCTCTGATGATCTCCACTACATGAAGAAAAGCATAAAGATAAAAAACTAATATTAGATTGTCTGCCTAAGAGTGGTGTGACACTTATCAATGTTTGTGATCAACTCTTAGATGAAGTACTTAAGCTAATTAATTTTTTTTTCTAGTGGATCATCTTTTGAGCAATGTCTACCACTCCCTTAGGTATTTTCTTAGCAGACTTGGTCAACTACCAAAATATTTTGATGATGCAATAGATGAGAATGCATAATGGTTCATTGGGGATTTCATCAATGAGAATCCCCTAGTTTTGTCACACATATAGGTCCCAAAATTCTTGCAATACGGGAGGCATTTTGGTCTTATAGGGTAGTATGGAATATCCATGTACAAGCATGCCCAAGGTTTGGGCCATGGCTTGTGTGTTGATTACCATAGTCTCATTTGGGTCTAAATAGATTATACCCTCATTATATCACCCAAGCAATACTTGAACTATCTCTCCTAGGTCACCAAATATTGGCATTCATAGTAGGTGATCAACTTCTATGTTTTAAAATTGGCGGGGCACTACAAGAGTGAGTGGTTGCATAACATCAATAGGATCAGGCCAAAAGAGCTTATATTCAACTTCTTGAAGGTATTAAAATCTCTTTTGATAATTATACTTGGTTTTCCAAAGTGTCATGTCAACACCCATGGATTTATTTTGTGCTTTAAAGAGGGGTCAAATTAGTTACATGGTATCTATAACTACGTGAGAGGAAATTTGAATACTCTTTATGATTTGTGCAATGAAAATGGTTTGGCTCTTGATAGCTATAGCTTGTGAAAATATGCTAAGGATGAAATGCAAACTTGTTGTTTAAACTAAGCTTTTATAAATTTGATACCTCTTGTATTTTATATCCAAAGCATGCTTAGTTATCTAATCATCTTGAATGCAATGGTGGATGTGGAAAATTTACATCTGATCTTACCATTAAAGTATTTAGTCATTGGAACATGTGTGGAGTTATGCCATTATAATTTTTGGTACCTGTATAATGGGTACAAGTAACTAATGTTGACTAGCCACCAATTTATTGAAGATCACATCAATCAACCCTTGGATCTTACATTTAATTCTAGTGGATAGCCATTATCTGATGGATATCTTATTGACGAGACATTTTTGCATCTTTCCTAGACTTAATATTTTTCAATCACTCCTCTTTGACTTTTCCATCAAGACATGTGGATTCTCCTGTGCACGTCTAGTGCATGTGATGCTTGGTATTTATAATTTCATAGATTTTATTGTTGAGATACAAAAAAAAAGAAAGAAAAGAAACACACATAAAACATGAAAAATATGGAAATCCTAATCTACATGGTGCTACTCAACACCTACTCAGCTTGTAGAATGAGATTAATAGACTATTGGTGGTAGGGCTTAAACCTATAACCATTTACCTACCCTGGTAACATAGTTCCCTGAAGATCCCTTGAAACCATAGTTCCTTGGTGCATTAGGCCATGTATAATTTATTATTTTTTCCATCATATTTATAGTTTACTTGGGAATGCTCTAAACTAATTTTTATATAATAAAACTAGATGATCTTTATAAAACTCTTTTTGGCACAAATTCCTATCATGCCATTCTTTCTAACTTTTATTATGTACTTCATGCATCCATGCTTCTCTATGTCTAAAATAATCCATCTGATTTAGTTTGAGGAGACAGTTAGTAAGAGACACCTGATCTTTGAGTCACATGACCATGGTAATGCATAGGCTAGGTACTAGATATTCTATTGGCTTGACTGCTTCTAAACCATATACCAATTGGAATGGTGTAAATCTTGTATCTATTTTGTAATTTGTGCAATATGCCCATAAGATTATAGGAATGTGATCTTCCCAATCATCCCACTTGAAAATGTAGATTTTTGTAAGCATTTTCTCTAGTACCTTATTGGAGGCTTCACCTTGGCCATTAGCCTACAGATGATAGATAATGATTTTATGATGAGAGATCATAAACTCTTAAGTCAAGGCCTTAATGGTATTATTTATAAAGTGTGTTCTTCTATCACTAACTAACTTTATAGGAAATCTAAAACTAGTAATGATATTTTCATATAGGAACTTTATTGCATCCTTTACATTGCAACTAGTTGTGGTAGCAGCTTCAACCACATAATAAAATAGTCTATCATAGTAATGATGTACCTTGATCTGATTAAATTGATTGGTGGGTTGATTGGTTTGACAAAATCAATCCCCCATTATTTGAAAGGTTGATTTTATAATAAGGGATAAAATAACATCTCATATTTCTAGAGTAGATTACCCATGTGTTGGTAGAAATCGTAGTGCTGCACAACTCTCTATACATCCTAGAAGAAATTTGGCCACCATAGTCCACTCTATAGAATCTTTAGAGCTATAGCCTCTCTTATGAAATGTCCTCTTGTGACTCCTTGATGAGATTCCTATAAGAGTTGAGGTCATCCATGTTCAAGGAAAATCCTACATAAGACTTCATCCTTTCCAAAGTGATATAAAAGTCTATTAATGATGGTATATGGTAGTGCTCTAGTCACAAACTGCTTATTATCCTACTCCTAAAAGTGCTCAAGGAAGATTCATTGATTGATGAAGTTGGTAATGGATTCAAAGTTTCTAGGAATCATAAAGACATAGAAAATATGGGTGTCAAGAGAGTCTTCTTATAATTCTTTCATCTCTTCCCCATTTGGGATGTGGTTGAGGTGGTCTAGTATTACATTCTCCCTTCTTGGCTTGACATTTGTGTATAATTAAAACTACTAAAACAACATTAACCATTGAGAGCTACATCCTCCTAACATTGGTTTGTTAACCAAATATCATAAGGATTGATGGTCAATGAAGACTTCAATTGATGTTAAAAATAGATAATGCCAACATTTTAAAACTATGAACATGATGGCCAGTATTTCTCATTCAATGGTTATATAGTTTTTCTCTGTGTTAGATAATTTCTGTCTAGCAAAGTGTATATGATGCTTAAGCACACCTTCTCTAAGATACACAAGTACAACACCAATTTCAATGCCCAAAGCATCTACATGTATGTGGAAAGGATTTTTCTAATCTAGAAAAACTAGTATGGACATACTAAATAGTCATTTTTTCAGCTCAATAAAAACTTCTTGACATTATGAGGTCTACACAAAATTTTCATTTTTTCACAGTAAAGTTTCTAGTAGAGATGAAATAGCTATGTAGCCTTTGATAAAATTTTGGTAGTAGCCTATATTTCTGAGAAAAGAGTGTACTTTAGTGGAACTAATAGGTGGAGGCATACTTAGTATTACTATGCTTTTTGCTTGATCTACCAGAATACCTTCATTGCATGCTACATATCCAAGTAAAACTCCAAATGGTGTAAAAAATAAGCATTTATTTAGATTTAAGGTGATGTGTAGGGCTTAAAATCATTACAACATTAAACATAGCTTGGACAAATGCTCTTTGAATGGGGAAAAGACTACCCAATCATCAAAGTAAACTTCTAGGAAGTCAAGAATGAAAACCTTAAATTCTATAACCACTACGTGAGAGAACACTATAGGTACATTATTAAGGCCAAAAGGCATGACCTTGTATGTAAAAGAAACCCATTATATTGAAAAAATTATTTTGGATTGATCTTATTCTATGATTAGGATCTGATGATATCCAATAAAACCATCTATGAAAGAATATACTTGGTGTCCTGTGATAAACTCCAAAACTTCATCTATGAATGGTATTATAAATGGATCATTATGTAGGCATCATTTAGAATGTGGTAGTCCCCACATACTTGAATTTCTCATGTATTTTTGGGATAAAATACCATGGGGATTACCTAATCAACTTTTTATATTGGATAGATTATCCCTACATCCTATATTATATCTAATTCTACCTTTACTTTCAGCTTCATATTCAGATTGAACTTATATGGCCGCTTCTTGATCGATCATGCATAGTCCTTTAGTTCAATGCACATCTCACCAAGAGATGGGTTGAATCCTTGAAATTATAATAATTTGGTGAGAAATACATCTTGGTAATCCCTGAAGAGTTATAGATATTCTAAAATTTTAGTTTCTATCTAATAATCACCTATGCTTACTAGTTTTGGAACCTCCTTAGTTCCAATATTAGCAACATGATTCTTAATAAGCTATTGATAAATATTGCATTTTTCATCATCCATAGATTATTGTATACTCCTCTTCCCTTCTTTTTCAAGAATTTTGATACTAAGTAGCTTATCTTCCTTAGTTAATATTATGCCTGTGTCCTTGAGTGGTTCTATAGTTCACTCAAGCTCAAATAAATCATTCAAATCTAGGTCACCATCAAAATCTAAATCTTCACTATCCTATGCCTCATCCTGTATGTGATGATATAGATGTGTAAAATCTTTTTATTCATTCTTATTAGATTTTTACCTTTGTAATACCTCAATAAGATTAGAGGCTGCATTTTTTTTGCATGGTTGATTCTATTGTAGTGCTCAAGTCTTCTACACACCCATGGCATAAAAAATACATGAATTTTTATAGTACATTGTGGACTAGTGAATTTTTATCTTCGAACACAAAGGTATGTATAAAATCACTATACACTTGTACCTAATGCTTGGTTTCCCTTCTACATTCTTGGTGCATGTACCATGTTGCTAGTAGTTGAGCAAGTGTATAGTGGAAGATGTGAACCTAGTATTTTGGTGTGACACATTCCTCATTATAGACTTTAACACACTTATCTACATGAATTTTTGGGCACTCACCTTCTTGAAAGAATGGCCAATTGGTGTGGATGAACTGTGGTAGTTGAAACTTACTAATCATGAACTTGCAAGTGTCATCCCATTTAGGCTAGTCATTATGATGAGTTACCCACCATATCATAATAACTCCCTTTAGAGAATAATTTAAATTTTTATCTCATTGATTAATGGTCAAAACATGGACTTACAAGTGTAGAATGAAATCATTTATATCCTTTATTGCATAGTATATAGTCAATTATCATTTATGTGTAAAGACCATTCACATCATCCAGAGTTCCCGATCACTTCAAGCATAGTTGAGGAGGTGGGCATCTGAGTCACCATTGATAGATGAAGATACTTCCCATGGTAAAGTGACTTCCTTTGTCAGATCTATGTAGTCCTGCATGTGATCATTAGCTTAATACAATAAATCAACTTTTGATTAAGTTGGAGATTTTGTAGACATAGAGGCACATTATTCAATGATAAACTAATCTACCACCAACTACGTAACTAATAGTTTGGGTCTCCACTATTTTGATGTCTTGAGTTTCTGCATGAGTAGTAATTATACCCATGGTTTAGCATGCTAGTATAAGAAGTTGCATTCAGGTATGAGTAGAGCTTTTGGATTCTCCTCACTATTAACCTTCATCTAACTAGTTTCTTGTAGAATATAGGGGGAGTCTATTTTAGTTATAATTATGTAAGGATTTTGTGCTATGTTGAGAGGAATGATAAAAAAATTATTACCTTAATGTGCCTTGATCTAGTTGTACACTATATTGATAGTCATTTATCCATCATATGCCCTTTTTTTCCTATCAATATAGGGTAGTGCATTGCTGTAATCTTTATATCTATGACCTCAAAGTCACCTTGTAGAGACAAGTATATGAATTTGATTTCAACATCCTCCAATCTACCAATAGGCTCAACTTTTTTGTAATCAACTGAGCTTAGAGTCACTAGGTTTTAGCTGAGAGCTGCTCATCTAATATCTTCCCATGTAGATCTAGGAAACATATTAACTATGTTTCTAAAATCGAAGATAGCATTTGGGATCTTATAACCAACAACCTAAATATCAATCCATGCATCAACATCCAAGGGTTTCTTCATCTTGACATACTAGACCAATTTTTCAATCTTTTATTGACCATGCTATGCACATTCTAAAATATTAGGCGATAGATTCATGATGTTATGTGATATATCTTCATTGCATAGTGTACTTAAAAGTTTTAGGAGATTCATGAGCATAATGATAAATATGTCTTGTCTATAATCCACACAATTTGGCCTTACATTTATGCATTGATTTTTATAACATCACCATCAATAGTTTCTTGATGCTGAATGTTCTTCAATAACTGCACTTCGTGCATGAGTTTTTTTTTGTAGCTAGATCTAAATATTTACCCTATTTAAATTTTTTGATTCCTTAATCTTGAGGCATCTCAAGTGGAGGCAAGCCTTTTTATAAATTATGTTGTCATGTCAAAAAAATTATAAATGCATTTTATTTAGGCTCCACACTTACCATATTTACATTTCAGTAGTATTCCAATATTGTCAACCAATTAGTCAGTAGTTCAGGTAGCTCACACCAATTTTTTTTGTATATTTCTTTATAGATATGCTCTTGAATAGTTTTACTTGTGGTAAGACCAGTTCTTTTAGATTCTTCTTTTGTGAAGTACATACTTTATGGTCTAACCATGTTTCAATGTCTCGCTATCTCGGTAACCATCTTAGCATATTTTCCTCTAGAAGAGTTATCCACACTCACTACACCATTGTTATCAGAGGTTCTTGATGTAATAAAACATGATAAGGATGAGGATAGATAAGTTTTTTTATATTATGTAGGATGGTACAGAGAAATCATAATTAGCAAAATCATGATAGAGATGAGTTATCATATGCTAGATAAAAACTAAGATTAATCCAGAGATTTATTAAGGTTTACAGAGCATTTAAATTAATTTAGATAAGATTAAACCCAACATTAAACATTATAATGTAGACAAGAAATAACATAAAAAATATGATAGGTAACCATAACTAGAAAGTCTAGATTGATCTCAATAAAAGTTCATCATCTTATTGATATAAACATACATATTTATAGTCATTATAGTTCCTGACTATTCATATTCTTCTCATACATTGGTGCCAAAGAGAGGATACTGTTCATCTTCTGTCCCTTTACAAATCATAGAGGATAGGAAAAAATATATATACCTAAAAATTTCATACATAACACAAAAATATTTGAAGAATATCCTATGCAACTCTATTTATCCATTTTCTTTTCCCAACAATTATGTCTATGTATGATGCTTTGTCCATTATGGGACAAAGAGTGATTCTTCAAAAAGAACCTTCTAAGCCTTCTCATATGAATGAGATAACTAAGAAAGTGAATACTATTTTTATAAATAGTAGTCAGCCTAGTCCTAATTAGGTTCTTAATCAAGTTCCTAATCAAATTCAAGTCCATAATGTTGTTCATCCCCCCAAGGTTGTCAAAACTCCATTCTATTTATCAATCATCATAAGATACTGTTTAGTGCATAATTTTATGATAGATTTAAGTAATTCAACCTCAGTTATCCCTAAAACCATAGCAAATAAGCTTGGGTTTGAATATTTACCTAGTGAAAAAGGTGTTCTCTAGTTGGATGGTTCCCCCACTAAAATGGTAGGCATAGTGAAAGATCTTAAGATCACATTGGCAGCTTGCCCAAATTTTATCATTACTCAAGATGCAATGGTCATAAACCCACCCTCATATTTTTATCTATGAATATCTAGGGAATTTATTGTGAAGATTCAAGATTATTTGTCCTCTGACTGGTCATACATGGTTTTTGGGACTAGATATGGGACTAAGGTCACTATTAGGTCTAAACCTAACTCTAGGTTTCATCTAGAGCCTTATATGCCTAACCTTGGATGTCAACTGCACCATATTTGAGGAGGATAAAATTGTTAGTGAACAAGAGCCTCATAATCATCTTGAAGGAATTTTAGAACTATATCTTGATGAATGGGTAGTTGATGACCATGGATTTAATCCCTTTAGAAATATTGAAGAAGCAGAATTAGGGGTGTATTACATGTATGAGGAGGGTGATACTATACCTTACTTAACTAATAACACTCAAGAATAAGATGGTTTATGGACCTTATTCTTTGATGGCTCAAGGTCAAAAAATGGTAGTAGAGATGGGGTCATGCTGATTTCACCCTCAGGTTAGAAGTACTATTCATCTACAAGATTCCAGTTTAGTTGTACTTCAAACACAGTTGAATATGAAGCTCTTTTACATGCTTTTCAAGAGGCAAGAAGAACAGGTGTTAAATTTATTCAAGTCAAGGGTGATAGTGATCTTATTGTGAAATAAGTGAGAGGCATAGATATAATCAAGAACCATCATTTGAAAGCCTACAAGTATCATGTATGGGATCTCATAAAAGACTTCTTGGCATTTAATATACAATCCATACCAAGAGAGGAAAATCAACATGTAGATAGGATTACAACCATTGGATCTTAGTATGAGGTTGTATATGGAATCAAAGGAAACTAGAGCCAAGGAAAGGTCAAGATCATATGTAGGCTAGCTATACCTGATAATGAGGTAAGTTGGTAGGTATTTGACAATGGTGACCAAATTATATGTTTTCTGATGTAGGAGGCATAATTATGCCATAAGAATCAAAATAAGTTCCAACACCAATATGATGATTAGATAGTATAGTTGATATATAACAAGATACCTTAGGGCCTTGTGACATTGGAAAACATCTTCAATGAAGATGACCAAGTGAGAAAAGGTAAGGCATGTATCTTGGACAAAAAGGAACATTATGAAAGGATAGAGATCTTTAAGTGAAAATTATTGAAGTTAGGAAAGATTAATACAATAAAAGAGATACTTAAATTTGTTGATTTATGCCAAGATTTCTCTGATGTATTTTCATGGGAATACAAGGATTGGAAGGGCTTTGACCCCAAACTTGCACAACACACCATTGAACTAGAGATCAATGTAAGACCAGTTAGATAGAAGCAAAAATTATAAGAATTGATGAGAAGGGAGATATTTAAGATGATTGATTCAAAGATCATATTACCCATCAAACATTCCTCATGGGTGTCAAACCTTATGCCAATAAGGAAAAAAAAATAGGGAAATACATTTATGTGTCGATTTTAGGGACCTCAATAAGGTGTCTCTAAAAGATCATTACCCACTACCATCAATGTATCAAATTATTAAAAAGGTGTTAGGTTCTAAGATATTCTCATTGCTTGATGGTTAATTTGGATATAATAAGATCATGGTTAAGGAAGAAGATAGACATAAGACTGCCTTCACCACAAAGTGGGACACTTATGCATATATGAAAATGCCTTTCAAACTATCTAATGCTAGAGTAATTTCTAGAGGGAAATGGATGTTTCCTTTAAAGGTTTAATCAATGAAATGGTGCTCATCTACCTAGATGACATCAAAATTTTCTCAAAGGACCTGGTTGATCACATTACTCACTTAAGGTTAGAATTTGAAATATGCAAGAATTTGACATATATTTGAATCCTAAAAAATATATTTTTGGTGTTCATGAGGGTAGATTATTAGATCATGCAGTGTCCAAGGATGGCCTCTCCATAGACCCTAAAAGAAATGAGTCCATCTTATCTCTACCATTAGCCAAGAATAAGAATGGTCTGAAGAGTTTTTTAGGAAAGATTAATTTTATAAGAAGATTTATTTCAAGCTTTATGGAGATGGTCAAACCTCTTACTCATATGTTAAGAAATTAGAAAGAGTTTACATTGAAAAAATAAGGTAAGAGGAGTTTTGAGGCCATCAAGGAGGCCATATCTCATGCCCCTACACTTCTTAGCCCTTATTTTAACAAGGAATTATAATTATATGCATTTTATACATTGGATGAAATCTCTACCATGTTGATGCAGTAGAATGAACAAGGTTTGGAACAACCTATTTCTTTATTTAGTGAGACCCTATAAGGGTATGAAGATAGGTATAAATTTTTAGATAAGTATGTGATTATAATAGTGAGAGGTTTGAATAAATTTAGGCACATAGTCTCTAAAACTAAGATCATACTCATGGTGGTATACCCAAATATTAAAGAGTTTATACTCAATAGAGACCTCAATGAGAAAAGAGTTGGATGGGTGACAAAATGCATGGAATATGATCTCAAGGTTAGATTTAAAAATATTATGAGGGGTAGAGGGATGTGTGAGAACCCTAAATTAGAAGTAAAGCAAGATAAAGATCAAGTGTTGGTAGTCCATGATTGCCAATAGGTAATTGCAGACAATACACCTTTCAGTTGGACACACGATATAATTAGATTTATTAAGTCAAGCTAATGTTTTATGAGGATAGATAGATATAAAACAAGGCACTTTAGGTTTAAAATTATACCTTATGTCCTAATAGATGGAGTACTTTTAAGAGAGATATAGAAGGCATGCTTTTGAGGTGTGTGGAATCATGCTAAATAGACAAGCTGCTTAAGTAGTTCCATGATGGTCTAGCTAGTGGGCACTTTGCTATGAAAACCCTAACCTAAAAAATCATTAGATTTAGGTAATTTTGACCTAAAATGTTCAAATATGATCAATATTGGGTAAGTAAATGCCCAAAATGTGTAACATTTGCTAGAAAGTAGAAGCTAGTTGCCCTTCCCTTGTAACCCATACAAGTAGAGTAACCCTTTATGCAATACGGATTAGATTTTATAAGAATCATACACCCACTTTCAATTAAATAACATAAATAGATCATTATAGCTACACAATACTTTATAAGTTGGGTCGAAATAGTTTCCCTCAAGGAGGCTAATGAAGTTTCTATTTTGGACTTGTATAATAGCTTTTTGACTAGATTTGGTGTGCCATCTACAATTATTTCTGACAATGTGTTGACCTTAAGTAATAGTAAGGTATGTAAGTGGGCTCTTTCACATGGAATTTATTTCAAGTAATCCTCTAAATATTATCCATAGGGAAATAGACTAGCAGAGTCCGCCAATAAGAACTTGCTAAGGATCATCAAAAGAACTATGGAGGATGGTCAAAGGGAGTGGCATACTAGACTAAGAACTACTCTATGGTCGGAAAGAGTGACACCTAAGATAAATAATGGACACTCCTCATACCTCCTTGTCTATGGAAAGGAATCCAAAATTACCATATCTCTTGAGCTTCTTGCATTAGAGTGTATACATCAACTTGAGATTTAGAGGATGATGCTATGCAGGTAAGGTTGAATGAGCTAAGACAAATAAGGAGATAAGGGACACTATAATGCACATCATGTGGTCTAGCCAACACTATGTCAAGAGGTTTTTTGATAAGAGAACTGCCTCAAAAACATTTTATCAAGGTGATATAGTCCTCAAATGGGATGAGGACCGTGCAAAACCTAGAAAACACTCCAAGTTTGATAGTCTTTAGAGTAGGCCTTATTTTAACATAGGTTGTAAGGAGGGAAATGATTTTGAGCTTGTTAGGTTTAATAGAGATAGCCTTACCATCCCTATTAGTGGGAAGTATCTCAAATTTTATTATTAGTATTGTATCATGATCTTTATACATAGGTAGATAGGTCTATCTTTTCTCCAGTGCCCTTGGACATTATTATGTTTGTTATTTTTATACTATTTTAGGTAGTTGTTCATCCTTTTTTTTATTTTATTTTTTATTTTTCATATGTGTCTCATTTATTCAATTTTATTCAAGGAGATAGGTAGAGTCTTTCTATAAATAATGCCTCATTTTTCTAAGTCATCTTGAATGAGCTTGATCAAATTCTAGGTTTCATGACTAGTAGGCTAGTCAAACCATCATATTCACTAGAAATGTTAATATTTTAGCCTTACAAGACAAAATTTCAACCCCATAGTTTAAATATTTGATGACCATGGCCTTAACTTGATTTTATGTACCTCATGGTGCCTTTGTTTATGAGGAAAATAACTTGTACAAGTCTAAAGATATAAAACCATCATCATGATGTCACACATAAAATCTTGGTCACAACTTAGGAAATATTTCAAATTTTGGCCAAGTGTTATAAATATTCTTGAGTATTTAGGTTTCATGCCTTTGAAAAAAACCCAAAGGATTTGTCTTTGCAAAAATCCTAAAGGAAGTTGTTTGCAAACATAAGTTTTGAAGGCATAATTCTTTTAGAGAAATTAGTCTGGGTATTTGGCTACATTTTATAATTATTTTGAACATTTTGTCCAAAAAAAGTTTGGAGAACCAATTTATTTCATATATTTTGTCTGAGGTAAAATACAATGCAAAATTATTTCAAGAAAATTGTTCAAATAATTTTCTTGAAGACCTAAATTCTCTTGGCCATTTTGTCTGCAAAAAATTTCTCAACATAAAACTCCGTATCCAAAAGTCCCAAATATAAAGATAAATTTCTCTTAGGGAAATTATTCTAAAACTATTTTCCTTAAGACCTAGTTATTTTATGGAAATTGTCCACATCAAAAGGGATAAGTTAAAGTCCCCAATGCAAAATTATTCTATAGAAAATATCCAAGACAATCTTTCTAAAGACTCATTTTAGTTGGACATTTTTCCCAAAACAAAAATCCTGTAGACATATTTCTTTTAGGGAAAGTATCCCAAAAAATAGCTGAGGACATAAAATTTGAAGACAAAAGGTCCATAGGAAAAAGTTTGAAATGTAAAGTCTAAAAGAATTGTTTGTTGTAGGGAAAATGTTTGGAAATTAGATGGAGATGTTCATGTAAGTGTCAAATTTAGGCTATGCCAAGTAACTTTTAAAATTCAAAAATGCAGTGATGGGCATGAAAAAATTAAATATATTCACACAAATGTCAAATATAGGCACACCAATGTTAATTTTAAGCCCCATGGAATAGCAATTTGGATTTAAAATGTAGTATCAATGATCAATATTTAGTCATACAAAAGATCTAATGGTGATTGATGACTGAAAATTTAATGGGCCCAGGCAGATCAATGGCTCACATTAAATCATGGATTCAGATCTAACAACAAGTGAGCAATTCAAAAGGTCAAGGAGCTTAGAGGCCACCACATGGTTTAAGCATGGGATCAAACAAACTAATAACATATATTGAGTGCAAATTTAGGGTTTCCAAGTGGCACTATCTCAGATAGAGTTGATAAGTTAAGGAAAGATCCAAGGGATCATGTTAACTTGTACCATGGAGATTAGATAGTGCAAGAAAAGGTCAATGAGTCAATGATATGAGTCATGGCTAACATCTAATTAAGTAAATGTGAGCCCAGTACTTTTGACAAAAGTCAATAAAGCCATTTTTTACCCAAGTAAGGTAAATACAAAGGAATCAAGCTTGAATGTGATCTAGGATGAATCCAAGTTGAACCAGAGCAGGGAAACTAAGATCAAATATTTATAGTAGAGATCCATAGAGATAAAATAGGTCTTTTATACCTAATGTAGACTAAGGGGGTGGTAGCTTATTGTTATAATCAAGGACACACACCTAGTGAACTTCATTTATCAATTAAAATTATAGGAAAACTAATAGTTTGGATTGGTTTTCCTTTATGGTAGACCCAAGTTCAAATTCTCATGTAGGGTTAGATATTTTCATTTATGGAGGAGCATTTTGAGCCATACTCTTGAAAAATTTCCACTTAAAATAAACATGGTCATAGCCTTGCTAGATATATGAAGATGAAGACTTTGTCCTTGTAATAAAGGACATTGATATAGAAGAACTCAGGAAGGTTCATGTAGATGTAGGGATAGATCCAAATAACTTGTCTTGATTTCATATCATCTATCATGCCAAAAAAGGATAGAGTGACATTAATAAAAAATTAGGATAGAGGAGGATTATGAAAATGGTTGTTTTAAATGGGATTGGGCTCATTAATGCTCTCCTTCTAATACTAGTTTATCTCTCCCACCTTTTATCTTCCTATATATACTAGATTTGAGATCTTGATTTGCATCCCTTAGTTGGAGATAGTGAAACTATGCCAAAATAACTTTGTAACACTCTCTTGAAGCAATATAAGATAGTTTTCAGATTCTAGTTAAATGTTAAGTATGATTTATTGAAGTTAGATGTGCAGAGTGTATGTTTCTATTCATCATTTATATGTTCTTCATGTACCTTGATTCAATTTTATTAGTTTTTTTAGGTTATATGAAGTGTTAGCTAGTAACATTCCTCTTGAAGTGTCATAAGTCCATAATGTCTTATATGGACCTACCTCTTTCTATCCTTCAAGTTATGGGTCTCTTTTTAGCCTTTATACAAAATACTCATGCTTTCAACCTTGTCATAGAATTTGACCAGTCCTTATATTGTTCAAATTCATTAGTAGTCATAGAAGTGTCTAGGTTGAAAGTAGACCATTCAATATTTAGTGCATCACCACATTTAGTATAGAGTTCCATTCATGTACCTATCTCCCTATTCATCCCAATAACATAGATTTAATAAAAAGGGATATATTGTTATATTTGAGGAGCTAGCCTCATTAAAAATCCTAGAGGTCTGATCCAAAATATAGGTAACCCACAGCCTGGGGTCTATCCCATGTTGGACTAGGTTTGAGTAGAGGACCTAAACAATCATTTGCCTAGTGAGGGTGAAATCTACATCCATAATAAGACATATATTCATGTCAATGTATAAATAATCCTAATGCATGGAAGAGAAGTATAAATGCATATCTACCTACTCTTATAAAGGAGGAACAAAGTTGGGAATTCTTACCTTTGAAGATGAACCTACCAATCTTCAATCTTTCCCTTGGCAAAGGTGCTTCACAAGAGGTTATTGTAGTGTGTAAGGATGACAAGGATAAATCAAATCTAGGATATACAACTTATTAATGCATCTAATACTTTTCCATAAGAAAAAATCCATATCTCTAAAGAAAGTATGAAACCTTAAGCTTGCTCCTCAAGTAGAATGGTGGATGAGTAGATGCACAATAGCTCTTAATTCTTCTTCTCTAAATAATAGAAAAATGATTATGTATATATAAGTGTTTTTAAATATAGACCCTCAAAATTTTTTGGCTAACAGGGTCAACCTAGTCAACTTAGTATTGTTAATGACAAAATCTCACTAGGTCATAGTCTAGGTTGGCCAAGAGTCAACCTAAACCCTAAATAAGTTTTTCCAATAAGAGTATGAGGTTGACCCAATCGACCTAGTCATGTAAACTATCAAAAGGGGTTTTAGGTTAGGAAAAGGGGTACTAGAGGTGGTGAAATATTATAGGATTGTGAAAGAGAGAAGGACCAACTTAGGGAATGGTTTTCAAGAGACAAGTGTGTAGATAAAAAGTGGCAAAAGGGACATAGATCATATGAAGCACCAATGGTCTAACCACCCCTTTCTTGGTGTACCTCTTAAGGTGTGCATTTAGAGAGATTGAGACTCAATGGGTTTCTACAAGATAAAGAGCATCAATAATTGATAAAAGTTTGAAAATATTATGTTTATACAAGTTTTACATAAAACATGATGGATATGGGGATAAACTAATACCAATGGCTTCTGATAGCCAACTATAAGAGAACATAGAAAAGTTAGAAATCATTCACTATAAAAAATGGTTAATAAGGCCATCAAGTGGTCCTAAACCCATTGATGATGAGGAATTATTGGATTATTCCCTCCTCAAATATTTAAAAAAACTAAATAAAATCAAATAAAATTCAAATATTAAAAAAATAAAATATTCAAAAAAATACAAAAAAATTAAAATAAAAAAATCCAAAAATATTTAGAATTTCACATGTTTACAAGATTTTTCATATGTTAGTAGATAGCATATCATTTATATACACACATATGTTTCATAGGTACTTGAGTGTGATACAAGCATATATTATATCCATGACACATGAACATGTATATGTTAGACCTTTCCTCTTCTTGCATGGCACACTATGTTGGGGGTATCTTCTATTTGACCATGATTGACATAGGATCCATTGTTTATGATCATTTTCCATTATCACATTGAGATTATATAATAACATTTACACATGCATATACTCATGCTATTATCTTACTTAGTGTACTTGATATGCTATTCTACAAGACATTTTAATAACATATATATGCTGGGACTAATATGACATGCTTGTGCTTGTTGTTTATATTTTACTTCATCTATTCATATGGATTACTTAAGGTTACTTCTTGTTTGATTCATTGTATTGATTGTGTAAAATTTTATCATGCTCCTTGCTTGTTGGCCATAGTGCCCTGAGTTTCACTTATTTCTTTGGTGTGTCCATTTGAATGTGTCTTCCCCTTGAGTACATGACACTTGTGTTGGGTGAACATTTTGTCGGCCAGCTAACTAGTGACCAAAATATTTCCTATCACCATAGCATAGGGATATTGGTCGTCTAGGTGTGCAGTTTTACTACATCAATAGAGGATAAATCTCTCCTCTCATCAAGGGGAGGTTCCCTATTAAATATGCAGCACTATATACTATATAAAAAAGTAGAAAATAACACATAGGGGCAGAATAAAACATCCATCTCTCTTATTTTAGAGATGATGCTCACAAAAAAAGGAGAAAATACTAGTGGGAACATTGAAGGCACTTCTCTTCTTTCAGAAGTGTTCTTGCAGGAAACAACAGGAGTTTATTTTAGGCAGTAAAAGTAACTGATGGCAAAAGGGCGCAGTAACCAATAGGATGAAAGAGAACACAAATTTTCCACCTCAAATACCCAAATAGTATATCAAAAAGGATGATGGGGGCACAAAGTCATCCCAAAATCCTCAACATAGAAAGAAAATAAAAACACAGACTGAAAGCAAATGTGAAAGTGTAAAGTCTTCCTCATAGTTGATTTCAGGACACTTTACTAATTACTTTCGCTGGTTCTTCTTGTCAAATTAAATAAATAAGAATGATTCTAGGAAATAGACATAAAATAATTTCCTAAATTAGCACAAGACAAAACAACACAAATTCTGCAAACAACTTGCTTTCTCATTCAGATAAAATGAAATGAAATTACAATCTGAGCTCAAGGTCTCAATCTTCTTCTTTCAAAATGGGTAGAGTTTCACTCTTGTAAAATGAAAAGTCCCCCCTAATGATATGAAAGATTACATTATATAGAGGCAGAGAGAGGCCTGGTACTTTTTCCCATGGAGTGACCCATTTGGTGTATTAATGCCTTAGATGCATTCTTGATTTTGTCATGTTAGAGCAGGGTGGATACTTTAACTATGGTGTGTTGGTTCATCTCCTTTGTCTACTCCTTAGCCAAAATCACTCATTCCATTACCTGATAGCTATGCAATTATCTATTTTGCCTTTATCTCGAAGGGGACAAACATACGATGCTTTTAATGTTTACAGGCCTTAAATATCTACTCGACAAATTTCTTCACTTATTAGAAATAACTCCCACTAATTTTCCCTCTTTTTCTCTTCCTCCTTTTGGGCCTAGCCTTAGGCTCTTTGAATGCATTCGAGTCCATGCCTTGAGTCTACTAGAATCAACAGACACTTAAATGTAGCTAATTTGGCATTTGTGGGTCTTTCCTCAATTGAAGGTTAACGGCTAGCCAATCGCTCTAAATTTGAAATTTGTGGGCCTGTCATTCTACTATGACATGGGTGAGGACACATGGTGGCATCTGTGTCTTTGAAATAAGCTCATTGAAATAAGCTTTGAAATTTTTAAAGGCTGGGGGCACGAATGCAAACACATGGCAGCTTCTACTGCACTGGGATGGGACATGTGGTGAGTTCCACACTTTGAAGCTTCATTTGAAACTATGTCTCCGTGCATGACACTTGGTAGCATCTGCCTTCTTGGGCCTTTGCAACCTCGTAGAAATGTTTGGGGCTCAGTCGGGCTCTCATAGATGATGACACTTGTTAGCCTCTGCTGATCTCTGCCAGGGGCATGTGGCATGGTCTGCTACTCTAAAAAAAACATAGTGGAGCCTTCCACGGTTACCACTTGTCAGCTTCTTCTCATCCTTTTCTTAGCCACTCCTTTTCTTTATTTTAGTCAGGTTTTCTTCTCAAGTGAATTCCTTCAGACAATTTGTTTGAAGGACTCTACTTTGCCTTTTGCCTTGTTCATTTTTCTGAAAGAGTTCACTTTGTTCATTTTGGCTCATGGCCCTCCACAAGGGCACTTGACATGATTCATGGCCCTTTGTAGGGGCATTTGTTCCTTTGGCCATGGGGCAGACCCTTGAACTTACCGACTAAACTGACCACTTGAACCATCTTTGGTTCAACGCTTCAACGGTTCAACTTGTTCATTCTTCATTATTTGGCTATCTTTTGATCTCTTTAAACCAAGCACATTAAACCAATAGGTCATTAAACCCATTAAACTGATGAACCAAAATGGTTCAAGGTTTAACAGTTCAACAATTAAAACCTTTAAAACTCATTAAGTGCTCAGAGCCACAGAACCTTTGAAATGGTTAAACCTTGAACCTCTGACAAATGTGCTTAGCTCTTGTTGATGACGTTGAACCTTTAAACCCATTAAACTCATTGAACCAAAATGGTTCAAGGTTTAATGTCTCAATGGTTCAATCTTTGTTTAGATGCTCACTGAGAGACATTTTTGATCAAACCAAGGCACTGAACTAATCCTAAAGATGACCAAGTGTTGAAAACTAGTTCTTCTGATTGGACTCGCTTGCAGAAGCCTTTGAATCTTTGAACCTGCTAATCCCTTTACTAAAAAATCTTGAAAAATGAGGAATTTGAAAGCTCAAAACAAATTTTTGTAAAGGGGAGAGAGGATTTTGGTCTATGCAGGGCCAAAATAGGCCATAGGTTGTCCCAAAAATGAGTGGCATTTTTTAGGGGACAACAACTGGCTCCAATTAGGGACCTACCTTCAGTTGGAAACTTGAAACACAGTTGAGGGGAGTAGAAACCATAATATATAGTGCCTTGAAGTGTGCCATTAGGATATGGAGTTGCACTACCCAAGAATAAAGGCTCCAAAAAATGAAAACAAAATAACAAAATAGAAATAAAAGACTATACAAATATACATATGTACAGGGGAACTCATTCGATACTTCAAGAGTTGAAGTGCTTCAGATGTTGCCCATTATGAGGCAGAGAAAAGAGAGTGCCATCTTAATACTTTAACAAGAAACTATTTCTACCATTGAGCTGATGAATAGTAAAAGGGCCCCTCCAAAGGGAATCAAATTTTTTGTGCATCCCCTTTGGTTCTCTTCTCTTGTCCCACAGTAGGACTTGATCTCCAATCTGGAAATCATGATTCTTTGCTTTCTAGTCAAAGAGCTTCTTCACCAGACTTTGATGGGTGGAAATTTGGTCCACCACTATAGTTCTCTACTCATTTATCTCAACAAGGCACATGATCATCTTCTCAAGTGAGCTCTCATACGTTTGATCCTCAATCGCCTTAGCCAATTTCAATGCTGGCAATTCTAAAGTGATTAGTATCTCAACATTGACACCATAAAGAAGTTGGAAGGGAGACATACCAATTGACCTCTTGTCTACCCATAGAGCATCAACCAATGCCTTATGCCAAGTCCTTTGGTTGTCATCTACCAGCTTCTTGATGATAGTCACTAGGTTCTTATTGCTTGATTCAACTTATCCATTCCCTTGTGGAAAGTAATTAAAAGAGTGGGAGAGTGTGATTCTATAATGGAAATAGAATTGAGTAATCTCATGGGAAGTGAAATAGGCAGCATTGTCAGTGATAATTTTGATTGGGACCCGAAACCTGGACATGATGTTTTCTTTGAGGAAATTACATACTACTTCTAAAGTAGCATGTTTGGCTGGAACTGCTTCCACCCATTTGGTGAAGTAGTCTATTGTTGTGAGGACATAGTCATGTCCAACACTTGATGATGGGCTTATAGCTCCAATAAAATCAATTCCCCATTACTGGAATGTCTCCTCTATGATCACTAGTTTGAGAGGTAGGGCTACTAGCTTGGGCCTTCCAACAAACTACTGGCACATTTCACATCCCCTGACCCACTTATATGCATCTTGAAAGAGAGTTGGCCAATAGTACCTAGCTCATAGGATCTTATGGGTAGTCACAGGGGTAAAAAAATGTCCTCCACAAGCTGAATTGTGGAAGGACTTCAGAAGTCAGCCTTGCTGCTCCTTGAATACACAGTGAAGGAACATTCCATCCAAGGTCCTCTTGTATAGGCCGTTGTCCCAGAGGAAAAAATTAACAGCTTTCAGCTAGATGGTTCTCCTTTCTTTATAAGATAGGTTCACAAGACACTCACCATAGGTAAGGAAATGAGTAATGCTTGAATACCACTTATTCGTGGTGGAGACAAAGAGGATTGTTGGTGTGTCATCCACTTCTAGTTCTTTATGCTCTGTTCCTCTTGGCTTTTTATCAGCAATTAGTTGACATAGCCCCTTTTCACGCATCAATTTTTTTGGCTTAATGATCAGATCAAACTCCTAGATCTTTGCAACCCAATTGCCTCTTTTCATCCCAAACTCCTACTAAGTCAGTATAGATTTCACTGTGGTGTCAGGGACCAAGGCAGTAACTCGAGAATTGAGGATGTAGAAATGAAAATGTTTTATGGCCTTCACCATTGCATAAGCGTGCTTCTCCATATTTGAGTACTTCAGCTCATGATCTTTGAGAGGATATCTCATGAAAGAAATGGGAGATTCCATACCTTCTTTATTCTGTTGAACTAGAATTGCTGAAAGCATATGTTTTGAAGCATAGCTATAAATGGTGAACTCTTTGTTATAGTCTGGACAAGCTAGAATTAGAGCATGGGCAATGGAAGTCTTGATATCCTCAAAGGCTAACTTGCCTTCTTCAGTATAACTACCGGTGGCCTTTCCATTTATCATGTTTACAATGTGCCTAGTCTTCTTAGTAAACTCAGGGATGAACCTCCGTAAGCAATTCACCTTTCCAAATATAGAGTGAACAACAATCTTACTTGTGGGCAAGGTAAGTTCTTGGATGGAATTGACTTTGTTCAAGTCAATATTTATGCCTCCTTTGGACACAATGTGTCTGAGAAGTTTCCCCTCCGTTACTCCAAAAATTGACTTCTTGGGATTTAAGGAAATGCCATTCTAGTGGCAATGTTCTAACACTTATTGCAAATGGCTCACATGATCTAGGCGATGCTTAGAGAAGATAGTCAAGTCATCAAGATAAACTATAATGAACTTACCCATATCATCCTTGAAGGTAAGGTCCATTTCTCTTTGGAAGGTGGCACCAGTGTTTCTCAAGCCAAAAGGCATCCTTTTATACGCAAATATGCCCCAAGGTGTGGTGAAAGTGGTCTTATGCTGGTCTACTTCACCAACTTTGACCTGATTATATCCTGAGAAACCATCTAGCATTGATAACATCTCTGATCCTATCACTATCTGTAGCACTTGATCCATGATTGGCAAAGGATAATTATCCTTTAAGGATACCTGATTCAAATTCCTAAAATCCACACAAAGGCAAATTTCACCATTATTCTTTCTCATAGGCACTATATTGGCAATCCATGTGGAATGATGGATTGGGAAGATTATCCTAGCATTTAGCATTTTTTGTATCTTAGATAAAATAGTACCTAATATTTTTGAATTATAATGCCTAGACTTTTGCCTGTAAGGTGTTGAATCAACCTTGAGAGGAATGTCATATTGAATTTCATCAGGACGGAGTGACTTCAGGTCATCATAGGAATATGCCAAGACATCCATATACTAGTTGAGTAAAGAGGTGAACTTGAAATGCTCTTTAGGACTACAACATTTCCTAATGTTCACCATCTTGGGGTCTTCCTTAGTTCCCAGATTTACTTGATCAAACTCTTGAGATGAGCTTGAATCCATTGGCTGCTATCTGATGAATCTATCATGCTTATCAAATATATTCTCAAGGGAAACTAGGCCTCTGGGAATCTTATTCCCTTTGAGTTACAAGAACTCCTCACCTATGTCTACATTTGATTCAAGAGCTGTTTCACACTTCTGAGGTTCATTGCCTTCAAAATGCAACCATTCAAAGCTATCTTTTTACTCTAGGAAGGCAATGATTTGGTTATCATTATTAAATACCTACCAATGACTGGCATTATCAGGTACACTTAGCTAAAAGACCATCTCAATCGTGTACTTGTCTCCTTTGAAATCTAGGTGGGGGACCAAGAGAGTAGCTGAAATAGCCAGTACATCTACCCGATCATTGAATTCTCTGAGAACTATAGAGATGCTGAAGGTATCAAAGTCTTCAAGCTAGTCGCAAACTAGATTGTGGTAATGATGCAATATTTCATTCTTGGTTTGATACAGGTTCCTCACCTAACAAACCACTAGTTCAACATCTCCTTTAGCATTAAGGATCTTGATGCCTTTATCTTGAGTGACTCTCAATCCAAGCAATAGAGACTCATATTCAGCTATGTTATTTGTGTTTCTGAATTGCAATTTATAAGATGAGGGAAAAATATCTCCTTGAGGAGATATTAACACAACCCTGGCTCCTAAACCAGTGGAAGAGTAGTTATCATTAAATTCAAGAATCCATACCTCATTTGATACTGATTATCTTTTGGATTCTTCTTCATCTGGGGGTGGAGATACTTCCATACTTGCCTTGTGCCCAACCAATTCCTCTGCTATTCCAGCTAAATGTATTTCTAAGCTATCATCTACAGGAACTTCATCAAATGTCTCATGAACTCCATTTATATATAGAAAGTAGTTACCCATGCCTGAAGACTCAAATAGAATTTGAGCTTCAGGTGCTGAGGTCTGGGTAACCACATATTTTGCTTCATTTTTAGGGATCAACCTCTTCATAACACCTTTGACTGGAATCCTCACCTCTGATAAATCCATGCTCAATTCACCACCAACATCCTTGTAGAAATTTTGCCTAAGAAGGATGACATATGATGCTGGGATGTCTGCTATCAAGACAGTCATCTTGATTCTTTTGTCTAGAAAGGTAGCAAATGCAAATTGGGTATCTTTAATTTGTCCCAACAAAGGCACTTGCTTTTTCTCCATGGAGAAGCATCTACCAAAAGTTTTGGTCAAGGTGAGGTCAAGGGTTTCAGCTACTTTAGCGGGCATGACATTGTCTGAAGCTCCAGAATCAATGATGCAATTATTCAGCTGATGTCCATTTATCAAAAATGATACATAAAAAGGTTTAGTTTTACTAGGAGCAGTAGGGGGAGTAATGACAAGGTTGTTCCTGGTGGGTGCATTTTTGGTAGGATCATGTGTCACTTTGGGAATTGCTTGTTCAATAGGGATGTTCTAGTTTTTAACACATTGATCTAGTTTGTCTAATTGCTCATGATGGGACTACAGAAATTCAAATTCAGACATTTGAATTTTGGTTTTCTTTATATGGTCAATGATATCAAATGTTTGGAATGAGCTAGGAGCAGAGGATGGGAGTTCATCCTTTTGATTTTTTAAAGGGGGAGGACTGGACTATGAATTTGAAGTAGAAGGCATAGGGGCATTTGGGGTACTTACCTTTCTCATAATCATTGGGTCCTTTCGCTAGAAAGGAAGAGTGGATCCCTGATTAACAATTGAAACTGTTAGTTGAGGTCACTCTTCTGCTTTCTCCTTATAAGCTTGTTCAGCTAATTAATTCTTGGACAAGGTGAATACAACATATGACCCTTTAGTTGCATTGCCTTCACTTCTGGGTTCATCCTGATAGTTCAAGAAACCAATATGGGAGTTTCTAGCTAATTCTTCTTCTTCCTCAGTGAAGAGATTAGCATCATATTCAAGATTCAACTCAGGCTGGAATGAGAAATCTAATTCAGCTTCAAGATATACAACTGCTGAGTTGTTTGGAGGTGTTTCAAGGGTGAGGTTCCTCTATGGAGGAGGAAGGTGATTTTGATGTCCCTGATTCCTGATAGCATTACCTTGGTACGCTTGATTCTGAAATGTCCTCCTAGGCATATCTCTATATGCAGGAGCATGACATCCATTGTGCCATTTGCTTTCTAAGAGCTAGCATTTCATTTACTAGCTTTTATACCATTGGGTCAATGGTGACTGTAGGTGAATACTCAGAAGATGAAGAGGATTTACCTTTATTAGGGTCTCTCCTTATCTTTCCTACCAAGATAAGGTCATCTTCTACCTTAGTAGCCAAGTCCTGAGTAGTAGCAAGGTCTATGTGTTTGGCCCGTCTCAGCAAGAAACTCACTTCAGGTAGTTGTGAGTAGATGAAGAAGCATTTGAGGTTCTGAGGTGTCGACTGGGTGACCATGGAAATCCTATGCCTTAGCTTGTCAAACTTGGAAATAAAATCCCTCATAGGCTCATGAGGCTCTTTCTTCATCTGAGTGAGCTGGGCTAGCAAGGCATGTGCATCTTCTATAGGTATGAACTTGGCTTCAAATTTGTCTTTCAGAGTGTCCCAATCAGTCACTGGTCTACCCTATAGGTGGTAAAACCAGTCTACAACAGTGCCTTGTAGTGTCTCCATGAATAGCCTTACCGTTATGTCTTCAAATTCCACCCCTATTATGCCACATGCTAAGCTAAAAGTAGCAATATGTTCATTAGGGTGAACTCTCCCATCACCAAATAACTTAGGGAAATTCTTCCTTGAACTGGGTGGAAGCTCATGCAGAGGTGGAGTTAAATTTAGTGGACCAAAAGAGTTACTCTAGGGGCCTTGAGCCATGATTTGATTATGTAAAAGTGGGATCACTAATCTAGGTGGAGTGTGGATAGGCAAAGCTCAGCTAGTAGTAGAAAAAGAATCTCTACCTTGTGGTGGTGACCTGGTAGGGCTAGGAGAAAGACTCCTAGTTCATCAAAGGTGAGGTTGTGGAGGAAACAACTCAAAATCACTCTGCTGTACTAGCTCAAAAGTAGGGTCAACAACACCTTGAAATTTATAGCCTCTAGTATAACTTGGAGTTGCCAGATTGTAGAATAAAAATGGAAAAGAGTAGGATCTGATTTAGCTTGAAGTCTGAGACTTCAAACTGTGTGCTCTTCCCCAGCAGAGTCGCCAAAAATTATTGGCTAAATATTTTGTCAGCCAATTAACTGGTGACCAAAATAGTTCCTATCACCACAACGTAGGGAGATTAGTCATCCAAGTGTGTAGTTTTACTACATCAATAGGGGACAAATCTCTCCTCTCATCAAGGGGAGGTTCCCTATTAAATATGCAGTGCTATATACTATATAAAAAAGTAAAAAATAACACATGGGGGTAGAATAAACCATCCATCTCTCTTATTTTAGAGATGATGCTCACAAAGAAAGGAAAAAATCTTAGTGGAATCACTAAAGGCACTTCTCTTATTTTAGAAGTGTTCTTGCAAGAAATAGTAGGAGTTTCTTTCAGGTAGTAAAAGTAACTGATGGCAAAAGGGTGCAGTAACTAGTAGGATGAAACAGAACACAAATTTTCCACCTCAACTACCCAAAGAGTATATCATAAAGGATAATGGGGGCACAAAGTCATCCCATAATCCTCAACATAGAAAGAAAAGAAAAACATAAATTGAAAGCAAATGTGAAAGTGCAAAGTCTTCCTCACAGTTGATTTTAGGACACTTTACTAATTACTTTCGCTAGTTCTGCTTGTCAAATTAAATAAATAAGAATTCTTTTAGGAAACAAACATAAGAACAATTTCCTAAAGTAGCACAAGCCAAAATAGCATAAAGTCTACAAACAACTTGCTTTCTCATTCAGATAAAATGAAATGAAGTTACATTCTAAGCTCAAGGTCTCAATCTTCTTCTTTCAAAATGGGTAGAGTTTTACTCCTATAAAATGAAAAGTCCCCCCTAATGATATGAAATATTACATTATATAGAGGCAAAGAGAGGCCTGGCACTTTTTCCCATGGAGTGACCCATTCGGTGCATTAATGCCTTAGATGCATTCTTGATTTTGTCATGCTAGAGTAGGGCAGCTGCTTTAACTATGGTGTGCTGGTTCATCTCCTTTGTCACTCCTTAGCCTAAATCACTCATTCCATCACCTGCTAGTTTCACAATTGTCTATTCTACCTTTATCTCGAAGGGGACAAGAAGATGGTGCTTTCAATGTTTGTAGGCCCCAAATATCTACCTGACAAACTGCTTCACTTATTGGAAATAACTCTCACTAAGTTTCCCTCTTTTTCTCTTCCTCCTTTTAGGCCTAGCCTTAGGCTCTTTGAATGCATTTGGGTCTATGCCTTGAGTCTTCTAGAATCAATAGACACTTAAATTCAATCGATTTGGTGTTCATGGCTCTTTCATCGATTGAAGGTTAACAGCTAGCCAGTCGATTTGAATTTGATGTTCATAGGCTTATCATTTTGCTATGATGCAGGTGAGGACATGTGGTGGCATCCGTCTTTGAAATAAGCTCATCGGAATAAGCTTTGAAATTGTTAAATAATTGGGGTGTGGATGTAGACACATGGTAGCTTCCACCACACTGGGATGGGACACGTGGCAAGTTCCACACTTTGAAGCTTCATTTGAAACTATGTCTCGGTGCACGACACTTGGCAGCATCTATCTTCTCGGGCCTTTGTAGCCTCATAGAAATGTTTGGGGCTTATTCAGGCTCTCACAGATGATGACACTTATCAGCCTCCACCGATCTCTACTAGGGGCACGTGGCATGGTCTTCTGCTCTCAAAAAAACATAGTGGAGCCTTCTACGATTGCCACTTGTCAGCTTCCACTCATCCTTTTCTTAGCCACTCCTTTCCTTCCTTTCGGTCAGGTTTTCTTCCTGGGTGATTTCCTTCAGATAATTTGTTTGAAGAACTCTACTTTGCCTTTTGCCTTGTTCATTTTTTTGAAAGAGTTCAATTTGTTTGTTTTGGCTCATGGCCCTTCACAAGGGCACTTGACATGATTCATGGCCCTCCGTAGGGGCATTTGTTCCTTCGACCATGGGCTAACCCCTTGAACTTACTGATTGAACCAACCAATTGAACCATCTTTGGTTCAATGGTTCAATGATTCAACCTATTCATTCTTCATTATTTGGTTATCTATTGATCTCTTTGAACTAAGCACATTGAACCCATAGGTCGTTGAACCCATTGAACTAATGAACACAAATGGTTCAAGGTTCAATGGCTCAATGATTCAAACCTTTGAAACTTGTTAAGTGCTCAGAGCCACAGAACCTTTAAAATGGTTAAACTTTAAACTTTTGACAAATGCACCTAGCTCTTGCTGATGACGTTGAACCTTTGAACCCATTGAACCCATTGAACCAAAATGGTTCAAGGTTCAATGGTTCAATCCTTGTTTGGATGCTCACTGAGAGACATTTTTGATTGAACCAAGGTGCTGAACCAATCCTGAAGATGACTAAGTGTTGGAAACTGGTTCTTCTGATTGGACTCACCTACAGAAGCCTTTGAATCTTTGAACCTGATAATCCCTTTACTGAAAAAGCTTGAAAAATGAGGAATTTGAAAGCTCAGAACAAATTTTTGTAAAGGGGAGAGAGGATATGGTCTGTGTAGGGCCAAAATAGTTTGTAGGTTGTCCCAAAAATGAGTGGCATTTTTTGGGGGGTAACAACTTGAATATGCCCATTATTTGTAGTCTCCTTAGACCCCTCTTTACATGACATTAAGTAATCTAGTGTGTTTACTTGATTTTTTACTGAGCTTGTTATTTATAAATGTTTCCATGATCCTTATCATGCATATTAGGGTTTGTTATGTTTGGATATTATGAACTTTATTGATAAATTTATTTTGACATGATACCACTATATGTTCCTTACTTCATGATTGAAACATATACAACATAGTTATATTATCCTTTTTAGATAAGGTGACTATCAATTTTCATTCCCCTCACCTCAAAAGGGGGGGATATCAATGGGGGCATGTCATAGACACATGAATCCACATACATAGAGTTAACAAAATTGGCATATTTTGATACAATTTACATGATTTAGATATACACTTGGGATAAAATATTAAACATTTGGGATAAATTTGGGATACTTTAAAAGATTTATGACACATAATATACCAATTTACAGAGTAGAGGTTACATTTTGATGGATAATTCAACTTGAGACACCTTTGAGGTGCATATTACATGTAAATACACCAAATTATAGCTACATTATTCATGTACTAAGCATACCAAGATGAACTATTTGAAAATTTATCTATTTCAATAGTTAGATATTTTAATTAGTGCAATCAAGATTCAATACTCTCAATGGAATTATCACCACTTATATTTATGGTAGGTTGATATTTCTACATCATTTGACTTAGATGAGATTATCTAGATTATGTTTACACTTAGTTGTCTGATTAAGATTTAGTTCTCTCAATGGACATGGCATAACTCACCTATTAGGTTGTGGAGCTAAAAGCTTCACTAATGCAAACATGGAGGAGGTTGCTGAGTGTCACAATAACCGATGTCAGTCAGGCAAACTGACATTGGTCAGGAGTAGACAGGAAGCTACCAACATTGGTCATCTCCAGATAGATAGCAATCAACGTCGATTGCTTGTGCAGTTCCAAAACTATTAGTTACACGAATAATTAGTTTAACGAATCGGTTGTTTGCATGTAAAGACTAATTTTAGTCTTGAGTCTGCATTTTTAATTATTGTAATTAGGAAGTCTAATTATTGTTTGTATGGGATCTATTTAAGAGACCCATGGGGCTATATTGTAAAGTGTAAAATCATAAGGACTTGCAAAGGCAAGGACAAGGCTTCTTCCAAGGTGTGTAAGATATAGGTTTGCAGGTGTGCAAGACTAGGTTGATCTGTAGGTGTGCAAGATCAGGGAGATCTACATGGTAAGTAAGGTCAATTGATCTGCAGGTGTGTGTGTGCAAGGTCAAAGGAGATCTATGGGGTAGCAAGGTTAAAGGAGATTTGCAACACAACAAGGAGCAAGATCAAGGGAGATCTACTTGGAGTATGTGGTGTACTCGGTTGGTAGTAGAAGTAGGCAACAACAGTTGAGTTGATTGTCACTTACTGGTTGGTGTACTGGCAATATTGTTACTGACTAGTGGAAACAACAACTCTGTGTTTGAGTTGATTATTTGTAATTGAGAGAGAGAACTATTGAGGGAGAATTACTGGGATGCCCAAGAGGTGTGGGAAGAGTGTGATTTCTTCATTGTATTTCCTTTTGGAAGAGTATTAATACAAGGTTGTATTGTCTCTCATATTCTGTGCTATTTTTGAATTCTAGTTACATTTTACTTTGTGATGTCCCCAAACAAATAGGGAATATAAAAAGACATAAAGCTCTGATACCACTATAATATCCCCAACTAAATAAGGAATATAAAAAGACAAAAACTCTGAACAAGATACAATTTTGCACAATAAATTCAAATAAACAAATAAACCATAGTAAATCTCTTAACTTGCTAATCAGTGATCTTATTTATTTGTCCATATGATTACAGTAGTTGTCCTCTATCATGCATATAAAGGAATATTCAAATATGGTCTTAAAACCCTGATCTTTTACAAAATTGAAAATAAAACCTAAATTCTAGAATGGCTTGGTTTTTCTGTGTCGACACACAGTCACCGACGTCGATTATTATGTCATCATCGATCGATATACTGTCGACATTGGTCGCTATCGATCGGCTTCTCTACCGATGTTGGTCTTTAGACAGCCGATGTCGGTCTCTATGGATCTCTACATGCTAATGTTAGTCTCTGTGTGAATCTATACAGATCTATATGGACTTTGTACAGCTACCAAATAAGCACACCCTATTTGTTTCAACCCTTGATCTGAAGATATATGGCTCTAGTATAGAAGATCTCTATTTGTATAACTTATTAAATCAAAAACCTAATAAAATAAATACCTGGAAAGCTCTGTGATAACTTCTATGTGAAGTTACCTCTCAAATATATAAACCTCTATAATAACTTCTATATGAAGCTATCTCTCAATTTGGCAATAAATTAGCTGATATTTTACAGCCTCTGAATCACACACACTGAAGAGTTGACATTCTCCAATGCAAATGGAATCTTGGAACCCTTGGCTCAGTCTTCATAGAAGAATTCTTCAATATCAAAATCAATAATCATATCATAATCCATAATGGCCTCCATGAGAAACCCTTATACCCTCAAAAAGATGTGCTTGCCCTAATTAGAGTTTTCTTAAATTAGAATTAGGGTTTCTAATTAAAATTAGACTAAATAATTAATATTTGATTAAATCAATCAAATATTAATATCTCCCTCCATACATGTCGAATCCTCGAATCGACTGAAGCTAGTGAATCAGGGAGTGATTCTGCACATGACCATATCAAAACAAGGGTGCTCTGCTATGTGTCAGAAGTCCCTAAATAATAGGAGCTTAGGCTAAGTGTGTTTGAAAAAGCTTGAATGAAAATCAACTATAGAAATTCTACAAATCAAAGCCAAGCCAAGCTCCATTATGACCCTCTATCCATCCTATCAGCCTACGAAGGTCGTATAATAGGCTAATCATCAAGTCTAAAGATGTTGCTTGAAAAGGGGACATTACAATCCACCCCTCCTAAAATTGCTTGTCCCCAAGCAATCTCAGAACAAAAAACCAATCAATCCACCTGGATCCCATATGTAGTGGTGATCTGCACTACTATTAATCAATGCAAGCTCTTGCAATATCCTCAGAATTAGAACAAAGAGGAACCCGTAATCAAACTAGCGAATGCAACTCAACCAAACTCTAAAAGCACGACTGCCATAGTCAAGAACACATGCAAAACAAAATCTTGAAGGATCATAACCCAAGTCAAATGGACAACATAAACTACCAATTCCATCTATAAAAGATGGTGCCAATCCATCCCATAACTGATCCCTCTGTAAAGGTGACACAACCAACTGTACCACACTATCATCTGTATGAGAAGAATCAATCTAGAGACTCGACTCTACTGGTATGCCAAACTCATCAAAACTAGGTAATCCCAAATCTTGAACATGTGTGTCAGCTCCAAAATGTTCCTCAGCATCCACTGTAGGAATGTACTCACCACTAACCATCTCAATATATAAAAGGACTGTGTCTGGCGCTGGTGAAGACCGCAAATGATCCAACTCCACAGTCACCTTAGCCAAATGAAACTGTGACTCCTCAGAAGCCAATTGTGTACTCTCAAGAATCTCAGAAGTCACCTCGAGCTACTGAGTAAGCTCACTCACCTTATCTTCCTTAACCAATAATGCATCATACGTTGTGTTTCCCCACTCCATAAGATAATCTCTGTCAGCTACCAACTGCATATAATCCTATCTCAGAATTTGAATAGCCTCACATAAAGAGTGGATCTCTATCAAGGAGAAATAACTACCTCCCTACTCAATGCTAGTAGGAGAACCCCATCCATAAACTGCTAACAACTGACGAGTAGCATCGAAATGCTTGCAAGTGGTAGCAATGTCTCGCTCACTAACTCTCAGCTGACTAGACACATGATGGCACTGGCTAGATTGTCTCGTACAATCCTCCTCTAATGCACGGTCCAAAAGAGTAGACTCAAAATCACTAATCTCTAGAGTACTACCATCCATACTCTATGAATCAACTCCATAGCTCATATCAACGTCAAGAGTATCAAAAACTATAGGATCACTATCTAACTCCTCCGTATTGAAGGAAACTATCAGTGAAAATAAGTCCTCAAAAATGTCCACTGCATCCTCCTGAGTATCATCTGTAATAATTGGATCATGGGACTCTTCTACAATCTCTGCCATAGCTGAGAGATCATCAACCCTCAGTGCACTAACATCTGAGCACACCCCCCCACTCTGAGTGCAAGCATCAAACTCATTCTCATCTTCACTATCTCCTATCTCATAATAATCATAATAATCATGGGACATGCTACTCTCTTGTCTAAGTGATTTATAGTGCTCTCTCCTCAGCTTAACAAAGTGATCAAAAGATAACCTCTCCTGAACTTGAGGAGTTAATAACTCCCACTCATCCTTCGCTGTCATATACCGTGTGGATTTGTCTTTGAATGTAGGATATGAAAGAGATTCATTTAAACTCTTCAAACTTAGTTTCAACTTCTTCATATCATAGTCCCATTGTCTCTGAGTACTTGAAGACATCATGGATACCTTGCTGATTCAATCTACCCAAACTACCCAACAGGATGGCAGGACATTGGCTCTGGTCTACCCAACAGGATGGTAGGAACCTAGCTCTGATACCAATGTGATGTCCCCAACCAAATAGGGAATATAAAAAGACATAAAGCTCTGATACCACTGTAATATCCCCAACCAAATAGGGAATGTAAAAAGACAAAAACTCTGAACAAGATACAATTTTGCACAATAAATTTAAATAAACAAATAAACCACAGTAAATCTCTTAACTTGCTAATCAGTGATCTTATTTATTTGTCCAAATGATTACAGTAGTTGTCCTCTATCATGCATATAAAGGAATATTCAAATATGGTCTTAAAACCCTGATCTTTTACAAAACTAAAAATAAAACCTGAATTCTAGAACGGCTCAATTTTTTTGTGTCGACACACAGTCGCTGACATTGGTTATTATGCCATCGTCAGTCGATATACTGCCGACGTCGGTCACTATCGGTCAGCTTCTCTGTCGACGTCGATCTTTAGATGGCCGATGTTAGTCTCTATGGATCTCTGCCTGCCGATGTTGGTCTCTGTGTGAATCTATATGGATCTGTACAGACTTAGTATGACCACCAAATAAGCACACCCTATTTGTTTCAGCCCCTGATCTGAAGATATATGGCTCTAGTATATAATATCTCTATCTGTATAACTTATTGAATCAAAAACCTAATAAAATAAATACCTGAAAAGCTCTGTGACAACTTCTGTGTGAAGTTACCTCTCAAATCTATAAACCTCTGTAATAACTTTTGTATGAATCTATCTCTCAATTTGGCAATAAATCAACTGATATTTCACAGCCTCTGAATTGCACACACTAAAGATTTGACATTCTCCAATGCAAATGGAATCCTGGAACCCTTGGCTCAGTCTTCACAGAAGAATTCTTCAATATCAAAATCAATAATCATATCATAATCCATAATGGCCTCCATGAGAAACCCTTATACCCTCAAAAAGATGTGCTTGCCCTAATTAGGGTTTTCTTAAATTAGAATTAAGGTTTCTAATTAAAATTAGACTAAATAATTAATATTTGATTAAATCAATCAAATATTAATATCTCCCTCAATACATGTTGGATCCTCAAACCGACTGAAGCTGGTGAATCAGGGAGTGATTCTACATATGACCATATCAAAACAAAGGCACTCCGCTGCGTGTCAGAAGTCCCTAAATAATAGGAGCTTAGGCCAAGTGTGTTTTAAAAAGCTTGAATGAAAATCAATTATAGAAATTCTGCAAATCGAAGCCAAGCCAAGCTCCATTATGACCCTCTATCCATCCTATCAGCGTACGAAGGTCGCATAAATCATCAATCTGAAGATGTCACCTGAAAAGGAGACATTACATACTTCTGGTTAAATTCTGTGTTTAGTTGCTTATACAAAGGTAATCAAGTGTGCTCTTAAGGAGCAGGGATCCTGACAATTGGTATCAGAGCTTTGTGAGCCTAGGTCCTATCATCACCCTCATATTGGATTGGGGGAATGGTCACCCTCCAATTCCCCTCTTCACATATCCAAGTTTTAATTGTGAAAATCTCTCCAATACTTATGCTAGGAAGCATAATTATCATATAAAACTATCAAAGGGAACATGGTTGAATTGAAACACAAGTGTATGCCTTCCTTTATCTCTTTTGTTTCAAGTAATTTGAAATATTAATTTTTAGATTATATGCACTAATTACACTTATAACATGTTTTTGGTTTTAGGTCACACACATAAAAAAATTTAAATAGTGCTCAAGTCAAATCAAGTGTTGTACGCACCATGATAAACATTTATTTTATTTAACCTAGTAATTTTATCCTTATGCATTACTAGATTTAAGGGTGGAAAATGTAGACACTCAAATTTAATTTTATATGTTAAACTAGTCTTATACACTTGGAAAATATTAGTCATGGCTCTAACCTTTAGTTCTTGACTCACCTTTCAACCAAAATTCTTGTATTCACCATCTCACTATGCCTAAATGATTATCTTATAGTCTAACCCAAATATTATGATAACCTAGATCGTATGTATCCCATAGTATTATTAAACCTTGATATATATCCTTTACTATCAATTATAGAACTCCCAAAACTTTCTATTTTCCTAGGCACTTGTGTTCAGACTTGGACACTAACATGATGTTAATGTGCTTGCTTCAATGCATGTGTTTACATTTAACCCTAAGTTTAGATGTGTAAGGTCATCTAGGCTTAAGAATATATAAGTGATTAATCACATGGTTAATAAATAGATCTATAGTATGCCTATTATTTTGTAAACTTAGATAAACAATATTATGAATTTAAATACTAATATATGCCAAAAATAGAAAGTACATCTATTGATTGATATTCCAATAAATGGTAAAAAATATTACTTAGTTGGTTTACTATACACATGAAGATCTGAGTTAAAATAGGCTAGAAATGGACCAGATTAGGATCCTATAATAGTTTTTAGATTTTGTAATTTTGCACTCTATGGCCTCAGACACTTGCATCATATTTTTGTAGTTTCATTGATTTTGGTATCTAATTTAGATGTAGGTGCCTAGTTTATAATAGTGACTAGATCTAGATGCAACCACCTAGAGCCTTCTAATATTTTTTTTGCTTTTCTTATGATATATTCAAATTACATGCATAGGCTATCATGCTTTGTCAAGTGATCAAAACCTATCTTCTTTACCCTTTGAGTGACTATGGAAAAAATGGGTTAGTGGGAACATGGTGTCGAGATACCCCAATGACCCCTCTATTAATGGTCACAACCTACATAACTAATACTATGAAGAGGGCCTTAAAATTACGTAGTTCTTCCCCTATGTGTTAGCTTGTGTGTGTACAAGGATGAAATGTGTGATAATCAAGTATATATAGTTACGTAGCTTGTAACTTGGAAAATATGGATCATGGGATGTTCTTTCAATAATTTAGACTTGTGAGAATTCTCCTCTTATGACTGATTTAGACATAGGGATCAATAGGGTAGGTTTTATCTCTTGAATGATTGATTTAATGCTCTTAGTAATTTTCCTTGTGATTTATTGATATTTTTTGTAGATATTTTGTTTTAGCCACATACATGTCTAAATCAAATATCAGACCAATTTCTAGAAAATGATGTAAATTAAGCCTAAAAATTAGCTAAATAACCCAATTTCATTTGCACATAAAAAAATAGTGCCTAGAATCATGTTGAAGCATCCATATTTGGGGTATTATCCTATATGAAACAATAACATCCCATGGATTCATTTATAATTAGGTTGTGACCAAGAAAAATGACACTTTTGACCTATTAAATGGGGCACTTAATCCAATTCCTAAAATGACAAAAATACTAAGTATAATTAATTAAGAAAACAAATCAAATTAAATACTTAGTTAAATATTCCATGTTGAATTAGTGACAATATAATTTCCAAAAATTAAAATTCAACAAATATTAGGGAAAGTGAGGTCATAATGACATCATCATTCTCAAAGTCAAAAATGGAAAAATATTAACATAAATGCATTATAAATCATAAGTATTGAGATATTCCTCCAAAAATGCATAATTAATGACCTTATTTATTGAATTTGGCATTCCAATATTCACCTAGGGTTAACCTAAACCGAAATAGACCTAGGTTAGGGTTAGTAGAAAGCCTATAAATACAAGGAGTCATAGTCACTTCTAACAAGATTTTGTGTACAATGTTATAATGCTAAATTACTCCTAGAGAATCTTCAAAAAAGATCAATTTCCAAGGCCATAGACCAAGTGGATAAAGGGATATGATGCTAGAGCACCATTGACAAAGAACCATTATTCACAAACTAAGCTCAAGCCCAACCTCATGCCAACAATCTCTTCAAACTTGTAAAGAAGGTAAAATTGTTCATTTGTCTTCTAGTTGTAGTTATTTTTATTTGTTATTTATCTCTCCATAGATCCTATTAGATACTTGGAAATATAGCTTTGTTTTCTTTATTTTGTTCATTTTACTAACAAAGAGAAGCTAACCTTGTTTTTTCCTTAGATTCCTTGGATACATAATGGCATGCCCAGTGGGATAAAACACAACCCAAAAATCATAATATGAGTATTTTTGCACTCTTATAAATCCAAAAAGACAATTTTAGACCTTAGTTTAGCTTTTTTTCCTTCAAAAATCCCATGTTTTTTGTTGATTGCATATCAATGACTTCAACCCATCTAATTGATGACTTTGACACATTTCCTATATTCTATTTTTTTGTGTTTTATAGGGAAAATAATGAATTTTCCACTGTGTATTAGTTAATTCATATCAAAATAGTGTCTTCACCCTTGATAATCAGTGACCTTGCCTTATGAGCATACCTATCTAAAAATAATGACTTTATCACTCAATAATGATGATTTTGTTAGGTAACCATCCTTTATGCATTTGGTGATTTTGCTTAAATTTTCAAGGAAAATAAAAACTTTGTTGGTTATAATTAGAAAATTCACCCGTACTAACTGGTGACTTCACTGAAGTTCTATCTATTTGGTTTATTTTTAGGAAATTAATGACTTCACCCTATTGGGTAAACAATGATTTCACCCTATGACAAAAAAATTGAGACTTCAAAAGTTTAAATTTTTTGATTTTTTATTGCAAACTAAGTCAATCAAATTAATCCACTAACATTTTCTATAGGGAATTAGGCAAGTGAGAAGAGGTTTTCACATCCTAACAAGTCCATTTTCACATTTTATTTTTGTGTTTATAACTTGAACAAACAACTTTCATTTTTCATCCTTTTCAAGTTTTCACAAAGGCCCGAACTTTAATCATGATTCAAATTAATTATTAAAAAGAACAAAAACTCTATATTTATCACTCCTTAGATAACTTTACTTTCTTTTTCTTATTTTCAAAATCACTTCACTAGTTTCATTTATAGAGTAGTTTCTTTTTTATTAGAACTTTTACGTGTATGCTCTCCCTTGTCCCCATTAGGGAACTTAGGTGAATAAAAATTCAATTATTTTACTTGTTTGTTAGAGTCACCTGAAGAAATGTCATGTATGCTATCCTCTCATTCCTAGGGATTTGAGTCACTTATAAATGATTAAGTTCTTCATTCTTTTATTTCTTGCATTGGCTTGTGAGTAGGAGTTCATTGCCTCATGAGTTATTTAGGAGGACTTTGCCCTGGGGGTTCATCGCCCAACACTATTATAACCCTAGTCTCTGATGGGGTATATACATTGAGAAAAATATTATATTGGATAGTTTTTGAGATGTTAGCCTGGCAATCCCAATAGGTCCTAGGTCCATACCATAGCTAGACATTAGAATTCACTAAATAGTACATAGATGAATTTGTTATGCAAAGGATAAAACCTTTGCATACCAAGATAGGTATTTTGGATGAAAGTGATTTAAATTTGTGTCCAAGTGTTTGTAGGCACTTTTGGACTATTTAAAAGTCCAAATAAAAAATTTAGCATAATTTACTCCACTTACCATGCAAAATCTTACCAAATGCCAAGTTTCTTCAACATTATAATTTCCTTTCCATGTACCAATTCTTGAGAGACAGAGGGGGGATTAAAAATTCTGCCTACATGCACTTTTTATTTATTGGATTAATAATTAATTAATTTTGAGATTGGTATATTGGTGAAAAATTTGGTGGATACAATGCATACTTTGTGTCAGTTTTAGAATAAGAGCATGCACTTAGGTGTAACCTTTTCTTTTACTTGTGTGTTATTTGAATCTAAAAGTTACTTTTCCAAAATCAAAACAAATAAAAAAATAGACATTCATTACATTCACCATTTTAAACCAAGAAGTGTTATGTTGCATAAATCATTCAATCCATTTACCTTAGCTCAAACCTAAACCAAGACCAATTGTGCCTTTATTTTTAGACAAGATGTTATTATGTTTCCAATTTTAGTCTAGACCTTTATTCATCCAAGTATTTCAAAATCTCATTCAAAATTCATCTTTTAAAGTTCAAATCTAAAAATGTTTGGTGTATGCTCGAGTCTTGTTTACAACTTAGGATTGAGTTATTCACCTTTATGTGGTTAGATTGTGTAAATTAGATCTATTTTTAGTTTTATTTTTAAATAACTTTGTTAGAGACCAAGTTTCCTTTTACCACATATTACCTTGATTCTAAGTTTTTATTTTAGACCAAGTGTGCGATTTGTTTCAAATTGGGATCTTTAGACTTAGGAGTGTTTCAAAATTTATGTGCCTAGATCAAGTTTATTTCCAAAGACCTAGTTAAAGATTATTTTCAGGATTGTTTTCACTTTGCCTAGATGAAGTTTGTTCTTGAAACCCAATTTCCAAGATTGATTTCATGTGCCTAGTTCTAGACCTTAGTTTATTTTTTTCTTAATTTAAATCTCATTTACCTCAATTTAAGTTTGTTTAGAATATATGATAAGAATAAAATCCAAGATTACCTTTTGTTCAAAATACCTTAGAATGTTAGTGATAATTCAGACCAAGTTTTGAATGCTAGATTATAAGAAGAGATCCTTCTAGACCAAGTTTTAGCCATTTGCAATAATAGACTGAGTTTCCATTCTAAGCCAAGTTTCAAGACATTTGTAACAAGGGACCAATATTTTTAGACCAAGTTTTAACCATTTTCAACATTAGACTAAACTTTTATGAGACACTTTACTTGAGCATGCCTCACTATACATGTAGTGGGACCATATATAATCCAAATTATGAGAGTGTTTTCACAAGTAATCCATTTGTTCATGAGCCTTATGAAGAGGAAGTATCTTATTTAATGGATCCATATCCCTCATATGATACTAACTATGTAAAAATAAATTAAATATCCTTTAGCACACTATCTTGCCAATACACATTCATATTTAGGGAAAGAACAAGACCAAATGATCCAATACCTAGAAAATATGCCAAGTTTTATAGTACAAATTCATCAAGAAAAAATTCCATATTATGAAAATACACCAACTATCATGAGTTATGATCCATTATTATTTGATCACCACCTCTTAGAGAATAGGGATGAGATCCTTGTTAGAATAGTGGAGTTAGGTGCTAAGTTTCCTTTGGACTTTCCTCATGATAATTTACCTAGTTTGGTATGTGCACCTAGTAATAGGCCACAAGTTAGAACATTTGAATAAGCCTCATCTAGAAAAAGTCAGGCTCTAGTACAAATTCAAAACTAAAGTTTGATGCACTTTCACAAGGAAAGGATAAAACTATTGACCAAATAACATAAATTCAATAGGCATACCAAACATACCCCAACTTAGCTAGAAATATGAATGCCATGACAATTTATAATATGCCACCTATAGAGTTAGCTCTTTCCATGGGGATAAAAACTGACTCATTGGGGTATTCCAACCCAACCATAGATCCATTTATTCAAAAAATTAATGTTGTATACATGTTTCATGTTCCTATAACTCAAGAATAAACCATAACATAGATTGAAGACCTTTATCAAAACATAATAGGTGACATGCAAGTGTACCCCAACCCAAACTAGGTTCAGTCAAATATTCAAAGGACCAATTCACAATAATTTATAATAAACACTATGAGTAGTTCATAGAAGGGGGAAGGAACATCAAGCTCACAAGTGAAACACACTAGTCCCCCTCAACCAACTGCTTCTTTGAATATCTAGTAGGGGTAAAAAGTTAAAGGTAAACTAATCCTCTACCTCAATAGGTGGTGAATATTAATCCAACCCAATAGGTGGTGATTTAAATTTCACAAGAGCCAATGTAGACCAATGTGACACCACAACAAGTGGTAAATATTTCATCCCAAAAAAGGTCTAACAAACAATGTAATATTACTAGTCAATAAAATCTCATGATTGGACAATAATAGATACTTGGTAGGCACTAAGTACTCAACCAATTCCAAGTGCTAAATATGCAATAAGTACTTATTAGATAGTTAGTGTCTTATACCCACCAAATACCATACCCCTACAAAGTACCAACCATGCAAAAATTTTAGTAACAAACATTAATATAATAAAAAATACCCTCCATAATATAGGGTTTAAGCAATCATCATCAAGTTTCATTTATAATCCAACAAACATAATTCATACCTTAATACCAAGTACTACCAAATAGGCCATAGTTCCTTCAAAATCAAACTTATATTGCTAATCCAAATGCATACCAATAAGAAGAATCACTTCAATAGTATATTCCAAACCAAAGGTTGTGTCTTATTAGTAGGGACACCAACCATGTGAATACATAAAAGTTTACCATACCTTCATTATATCCTAGCCATAACAATCCATATGAAACCACCCAAGCCCAAACACAACCATCTCTACCTTCCACTTTTCTAGCCTAAGAACTACAACAATTAAAGGATGCAATTATAACTATTCAAATGATGAAATAGGGAAATAAATTTAAACTTGATGAAATATGTTAATATCCATTTAACACGGATTACCTACATATACCATTTCCTCTAGGATTTGAACAACCCAAGTTTAACAAGTACAATATCAAAGGAGACCCAAGGGAACATTTGAAAGAGTTTTATATTTCTTACCAGTTAGTGGTTTTTAGTGATGTTTACCTAATTCTCATTTTCTCACATAGTTTAGATAGATAGGCCTTAAAGTGGATTTTTTAAATTTCCTAAGAAATCAATCCTTGATTTTGATGATTTGTCAAAAATGTTTGTGCAATATTTTTTATATAATCTTGAGCATGAGATTACTATGGTAGATTTAGGAAAAACACAAAAAATCTAGGGGAGATTTTTTCAAGTTGTCTACAATGGTGGAGGGTACTTGTTAGTTAATTCACATATAACTTGTTGGATAAATATTTGGTCATAATATTCACACGTAAATTATAGAGTGATATATCCTATCACTTGGAGTTATAACATGTCTATACATTTGAAGAGATAATTGATAAAATAATGAAAATTGAAAAATCCCTTATCAATAAAAGGGTGATCAAGTTGTATACCCCAAACCAAAACTAGAGCCAAAACCAAAATCCAAACCGAAGTTAAAACCCAAACCAAGTCTAAACATAGGATTTTGCACTATAAATTTGAATAACCTAAAGAATATAACCAAAATAAGAATGTTTTCAATAATGGAGTCACTGAGTTCATCATGTTCAAATGGTACAAACACCATCTGCTTAGTCTATTCCATAAATGTATCTTATTATTCAAATGTAATGTATTCCAAAAATGTAGTATATTCCATAACCATGACCAAATTCACAAATACAACCACCTCTACACATGAAGGCACCTAAGTCTCCACCTTTACAAACCCTTCCTCCAAGAAGAAGAACCAATAATAGAGTCTTCATCAACCTTGGTGAGTCCATTAAAGTGGTGTTTCATAAATTATCTTTAGCTAATATGATTAGTTGTCCAATTCCAAAACATTTATTTAAAGGTGTACCTTACCTTGACTAGTATAAAGAGCATGATTTATTCAAATACCATCATGTTCATGGTCATTTAATAGACTAGTGTGTGAAGTTGAAGCACCTCATTGATAATATGTTGGAAAATGGAGAGATTTAGGTGGATAATGGGGATTCTACTTCCAATCAAAACTTGGGTATTTAATGAGACCTATTTCCACAACATAACAATACCAATTAGAACCAACAACAATGAAGGTCACAACAATAATGAAAATAATAAAAATATAACAATGTCAACCAAAAAATGGATGAAACCAAGGAAAAAATAATCTATAATCATATAAAATGTGAAATTGGATGACTTAGGCATGGATAATAGCACACAACCTATAGGTCTTCTTTGTTTCTCACTCAACCCTTATTGGCTAGACTTTCACTAATTCCTAGTCACCTGTATCTTCCTAGACTTAGATTTTTGAGATCCAAACAACACTCTTAGACCTAGATCCATCCCCCCAAGGCTCATCATCCTTAGATAATAGTCCTAATTTAGATAGGAGTGCAAAAATTTAGGGGTGCCCTATTTCCAATGCTTTTGTCCAAGTTTATTTTCACCTCTAATGGTTAGGTTTTCCCAATTCCTTATATTTTCCCTATTAACCTAATACAAACTCATCTAACCCATGATCATTAGTTTCTCTATAAATTTCCATTTATAATGGTTAGTACTCATTCACAAGAGAGAATCAAGAATACAAGCAAGTACACTTGAGCACTCTTCTCTATTCTTTGCATACAACCTTCCAAGACCAATTCAAGCCTATTTAAGCACTCATACCAGTCCTTAGTCATCCAAAGTACATTCTAGTTTTGCATTATAGTTACATACATCACATAATTTCACTAAGAACTTTAAATGGGAGAACTATATTATCTTGATTCCTCTTTAGAGTATTAGTATGTAGGCAGTGTGCCTACACACAAGTGTGAAGTGCATCCAATGTATCTTTTACACACTAACCCCTTCTCTTTTTCCAAAGTTTGTTATTCAATTTTAAGTACCAAGAGATCCTAAAGGTTTTAAAGATTAAATTAGACATAAAGAGAGCTCCACATAGAATCATGAATCAATATTTCATTGTCAAGGTGTTATTAGCTTACCGAACAAAATCTAGAAAAGCCAAACCACTAGGTTAATAGTGCCAAAAGTGGACAACAACACCAAAAGTGGACAACAACACCAAAAGTGGACAACAACTCTAAAAATTGGATTACAATGCCAATTAGTAGGTTGTATTGAGTTTGACACTCCTATCTAATCTAGAAACAAAGTTTTGGGTCCTATTTTTGAGAGCCTTCCATCTCTACACAATAGTTTCCAGATCCTGAATAATCCATTTTAACCCAAAATAAGATAAGTTTGATTTCTCTACATTTCTTGATATTTTTAGAAAATATAAAATACATATCTATTTACAAAAAATAGTAAGCTAATTGAGACACATCAAATATTTATTTACATTTACTTAGACCTTTATTTGCTTAGAAATTAAACACTTAATTCCCAAAAAGAGTAAAACATTTGGTGAACCCGAATTACTTCAATTTTTGCACAAAAACCATAGAAACCCTAAGGTTAATTATGTTTTTCAATATTTTCCTAATTTTTCATAAATTTAAAAATTAAAAATCTACAAATTAATTTAAATATTTTTCAATAAATTCACCCAAACCGTAGTTTTCACATACTAGGTCCTATTTGCATACAAACACTTTCAAACCACTAGGAAAAATATAATATTAATTTTAGAAATATTTTTAGATTTTTCCTCAATTTTTAAAAATTAAAACTATTTTTTTTATAAATTTTTCAAATTACTACACTAATTTTGGAAAAATTCATTTAAAACCCTAATTACATCAAATAAATTTTTAGTTATTCTTCAGTACTTTTTGTATAATTTTCTAAAAATTTAGTTGCATATCTAACATAGAAAATCAATTTCAAATTCAAAAGGTCATAGTATTTTGAAAATAATATTTCTAAAAAATCCCTAGTTGTATTTACTAGCACCTACTTGCTTTCGAGGTATCACCTTACATGTTTGACAACTCAGTATCCTTTTTGCACAAATCCCATGTCACTATTTTTTGGAATTTGCATTTATTATATTCATTACTTTCCATTTCTATCATATTACCTATTAACACATATTGCAAAACATTTAAACACATTTCAAATTATTTTACTACTTTATCAATGGCCCAATATACCAATTTTGATGAAACTGATAAAAGATAACTTCAAGAACTCTGAAGCAAACATTTAGATATGCAAGATGACATGATTAGACTTTTACAAGAAGAAAAGAAAAAAGTAACCAATGGAAATCTTCTCAAACCATAAAGTAGCCAGTTGTAAATGACATTATAGGGGTAACTATGTCTCAACCACCCCTATAGTAACCCAACCTTCTTCTATACTACCAGTTGTAGCTAGTACACCCCTGTCTCCTAATGTGGCAGCCCTTATGCAAGAGATTTGATCTCTTCAATCCAAGGTGCAACATATTGAGAAAGGTACCACTAGACCTACACATGATTTGGATTCTTCTACTCTTATACATACACCATTAACATGTCACATTACTTTTACATCCTTGCCACAAGGATTTGTTCAACCCAAACTTACTCTTTATGATGGCAAGGGTGATCTAGAGACACATTTGAGATCTTTTCATGCAACATGTTTGGATTATGTACCCAATGACTAGCTACTTACCAAACTCTTTCCATAGAACCTAAAGGATTATGCTCTACAATGGTTTTATAGTCTACCAAATCAGTTAGTCATGGAATTTAATCCTTTAGCAGACATGTTCCTAGCACATTTTAGTCCATTGGTTTAAGGTCTCATATGCACAAATTTCACAATAGAAACAAAGGTCAAATGAGCCCCTCACAAATTTTGTTCTTGGATACAAGACTATTTTGACTAAGTTAACTAGCCCCATTGCTGATCAAGAGCTATAAGGCATCTTCAAATAGATCCTTTTACCAATACTACATGAATCTATTATGTTTAAAATATTATCTTCCTTCACCAAATTGTGTCATACACTTAAGGGAAGAGAATTCAAGTTAATCTCAATGGGCAAACTCAAGTATGCAAGTACTCTAGACACAATTAATAAGGGTTTTAGAAAATTCCCATATAAGGTCAAAATCAATGACAATAAGAATTAGAATCAACCAAAAATCAATGTATCTTTGATCCCCCTCAACATGTAGTTTTATTAGCACCTCCTCGACATGCATTTACCAATTCACCAGTTTCCCTAGCTAGAGTTTTATAATAGTTATTAGAATGTAACATCATAACTCTCCCACCTATTTGTAAAGCATAACCAAAAAATCATCTTCCACAAGGATATGATCAGCATGCATTTTTTGATTTTAATAGGGCACTAGGCCACACAACAAATATATGCATCAATTTGTGACATAAGATATATGATTTGATTCATGATAATCTACTCGATTTAGGCATTTAAGCTAAGCCTACAAAGATAAAGCCAACACAAGATAAGGATTTGAAAATATTTTAAAATATATTTACACAACATTCAAAACAAGAGAAAGAAGACACATTAGGTGTTCATCATACATACCATACACATCCTCCACTAGTTACATACCAGGGACCTTTAGTTGAGGCACATCCTTTGAGAGGTATGATAGGTGTGTATGAGTCCAGAGTTTTAGCTAGGCCTTTGATATCCTTTTTAGATCAATAGATATTGGAGGATGATATAGGTTACAATGCACTTTATATCAAAGCACATATCAATAATCAACCTATCTGTAATGTACTCATTGACAATGGTTTTAGTAATAATATGTGCACCTTCACACTACTAAAACATTTGGGTTATTTAGAGCAGGATATCACCTTGATAAACATAGTTATTAGTGGTTTCAATGGGAATATACATAGTTTATTGGGTGAAATATTACTTCTATTACAGGTTGGTCTTACACATGTGGCTATACCATTCACTATAGTTTCTAGTGTAGGAGTTTTTGACATACTACTTGGTCAACCATGGATTCAAAAACTCAAGGCAGTACCTTCTACATTTCATACATGCATAATGTTCATTCATGATAATTAGGTTATTATAGTTAGTAGAGTTTCTTATGAGTCACCATTCCCCACTTTAGATGTGTCTACCAGCTTCCAATCACCAGATCCAGTTCTTACACTAGTTTTAGCTTCTCCTCCATCTTCTGTTCTAGTTCCACTTCAAATTTAACCATAATTACAACATCCATCACTAGTAAAGATGGTTTATACACCCCCACAATTTTAGGATTCTAGATAGCTTCCAACTATAATATTCACACCTAGAGTAGTTACATAATGGTCTCATATAGCTACATAGAGAACACATATGCACATAGATTCTTATCCAACTTTTAGATGGGTCCCAAAGATCCCTATAGTTGTATCTACTTCTTAGAGTCATAGGGAGACCCCACATTCATATTCCACTTTAGATATTTTAGAATAGTTATAACATACATAGATTTTAGCTACATAATCTCATACACTCCATCTTGCCTCATGATCATGCATGATCGCATTATTTGATATAGGACACCATAACAAAGAGTCTCATCTGAGACTCATTGGTTAGTATCATCAATTTCCATCATTGATTTTACATAAACTTTATTTCTTGATTGTACATAGTTCAAATATATTCAAAAATATAAAAATAATACAAAAAATTGCAAAAACACCAAAAACATTTTTGATTGTATGCATCATCCATGTTTTATATCACTACTATCATGCTAGGAATTACATTTGATGCTTCATGCTATTGTATGTTGATTTTTCTACATTACCATACTTCACTTGATCTTCTTTGAGTGTGTGCAGTGACATCCAACTATTTGATTGCTTCATTTTACCCATAGAGGGGGCATTATTACTTTAACATTTGAGACATACATTATTATACATACCCACTAGAGGCATATTCTATGTGACTACACCCTCCAGATTATGTCATTATTACATTACACACTCTGAGTTATCATGCTAATGTACATTACTTTATAGCTTACATAAAATACTATATCGACATTACACTAGTATCTAACACTTGTGTATTTCTTAGCATATACCTAGTCTTGTATTAAACATGTTTTTCATAATTTCACATTTGATTTAATTAGTTAGATGTGTTTGTATCTTCCATTTCTTACTTTTTATTTCATTCTTTTCTTAACATAGCTTGTGTGATTGCACTTTCCAATTCTTGCTTATCTTTTGTTTATGCCTTAAGACATCTGCCAATATCCTTTAATTCTATTCATGTGTGTGCCTTAAGACATCTGCCAATGTCTTTTATTTGTACTCTTTCATGTGCTTATGACCCTCATGCCAACTTGGCTTTTTCACTTATATGTGTATGTGGCATTTGAACATTCCTTGTATGCTTGTCTTCTAGTTTGAGTGACATGTGTCCATGTCCCTTGTTTACATAGCCCCTTGGCCACCCTTGTATGCTTCTTGATTCATATGATTATTTACATTTTTGATCCTCAATATATGTAATTGCATGATCCATATCATGAATTTTTCTTTGATTTCTTGGATGCCATGATGGACATCATGCTCCATCCCTCCAACTAACAACTAACAACTAATATCTAACATTACTAGTCTAGTTTAGTATCATGCACATGTTTTCACATTTTTATATATATCTAGGCATATCCCTATTGATATAACAATATATTAGTATAAAAATTTCTATATCTTGAAACATATTGTCAAATATAAAATGTTATATCATATATCTTTTCAGAATTAACACACTTACAAGACTCTTTTCTTATGAGGATAGTCATTGCAGGTTCATCATTCTTACCCTCAAAAGAGGGGGCATCCAATAGGGGTTTTTTCATAGAGATAAAAACTATAATAAATTGAAATAATAACATTCAAAATAGTCAACATAGAATCTAGAGGTCAAACTGGTCAAATTAGATTAAAAAAATAAGAACAGTCTCAAATCAATAGTCAATTTTCACACCAGATAGTAACGGTAGAAATGGATAGCAGTGCCAAAAATGGATAGTAACACCAAAAATTAGATATTAGAACCAAAAATAAAGGTTTCCATAGTTTTTTTTCCTATTTAGGCAAAAAAACACTTAGGGTTTCCAAAAATAGGCAAAATTTCCAATTTAGGGATAATTTTTGCACTTCTAGATCCTTTAGATTCAGTAGTTTCAACATAGTTTTCTTAGATACGGGTGGGGGGGTATCATGAATAGCATGAAGTGTTTCAATTTTAGTCAGATTGGGTAGTTAAAATAACTTATAGATCATAATTCATATTCTAGACATTAGTGATTGGGGCAATGTGCAAGGCACATTGATCTTTTGTTTATGAGTTCAGTTTATTATAGGCATTCTTAGTAGTTGCATGCCTTACTTCATATATAGGTGGTTGGCATCAAATTTGAGTTAAACTTTCATAAAATTTTAGCTTTTTGAGTACCCAAAGTTCTTGAGGTGGATTTCATATAAGCCTAGTATATTAGTTTCAAAGTGGCTTTCATATAAGACTAATCTCCTTCTTTCAAAATGGCCAAGAGTGGTCTATTTCCAGCATACATTTGGATATCCATGCCATAGTGTCAAATTTATAGCACATTCAGGTCTCCATGATCCATCTCATATGAAATATATTTTATACTGGTATCACTTCATAAACTCATTTCACATGATAATAATGGAGCCAAAGGGCCAGCCTTCATATTCTTAAGCCACCTATTTAGAGGGATTATACACATAATCCAAACATTGATTAGCACACACATGATTTGTTAACTTCACTTAGTTGGTGATGATGGATCCAAAGGGCTATCCTTTACATTTTTGAGCCACATTATGGGGAATTGATCACTCACTCCATGATATTACTCTTGATTCAACACATACTCAGCACAATCTAACACCATAATAGGTTTTGTATTGGTTTGCATACTTGATGAGGTGTATTCATTCCTCTCTCTTCCTTTACTCAATTTTGTTGTAAATTATTTTTTTAGATATAGTGTATTTAGTAAAAAATAATCTACTTCATGTTTTTTATTTGTATATTCACACATCATTGCATGCTCTCTCTACACACATCCAACATCACACAACTTCATGAGCTTTTCCGTTACATGTAAGTTCACGTATGATTTCTATTTTTCCTTTATCCTAGTATTTCACTTTTATGCATCACTATAATAAAGGGGGGGATATAATCATATAAAATGCAAAATTGGATAACTTAGGCATGGATAATAGCACCTGACCTATAGTTCCTCTTTCTTGCTCACTCAACCATTCTTAGCTAGACTTTTATTGATTCCCAGTCACCCATAGATTCTTAGACTTAGCTTTTTGAGACCCAAGTAGAAATATCAAACCTAGATCCATCCCCATAGGGTTCATATTCCTTGGATAATTGTGCCCAATTTGGATAAGAGCATTAAAATTTAGGGGTGTCCTATTTTTGATGTTATCGTCCAAGTTCATTTTCACCTCTAATATTCAGGTTTTCCTAATTCCTTATCTTTTCACTTGTTGGCATAATACAAGCTCATCTAACCCATGATCATCAATTTCCTTATAAAAGGCCATTCAATGTCTATTTATAAGGGTTGGCACTCATTCACAAGAGATAAATAATAATACAAATAAGTACACTTAATCAATCTTCCCTATTCTCTGCATATAGCCTTCCAAGACTAATTCAAGCCTATTCAAGTACTCATACTAGTCCCTAGTCATCCAAATTACATTTTATTTTCACATTATAGTTGCATACATTACATAATTATACCAAGAACTTCAAATTGGAGAACTAAATTAGCTTGATCCCTCTTTAGAGTATTGGTATGTAGGAAACGTGCCCACACATGGGGTGTGAAGTGCATCCACTGTATCCTTTACACACTAACCCCTTCTTGTTTTCCAAAGTTTTTTATTCAAGTTCAAGTACTAAGAGCTCCTAAGATTTTTAAATATTAAATTATACACACAAAGAGCTCTATATAGAATCAGGATTTTATATTTCACTACCAAGGTGTTATATGCCTACTTAACAAAACCCAAAAAAGCTAGACCACTAGGAAAACAACACCGAAAGTATATAACAACACTGAAAGTGGAAAACTTTGAAAAATGGAATATAGTGTGAAGTAGTAGGGTGTATTGAGTTTGGTACTCATATCCAATCTATAAATAGATTTTTGGGTCCTATTTGTGATAGTTTACCATCCCTACACAATAATTTATAGATCCTGAATTATCTATTTTGACCCAAAATAAGCTAAGTTTGATTTATCTACATTTCTTGCTATTTTTATAAAAGATAAAATACATATCTATTTAAAAAAATTAGTAGGCTAATTGAGACACATTAATTATTGATTTACATTTACTTAGACATTTAATTTCTTAGGAATTAAACACTTAATTCCCAAAAATAATAAAACATAACCCTAATAACCAATAGACCTATCACACAGTTGTACATGACTATAATAAAGTTGTAGGTCATGTTATGGGTGGTCATGTATCCATAATTACCATCAACTTAGGCTAATAACCAATCACAAATTACTAATATTTAATAATGCATATCAACCTCACGATATCGATAATCCTCTTTTGGCTTGTGACCACAACTAAGTGTAATGACAATAAAGAATTATCATCCCAGGCCCTTCTCCCCCTTTTATCTATAATATTCCTTTACCTAATTTGGATTATGAAATCATAACTTGTTAGAATAAATTTACCATTCTAGGTCCATAACCACCTTCTACCAATGAACCCATTCAATCTCCCATATGGGTTAGGAGTAAGCCAGTTACTAATGTAAAAGAGAAAATGTATGATATTGTAGAAAAACTATAAAAGACACCCACACAAATCTTTATTATATATCTATTATGAACATATACCATCCAAAAAAATATCCTTATCAAACTCTTGAGTTAGTCCCAAGTACCCAATGACATTGCACCAAACAAATTTCAAGCTTTGGTTGGACACCTAGCCCCAAACCAATAATTGAATTTTTACCAAAGTGATATGTCATCCCTAGGCCTTATCCATGATAACCCATTGTATATTTAAGTTTCCATAACACAAAATAAATTTAAATTCATCTTCATAGACAATGGATTACGCCTTAATATTATGTGTCTAAAGTTAATAAAGCATCTGGGATATATGATAGCTAACCTTCAACTAAAGACCATTACCATTAAGGAATATGATAATGAAGAGAGGCAGTTACAAGGAATAATTTTTTTGCTAGTTGTCATTGTGAATTTAACCCATGGCACACGTTTCCATGTCTTAGATCTATATTTATCATATAATTTGACATTTAGGAAGACCATGGATACATGAAATCCATGAAATACCTTCAACATTGTCCCAGTGTATCAAGTTTCCTCATTATGGGATGGAGATAACTCATGTAAAATTACAGCCATATAAGTACTGAAAGCATTTGGAGGCCAAGTATGAGAGAAATAATTACCCTTTTGGTTGAGACCCCACACCAAAGAAGGATAATGATATACTTGTTGAAACATCAGAGTCTAATTACTTAAACGCTGACAGTCTTGCCTCAACTTCATATACACCTCTTATTAAAATTTCCAATCATTTTACTATTTTGTACAATTGTCCAAGAGAATATTCTACACATAATACCTTCTAAATAGCCAAACTTACACAAAACCCCAAGACTTATATAAGGTCCAAAACCAAGCCCATTTTCATAGAATGGTGAAAGAAAGGAAAACTTCATAACTTAGTACCTATTATTTTTACACCAACCACTAGCCAAGAATAAGACCCTTTTATTAAATATAATTCTTGGTTGTACAATGATGATTTGGTTGATTGCTACCAAAGTAAAAAGTATCATGTCCCTAATATGATTATGGATAACCAACCTTATGAAGGAAGAGGCTTTGGGATAAATAAAAAAATTAATATTGAGCCTATTTATATAACCATGTATAAAATAACCCATATTATTAGATTTAAACTACATGGGGGTGGCCTCACCTATTTTATTTGTGTTCCTACATTGATGACTAGAGATGATAATGCCACTAGTGAAGTAGAGTTTGATCATAATATATATGAAGACCTAAATAATACCAACATTTTCAGCCCTTAAACAATTTATACCATAATTATATTAGTTAACCATCCCCCACTAATATTTTACCACCCTTAACTCATAGACTAGGACCAACAAGAATCCATAGTACCTCTTGATGAGTTCAAGAATGATGAGGGTTTTTTTTATTTCATGGGCTTGTGAGATAATGTTCCTTTGGGAGACCATAAGAAAGGATTATCTATCAAATTGGATATAAATTACTATTTTTAAGTGTGGGTGAACACCCTTAGCCAAAAGAAAAAACATTGAGGTCCCAAAGTGAAAACTTCATTGATGTGATTTTAGACTAGGGAAAAAGTAAAGAAAAAGGCCAATATCTTAGTGAAAACCTATTTTAGGCACCACTAGAAAGGGATTTTCACCCTTCCTTTAATGAATTTTAGGAAGCCATCAATAATTAATTTGTATTTAGGTCCAAACTTAGTACATAAGAGCAACATGCTTTTGAGTAAATTATCTGAGATTGTCTTGAAGTGTTTGTTACATGACCCTGGACACCATTAAGAGATTCAAATTCATCCTATTTTGGGGAACCTGAATAACCTATTTGATTATATGAATTTTCCATTACTATCCAATTTACATATTTACTGATTATCCTAGAATAAGGCTCTACTCTATTTGTAAAGGATACTTTGAAAGTCAACACTAAAACTCTAAATGATCCCAAGTGGATAAAACTAGGTGCATCCCTCACTAAGGAGGAACATGAAGTTATTATAGATCTTATTAGAGAGTTTATAGACATTTTTTCATGGCCTTAATATGATATTACAAGTTTTTATCCATCATTGATTCTACACCATCTTGTAGTTCATCCATATGCTAAGTCAGTTAAGCAAAAAATTAGAAAAATGCATCCTCACATTACCATCTTGGTCAAGAAAGAATTGGAAAAAATATTAGATGTAGGATTTATTAGACTTATTACTTATTTATAGGGGATCTAAAATATTGTGCTAGTTAACAAAAAACTAGAAAGTATTAGATTGTGCACTAATTTTTGAGACATTAATAAGGCTTGCCCAAAGGATGACTTTCCTTTGCCAAACCTCAACATGATTATTGACTCTACAACTGGGTATGAAATTATTTACCTCGTGGATGACTTTTTAGGATATAAACAAATCAAGATTACACTTGAATACCAACATAAGTCAATGTTCACCTCTCCTTTGGGAACATTTGGATATTAGGTCATGCCTTTCGACCTCAAGAATGTAGGGGAAACATACCAAAGGGACATGACTATTATATTCCATGATATGATACATGATATTATAAAATACTATGTCAATAACATACTAGGTAAATATAAGACCCATGCAAACCATCCAGTCATACTATGAATAATCTTTGAAAGGCTTCATGAGTACAATATTAGGATTAATCTAAAAAAGCATGTCTTTGGTATTAATTTAGGTAAACTATTAGGCTTTATTGGATCTCACTAAGGCATTGAATTTGATCCTACCAAGGTTAAGGCCATTATTGAGATGTTTCCACCTTCTAATTTGAAGTAACTCCTAGTTTTTATGGCAAAATATAGACTATTAGATGATTCATTTCATAGTTGGCTAATAAATGTCACCTAATTACTCATTTATTAAAGAAAAGCATTACCTTTTTATGGAATAAAAACTACCAAAAGGACTTTTAGCACCTTAAAGAATACTTGGCCAATATATCTACTCTACTACCACCTATGTCAAGAAATCCATTCTTAATTTACCTATCTACCACTAAAAATGCACTAGGGACACTTTTAGCCCAATATGATGAGCGTAGGAAATAATCTATGATTTACTATCTAAGTCATACACTAGTAGTGTATGAGCATAATTATACATTGATTGAGAAATATTATTTAGCTATGGTTTTCATAACCCAAAATTTGTATCATTACATGCTAAAAAATAAGACCATAATCATTACCAAAGTAGAGCCACTTAAGTATCTACTATCAAAAATAGTTTTACAGGGTCGCATGGCTAATTACATCATGCTTCTTGGCTGAGTTAGCTTGAGATTGAATATTTCAACTAAAATACCATTAAGGGATAGTTACTTATAGATAAACTTTTATAATCTCCCATTTTAGATACTCAACCACTTACTTTTGAATTTCTAGATGAGTCTATCATGACTATAGTAAAAACACCTTCTAAAGAAAAATAATGGAAACTTTATTTTGATGATTCTTTCATGTTGTATGGGTCAATAATAGGATTATTTTTCATAAAATCATAGGGGGATCTCATTCCCAAGTCCTTCTATATTATATTTCCTTATACTAATAACATGGTTGAGTATGAAACACTCATTATGGAGCTTAATCTAGATATACAATGGAAAATTTAACATTTAATGGTTTATGATGATTCAAAGCTTATAATTAATCAGGTTATAAACAAATTACAAACCAAGGATGATAATCTAGTACCTTATAAATCCATGGTGGACACTTTCAAGAAACATATTGCTCACTTTTAGTTTGAAAATATACCTTGAGCTAATAACCAGATAACATATGCCATAGATATAATTGGTTCTCTGATCCACATCAAAAATAAGCTAAGAGGATATTATTTCATCATTAAACATCTTATATCACTTTATCATGAAACCTCAACCATTGAAATGAACTATGATATTATTGGTCTCAGTTCTATCTAGTATTCTAAACTATAAAATTACTTTCATGACCATGTCCTTCCACCAGACCTTTCATTTAGGAAATAAAAGGTCTTCACATACCAAGCCTCTTTCTATACCTTACTTGGACCTAAAATTTACCATATACACTTTTATGGAACTATACTTCATTATTTAACTTTAGTAAAATTTGGATTAACATTGAGGGAAATGCAAAAAGGGGTTTATAGGGCCCATACCAGTGGGGCCATCCTTACCAAAAAACTCATATGTACTTGTTATTATTAGCTAACCATAAAAGCAGATGCAACTACTTATGTTAAAATATGTATACAATGTTAGAAGAATGCTAATTTGATCCATGATATAGTGTGAACACTCAATCTAATGACCATGCTATGGCCATTTTAAACATGGGGACTTCATCTCATGTGGAAGATTAACCCCACTTCCTCAAATGGCCATAAGCATATCGTTCTAACCACTGAGTAATTCTCTAAGTGAGTTGAATCCATTCCCCTAACTTACTTGATAGGCAAGAAAATTTCCAAATTCATTTTCAATAATCTCATTTGTCACTATGGTATCCCATCTGACATTATATTTGATAATGGAATTTTATTTAAAAATAATTATGTCAAATCCCTTTATGTTGATTTTAACATTCCCAACATTTTTCCACTGCATATTACCTTAAAGTTCATGGCCAAGTAGAGGCATCTAACAATACCATTGTCAATATTCTTAAGAAAAGATCATCAATAATGTTGGACATGATTGGCACTTGTAAATATTACATTCCCTTTGGGCATACCTTAAAAATTTATGCACTCTAATGGGAGTCACATCCTATTCCCTTATTTATGACACTGAGGCCATTCTTCTCATTGAGGTCGAGTTATATTCTTTGTGCATTTCATTGAAACATATCCTTGATGATGAGGATTATATTGTATCTCATCTACATGGGATAGATTTACTAGATAAAAATGTATGACCACTATGAATATCCTTCAAGCATACTATAAATAATTATGTGGTAGTATAATAGGCATGTGAATCATAAAGAGTTAGATCTTGGTGATCTTGTAATCAAATAAAATTACAAGAACATCACCAATGAGAAAAATAAGAAAAGGCAAGTTCAAGACTAATTAAATAGGACCATATGTCATTGTTGCTAACTATGGCTCTAGAACATATAGGTTGGCTATGCTAGAAAGAGATGAAATTGATGAACTAATGAACATAATGCATCTCAAGTGATATTTCGCTTGAGATACCTAAGGTATTGTATATGAGGATTATTTAAGTTGTACTATAACATCACCTTCCTTATACCATACCATATACCATTCCTATTGTCACTTCCTTATTGGCCAAAGTTTATTTTACCCCCTATCACCTTTTTGACCTTAGTTCTAATCCATTGTTACTTCTTAAACCTTTAGTGGTTATATTTTGATACAAATACAATAGAAGATTCATGTGTGAAACTTTAAAAAGGCCTTTCATTCAATGGTGGTATCTTGGGGCAGTATGACAATGGTCTTTGAAATTGTATTATTTATTCTTGATAAGATTATTGATCAATATAGCTATGCCATTTTTTCATGTAGCCTAGGAGTAAATTTTTTAGCATGACTTATCATACCCTTATTCTATTGTTTCAGACATTTCCATTTTCCTATTTTATGAACTTGTTGTTACCTAGTCGGATCCTTTGCTATAAGGGAACTATAATGGCTTGAGGTCCATTTGGACTATGTAGGAAATGCTTAGTGTTTTCTAAGGTTAGCTTGACCACCTGTATTATTATGTTATTTCCATTTTGTGAGCAACATAAGCCAACACTCTCACCACTTTATGAGTCACTTTTGTGTGCATTGTGCATTTGAAATGGATGTACTAATAGACCCTTATTATCATGATTTCATCATTTTATGAGAAACCTAATCCAATGCTCTCACCATTTTATGAGTCACTTTTGTGTGCATTATGAATTTGAAATGGATTCACTAATGAACCTTATTCCAACACTCTTAATTTTTTATGATAACTTTAAGTAACACTCTCACCATTTTATGAGAAACCTAAGCTAATGCTCTCACCATTTTGTGAGCAACTTAAGCCACATGATCATCATTTTGTGAGTTACCTGATTTTTTGTCTCATAATTATCTATTGAGTTGAGATACCTAGGAAAACCAAAAAACATGGATATGTTACAAAACTCCTAAAAAATCCTTCAACATTAGGCCATTCAAATTGTATCCATGATACTCAGGATGTACATCTCCTAGTCGATAAGTATAACTAAAGCATTCACTTAGATCCCATCATGACCATTTTTATTTTCCTACTCTAATTTTTTTATAGTGTTTCATACCATTTCTAGGAGAATTACATTTATCTTGAAGTCCATGTTAGACCTTGTGTCCATGGGATGAAGTAGATAGTGACCAATTGCCTAATACATTTAGAGTCAGCTTAGCTAGTTTTGGTGATTGATTTCATTCACTATTCTCTTGGATTATTCCTTCCTCTAGGTTTGTCTCCATATGTTCTTTACCATTTTTAAATTTATTTATGCTCTAACCATTTTATGAGCTTATTTTTCAATGGTGGAGCCTAAACTTATTATAATTCCTGATTCCCAACAAGGGGGGGTGTGGGGGGGAGGGGAACACCCCCCCGCCCCCGACCCCCCCGCCCCCCCCCCCCCCCCCCCCCCCCCCCACTATGGTCATCATGAGGGTCCAGGGGGGTGGTGACCTACTTGGAAGCCCCCCTAGTGGAGGTTTGGGGAAAGCACCCCTAAATCAAATTTTTTGTTAAAAATGTAGTGTAAAATATTGTAATTTCATAGTAAATCTAGACCATTCACTATTATGTTGCAGATCTAATGGTAGAAATTATGTTTGTGCATTTTTGACCTAATATGTAACCCTCATTTGATATGAGGGAATTATAATTGTAGTAGCATGCTATATATGGGTGAAGAGGATATTGTAGTGGATATATTATAGGTTTTATTCTTTATTTTTGTTGGATTTAATAGAGAGAAGAACTGGCTATTTTTGTTTAGACGTAGCCCATATTAGGTGAACCGTGTTAAATCTATGTATATCTTGTATTATGTTTTCTATATTTTAATTATGTCTTTATTTCATTAATATTTCTCTATGTTGTATATTTACTAACAACTGGTATTAGAGCTAAAGGTTTATTTATTAGATAAACTCATAGGAAAAGAGGGTTACTAGTTCAAGTGGGAGAAATGGTAGAAGAAGGAAAGTTTAAGGTCAAAAATTTTAATGGCCAAAACTACCAGCTATGGAAGATTCAAATGGAGGACTATCTATATCAAAATGATCTTTTCCTACCATTGGGTGGAATAGCAAAGAAGCCAGCGTCTATGAAGGATGAAGACTGGGAGGTTTTTGATAGAAAGGCACTAGAAAAAATACAACTATGCCTTGAAGCATCAATGGCCATTAATATTTCAAAAGAAAAAACAACAATAGATATGATAAAGGCATTAGATAGAGTATATGAAAAACCTTAGCCTCCAACAAGGTATTTTTTATGAAGCATTTATTTAATCTAGAAATGTCAAAAGGTGGCTTTGTTGCAGATCCTTTAAATGGATTTAACATGGTCACAAATCAGTTAAGCTCTATAAGAGTAAATTTTTATGATGATGTTAGGGATATTTTGATTATGCTTATTGACAAAAAGTTGGAATGGCTTGGTCATAACTGTGAGTAATTTTATCTATGGTTCAAACACTTTAAATATTGATGATGTTATTGATGTTATTCTTAGTGAGGAAATGTGATGGAAAATCATAGGTGAGACATTAGGTAATACTTTGACTATAGATAATAGGTGAATACAAAAGGATAGAGGAAAAGACCCAAGGAATCATGGTAAGTCTAAGAAGGGCATACCCAAATCTAGAGGAATTTTAGTGTGATAGATTTGTGGGAAAAAAGGACACCTAAAGAAATATTTTTGGTTTTGAAAAGGAAAACAAGGAGATGGAAAACAAGATAAAAATTAGGAAGCAAATATAGCAGGTGATGTGTTACAATATCTTTCACTCAAATTTTGCTATTATTCAAAAGAAGGTAGTAAAACTAGAAATATAGGTTGTGGTAGAAATACTTGATAAAAGTGCATGCATTGAATCATAAGATTATGGTTTAGCTTGGGAGGATCACCTATAGATAAGAAAGCACTAGAGCAAATTTATTTGTTAGATAGATAGTAAGGTGGATAGCCTAGCACTAGCTAGATCCTAGAAGTGAGAGATTTCTTTGGGGCTATCAATCCATAGTTTTAGAACAATTAAGTTAATAAAATAGAAATAAATTACTTACATTAATGATCAAAAGGTACTAAAACTGATAAAAATATATGCTCAAATGATCAAATTAGTGATAAACTAATTAGTGCTAGTGCTAATGGGTCAAGGTATGGCTCAAAAGGTCCGAAAGGGTTTATGAACAATCATAAACTCTAAAAAGTGAATTGGGTTAGGCAAAAGAGGTGAAATTAGATTTCTAGATTTTTTTCCATAGGTGATCATCGATGGTTGGGTTGAAAATTAATAGTTAGGCCTAACCATTAGCAATTGGGCTGATCATCGATGATTGACTGTGTCCAAAATTAGGTTTGATCAATATCAAGTTGACAAGATTCATAGATGAATTTTGAGGATTGGTCAAAGGCTAAATTGATTTTAAAATGGAAATAAAGTACATGAATAGTAACAAACAAAATCTTGTCTCACCAAAAGTGGTTTGGATGAGTAGTTGGCATAGTTGGCCTGTAGGTGAGATCTAGCCTAATTTTGGTAGAGTAATAGTGATCTAAAGCTTGGTTGAGAGGTGAAAATAAGTTGGATCTTAACGAAATGGCTTGATAATGTAGATGATGCTAGTTGACCTATAAAAGTAAAATATAAGTACCTAAACTCTTGATAATATAATTCATCCATGCAATGCCTCTCAAGGAGATTTGGATGACTTATATTTAGAGAAGGTAGCTGGTAGTTTGCATGGTGTTTTCATGTAGAAGGTTAGGCAATTGAGCTTGACTGTTGATGGTTAGAATAATCATCGATGATTAGCCTAACCATCGATGCTCGAGGATGAATCAAAAATAGCCTCAAAAGGCCATATTTAAGCCTAGTAAAGCTAAATTAATGAAAATAGGCCTAGGTAAGGAAAAAAAGTCTGAGGGGTCTACTAGGGGCCATGACACTTGGAAATACATGAGTATAGTTTTGATGTCTACACAATATGATTTAATCCTTTCTTTAGATAAAATTAATGATTCTTGGGTGTTATATTTAGGGGCTTCATTTCATGCTACATCCCATAAGAAATATTTTTAAGACTGTGTTCAAGGTGATTTTGGATAGGTTTATTTGGGTGATGGTGAACCCTATAAAATTATAAGAAAGGGTAAGATATAGATAAAATTATAGAATGGAAAAAAATGGTTGTGGAAAAAGGTGAGGCATATTCTTAATTTGAAAATAAATCTAATTTTAGTAGGGTAGTTGGTAAGTGAGGGCTGCATAGTTATATTTGCAAAAAAATTATGGAAGGTCACTAAAGGATCACTGGTAATAGAAAAAAGAGAGAAGGTAGGTACATTACATTTATCTAATAATAATGTTGACTCTTATATTTATTTATATTATATATAAGTGGATAAAAAATTATGGCATCATAAACTTGGGCACATGAGTGAGAAGGGGATGCAAGTTTTTCACTCAAAGAATTTGTTACCAGATTTGAAGAAGGTGGATTTGGATTTTTGTGAGCACTGTGTGTATGGAAAATAAAAGAGAGTCAGATTTGTTAGATTTGCGAAGATAAAGAAGGATGAAAAGTTAGATCTTATGCATACATATGTATGGGGATTATGTCAAGTATCATTCCTTCGTGTCTCTTCTTATTATGTTTATTTATTTGATGATGCAACTAGAAAAATTTAGGTTTATTATATACAAAAAAAAATTGATGTTTTTGATACTTTTAAGAAATGGAAATCTTTGGTTGAGAATGAAATAGGAAATAATTTGAAGTGTGTTATATCAAATAATGGAGGTGAATATTGTAACAAGGAATTTGATAATTATTATTCATCCCATAGGATTCATAGAGAGAAGATAGTTTTAAGAACACCACAATAAAGTGGTGTGTCAGAAAGGATGAATAGGAAAATCATGGAGAGTGCAAGGAGCATGAGATTACATGTAGGGTTGATCTTATAGTTTTGAGTAGATGTTATGGTTATTGATGTTTATTTAATAAATAGAGGGCCTTCAAGTCCTTTGGATGGTGACATTCTAAAATAAGCATGGATAAGTAAAAAGGTAGATTAATCCTTTTTTAAAGACTATTGGTTGTGAAGCATTTGTCCATATTGATAAATAAAATAGAACCAACCTTGAAGCAAAATCCAAAAAATGTACTTTTATAAGATATGGAGTTAATGATTTTGGTTACCATTTATGGGATTTCAAAAATCACAAAGTCATTAAGAGTAGATATGTGATCTTTAATGAGAAGGTCATGTACAAAAATAAATTGAAGAGAAAGAAACAAGAAAAAACAAATACAAAATATGTCATACTTGATGAAATCATAGGAAATGAAATTTCAAAAATGCTAGAAAAATAGAATGTGCAATAACTTAAACAATAATAAGTACATTAAACTCCTAAAAGTGTAGTTAGAATCTCTAATAGAGTCAGTATACTCCCTGAATGATACTCTCCTTGACTTTATTATTTATTATTGTTTAATTGTGGTGAGCCAAAAATCTATGAAGAAGCAATGCAAGTAGAAACCAAAAAGAAGTGGGAGCAAGGCATGAAAGAGGAGATGGAATCCTTGGTACATAACTAAACATGGGATTTGGTTTAGTTTCATGTAGGTAAAAGAGAACTACAAATTAAATGGGTTTATACGTTGAAGGATGAAGATGGAGGTAAAAATAGGTAAAAGGACAAACTTGTTGTAAAGGGTTTTGAAAAAAATAAAGGTATTGATTTTGATGAAATATTTTCTCTAGTTGTAAAAATGACTTCCATAAGAACTATTTTAAGTTTGGTAGATGTAGAAGATTTGCACCTTGAATAATTATATGTGAAGACTTCTTTCCTTCATGGTGATTTGGAGGAGGAAATTTATATGGAGCAGCCATAGGGACACAAAGTAAAAGGTAAGGAGAAAATGGTGTGCAGGTTGAAGAAGAGTTTTTAAATTCTAAAGCAAGCTCCAAGGTAGTGGTATTTTTAATTTGACATGTTTATGATAGAATAAGGTTATAGTAGATGCCATTCTAACCATTGTGTCTATTTTAAGAGATTAGATAATGGTAGCTATATTATCTTATTATTGTATGTAGATGCCATGCTTGTTGTAGGGTCTAACATGTAGGATATAAATGATATCAAAATAAACTTAGAAAATTCATTTGTAATGAAGGATTTGGGTGCTACAAAATAAATCCTTGGTATGAGAATAACAAGAGAGGAAAAATATAAAATTGACATTGTCTCAGTAAGAGTACATCAAAAAGGTGTTAGTTAGGTTCAATATGCAAGATTAAAAACCTATAAGTAAAACTTTGGGAGGGAACTTCAAATTAAGTAAGGAATAGTGTCCTAAAATGTAGGAAGAAATCAATTACATGTCTAAAGTTCCATATGCTTTATTAGTTAGAATTTTAATGTATGCTATGGTGTGCATGAGACCATATATTGCTCATGTAGTGGGAGTTATCAATAGGTTTATGAATAATTTAGGAAAAGAGCATTAGGATGTAGTTACATGAATTCTTAGGTACTTGAGAGGGACCACTAATAGATAGTTGTGCTATGAAGGTTCAGATGTTCCCTTACAAGGAAATGTTAATGCAGACATGGCTAGAGATTTAGATGGTAGGAGGAGCACCATAGGCTATGTATTCACTATTGGTGACATAATGGTTAGTTGGATTTCAAAATTGTAGAAGATATTTGTTTTGTCAAATATAGGGTAGAATATGTTATATTTACAAAATCAAGAAAGGAGTTGATATGGATGCAATGGTTCATGCAAGAGTTGATGAAAAACTAGGAAGATTATAGGTTGTATAGTGATAGCCAAAGTGTGATTCATTTAGCAAAAAACTCAACATTCCACTAAAGAACCAAACATATAAAAATTAGGTATCACTTGATTCATTTAGTTTTGGAGGATGGTCATATAAAGTTGGAAAAGATCCATACGATTCAAAATCCTATAGATATGATAATAAAGGAAGTTAGTAAAGAAAATCTAGAGAGTTTTTCAGATTCAATAGATATTAAAGGATAAAAAGGAAGATGAGAAACATGTTAGGGTCAAAGTTAAAAAAAATTCCAAGGAATAGTTGTAGTGGTGGAGTTGCAACAATTAGTCTCCAAGTGGGAAATTATGGGATGGTGGAGCCTGATCTTATTATAATGCCTAGTTGATGATAGGGGGTGTGGAGTGGGGGGGGGGGGGGGGGAATTCCCCCCACTATGGACACCATGGGGGTCCAAGGGGGGAAATGACCTACTTGGAAGCCCCCCCTAGTGGGGGTTTGGGGGTAGCACCCCCAAAGCAAAATTTTTGTTAAAAATGTATTGTAAAATATTGTAATTTCATAGTAAATTTGGACCATTCACTATTAAATTTTAGATCTAATGGTAAAAATTATGTTTGTGCATTTTTCCCCTAATATTTAATCCTTCTTTGATATGAGGGAATTATAATTATGGCATCATGTTGTATGTGGGTGAAGAAGTTATTGCAGTGGATGTATTATTAGTTTTATCCCTTCATTTTGTTGGACTGAATAAAGAGAAGAATTTGATTTTTCTATATGTGGACATCGCTCATATTGGGTAAACCATGTTAAATCTGTGTCTATCTTGTATTATGTTTTCTACATTTTAATTCTATCTTTATTTCATTAATATTGCTCTGTGTTCTGTATTCTTAACACTTATTTTCATTCTAATCTTAGATGTAGTGATCATTATGAACCAAGTTCAGGTGTGAGAACTTATATATTATCTTTTCATGTGGTCTTAACCTAAACCATGCTCTCAAAATGTCACAAATTCTTGTGCCTACCATTCTCACAATTGTGAACTTCAACTTCTCTTGTTTCACGCTATCACCATTTTGTGAGTTATTCATGCTATCACCAATTTTTAAGCTTATTCTCATCCTAAACCTTAGATGTAACAAAAATTATGAACTAAGTTCAGTTTTGAGTGTTTGTCTCTTATATTTTAGTGTGGTTTTAGCTTAAATCATGCTTTCGTAGTTTCATGAATTATTAGGCCTGACATTGTCATAATCATGATAGTCAACCTCTCTTATTTTACATTTTCTCCATTTTGCGATCCTATTCCCACCTTCTTATAGAATAAATTTATCTTACTTGTAATTAATCTTATTTTATCCCAAATCCTAGGAAAATTACATTTGGTTTGAATTCCATGTTGAATCTTGTGTCCATGGGACTATGTAGGCAACATCCAATTGCCAAGTATATTTGGAGTCATCTTGGCCACCCCCTTCTTATTCTTATATTCCCCATAATAGTTCTAATGCCATTGTTCCCTACTACCTAGGACAACCTTTGTGACAATGATAACACTTTTATTACATGTGAAAAAATAGTTATATTAGTTATTTATTCATTTGCTTTAGATTGGTTGTTAGTTCTTTTATTTGCATTAGATTAGTTGTTTGTTTTAGATAAGTTATTTGTTCATTATGCCTTCGCTTAGGTTGTATATTATTCTTGCTTTAACTTAATTATTTATTTCTTTTGATTTAGCTTGTTTGTTCTTCATTTTTCCTTAGCTTAGGTTATCTATTTATCTTTCTTGAATTTAATTATTTATTGCATTTCTTTAGCTTTCTTGTTTATGTTATTTTCCTTGATTTTTTTGTTAACTTCATTTTATTTTTAGCTGATGACTAACATTGTTTCTTTCATTAGCATTTTCATTCTTTTTATTAGCTTGTTTTTTAATTTGATTGTTTGATTGATTTGTTTATTTTAATTATTTGTTGACTAATTTATTTTATTATGCCTTCCTTGTTTTGGTTTCTATAGGTTTAGTATGTTATGTTTGTAGTTAAGTCTTAATTTGTTATATCTTGTACTTGAGTTGTAGATATTTGTATTCATTCCTACACTTAGTTTATTTACATTATATTTACACTTTGGATTTTATTGATCATATATTATGCCTAAGTTGTTTATATTTGTATTTAAATTAAGTTTTCCATGTTTAAGATACATATTGTTATTATGGTTGTTCATAAATATGATGCATAGTGTCACAATCTAAAGCAAAAATCAGACCAATGGATCTCAAAACAATGGTGCCATGATATTTCCCTTTGTTCACAATGGTGTTTTTCACCAAACAAATCCAAACCCATAATGACCAAATCATAATGACTATACTATGATCTAATAAATACACATATATTAATAAGCATATATCATAAGTCATAAACATGAGTAAATACATACATTACAACATGCCATAACATGAGACAATGAAAAATAAAATCCTATACACATGTTTAAATGGAATTAAAACATCAAAAATACCAAGATAATAGACCATACATAAGATACCATCATATATCATGATAAAGTAAGAAGAGAGCATCACATAAATATCAAAAGAATAACAATCCATGTACAAGTTCATAGACTAATAATGAATGTCATATAAATCACAAAAATTAATGTTATATACATATCAATAATATACATCTCATAATGCCAAAATAAAGTTATGCCAAAGAGATTTACAAGATCAACTTTGACTCTATGAATCTCTTAGCCCTATAACAGGTAGTGCCTATAGTGGCCCTGGTAGTGGTAGTGGTTTTGGATGATAAAATGATTATCCTAAATAACATATGGTATGTGTCTATGTCATAAATTATGAGGACATAATTCCAACTATTTATGCCTCCCATACCTAAAAAGTGACTATCTACTAATCCCACAACACTATAATATCATATGATCATCGATAATAGGAGGCCTCATCCTCAAATCAAAGGCTCTCAAGTACTATATATGAAAACCATACTTATGTGTTGGCTCTATGAGCCTCATCCCACTCTTGTTTAATATACTATACATCAGCCCTAACATGATCTCTCTCTACTATGGCCTGATCCCTCTTAGATATGGACTAATCTCAAATATCCTATAGTTGGTCCTATACCTACATCATCTATTCCACTTATATCTTTAGTTGGATAATGTGTGACTAAAATATAGTCATATCATCATTTTTGAGAGTAAACTATGCCTGTAGTTGGCCCACTCTCCTCTCTAGGCCTTCAATCTCACCTACATGTGCAGTGATCTCCTCTTCTAATATGGCAAAATATCAAGTTGTCCATGTATCTAATGGTCCTACATAACCTACATATGCTTGTGTCCTTGTAACTACCTCATTGGGGTATATACACAAAAATTTTCTCTTAATACCCCTATTATTAAGATGACCATCATATTGATCCACATCCATCTCATGCCCAATACCTTGATCCCCACCCTAATCCACATCTATCTGATCACCACCCTAATCCTCCACATCTTCTACATCCATCATAATATCCTCTACCTCTACAATATCCTCAACCTCCTCTATCTACACCTCAATATCATCCTAACTCTAATCCTCACCCTATCTAGCTAGATGCTAACTAACCTACCCACCCTATATGAGTCCCATTGGTGCCTATCCTAGTTCTTGTCCTAGTACTATCAATCTCAATGGATAAACATATGCCCACCATAGTATATAGTCCTATGTCACACATAAATATATTAGACCTACCACATAATCCCATGGAGTTTATGCAACTCATCCATAACTGATTAGTGCCATCCACCTAGTAATCATTAGTGTTGATCGGCTACTCTCTCTATATCTATGTGTAAACCACCTAGGACCCTCTAAGACATCCTACTGTATCCCAAACTATTGATGTACCTATTGACACTTAGATTTTCACCCCTGAGGAGATTCCTATCTCTCTTCATCCAAGTGGCATAATGGAAACATCCCTCTTTTTTTAGGTGACAATGTTGAGAGATGAATTTCTAGAAGTGTTAGTTTCTTTGATGCATTCTTTAAAGAATTTCCTTACCTATCAACTTTTGGATGAAAAAGGTTAAGAAAAAAACTAATAAAAACAAAAAAATGTGATGCACCAATGTTTAATCTCTTCTTATTTTACTTAATATTTACTAATTAAAGACACACATAGTTTCTCTCACACAAAACTCACAACTTAAAATGCATTATCACATCAATGTTTCATATGTTAGATTCAAGAAGGTATTTGATACTTAGGAGAGTAATGGATGATTAAATAATGGAATAAAATCATAAACCACTTATGAGACACCTATACAATTAGAAAATAATACTAACAAAGACCTACAACAATACCCTTTCTGCACACTTGGTAGACAATCAAGGGTAACATGACAGAAAATAAGATCTTCTACTAGACAAGACCAATAAGATTACACTAACACTAAATTAAAAAAACATTTAAATAGTAAAAAGACTTGTTTATTTACTAAATATTCCTTCAAGTACAAAATTGGCTAGGGCTTCACCATCAACCAATGGAGGTGATGAAAAGAAGCAAAAGAGTCCATATTTATAGCTTTTGAGAGAGAGGCAAAGCAAATGAAGTCCAAAGCTCACTTGGACATGTGTCAAATTGGAAAAATAAGTTAAAAATTCATGGATAAGAGATATGAAATGATCCATGTAACATTAGGAAGTCCAATTATCCATAAAAGCCATGAAAATTGTGAAAAGTGGCATAAAACTCCCTATTTTGGCATAGAAAACTATATTCATTATTTTCACCTATTTGAACATACCAACACTAACTATTGATATGTATAATTATCTGTATAAGAGGGGAGGTATTTAGGCATGAAATACCATGTATTGGTTGCATTCCTACTCTTTTTGAAACTCCTAAAATGAAGTAATCATTATATATAGTCTTATAACTCTTTATTTCAGTCACCCCTCACACTTGACCTCAAAAATATCTGAATTTTCCATGAAAATCAATGGGAGGGAGTTAATGATAGATGTAAATATTATCCATGGAATTATATTTCTTAGATTCACCTTAAAAATACATCCATTTGAGTTTTCCAGACTTTTCACTCTTGTGCTCCCTATGCCAGTTTTGATTGGCTGAAAGGAGAGCTATATTTAGGACACTTATAAGTTTTTTCACATGATAAAATTAATATAATAAGTTATAATATGTCTTTATCCTACCTCAAAACTTGATTTCATCTTCTTAAACCTCTTAGAACCTGTAAAACACAAAAATGGTTGAGAAAAACACTATTTTGCATGATTTTCATATAGTTCCATACATATTATCTACATCAATGGTATTTTGAGTGACTATTATCCATGATTATATATGTTTCCTTACCAAACTATGCCATTTTAATGGCTCTCCATGCTTGTTTTCTCCATCAAGTTCCTTTAAGGGTTATACTAGGGTTTTTAACTATTTTTATTCTTAACAATTATTCATAGATATGAAACATCCAAGTTTCCATATAATGACACAATTTTTTTTTAGGACCCTCTATAACTTCCCCTAACCCCTTTTTTTCCCATGCAAAGCTTTAGCAAAGATATGAGCTTTATAAAATGACCTATCGAGCTTATTTCTTGACTTTCCTGCATGCTTAAGCTATTTTTAGGCCAATACCAATCCTCTTTCAAGGTTATATACATAAAAATTCTCATAAATGTCTGAAAACACTCCATAATAATGCACCAATCATATGGATAGCTCATCAATGCCTAGAAATGAAAGGTAGATCCCCACTTGAGTTCAAGTCTCTTTAAGGCCTAATGGGATAGGTATACCCCCTACAAGTTTAGATCACTTTGGATGTTATAAAATGTTTAGGATGGTTAATTATTATTTTTTATACTTCATTAATACTCACAAATTAATCACATAACTCCTCCAACACTCCCTTCATCTCTTTTACCAATTAGGTCTAGTGGAAACTAACTTGATTAGACTATATGCACAAATAATTTGGGCATCCTAAAGTGTTAGAGATCTTTTGAGTGTTCCTAGGAATATATAAATCTTACCTACTCATCAAAAAAATTTCCTTTAATATCCAAAGGCCTCAACTTAAGTCTTATACTCATTTTGCCATCTTTTGCTTATCTTGCCAAAGTTCTGATTTTCATGAGTGGTTGATCTTTGAGAAAAAATAAAGAGATATATCCCTCATACTCAAGGAAAAATGATTTTTTTTGGAGTTTATAAGGTCATAATGATGATCTATACCAAAGGGAAAGGTTACAATCCCTCATTTAGGTACCTAACCAACTCAAGTTATCTAAAAAAGGGGCTAAAAACCCCTATTTTCTTGCATTTTTGTCCAAATCCACTTTTGGATGACCTTTATAAGATAATTTAATGCCTTTATGTTATAATACCATGATTATAACCTTGAATTTATTATCATAAATCTTTTTAAACCATCCAAAACCTTTCTCTTTAGTGTATTCTTCATACTTACCCTTTGAACCAAGAGGTTTCTTAGTTATTTGTACAAACTGTAGTCATTTTCCAAGTGTGGAGAACATTTGAGACCATTAGTAATGTCTTGGGTGATTTATAGTGAATATTTTATCACCATGAAATATTTTATAGTCATTATAACCCTCCTTTCCTCTCTAGGTATTTCATATCTCACTGTAGCCCTTACTTACATAGACCTTACTATAGGTAAAAATAGGGGTCTAAGACCCTATGTAGGTGTTGTCAATTGAACTTGCACCCATTAAGGAGATTAAAAGTCTCTCCTCATTAAAGTGGCATAATTAAACCAACTTAGGACTATGGGTGGCCCAAATTTGAGGTGGATCTCTAGATTAGGGCTAGTTCCCTTGATGTACCACTATAGATCAAATCTACTACTACCTTTTAGGGAATGAATAGGGAGAAGGATAAATAAATAAAAATATAATATATGGGAGGTGATACACCAAATATATGGTCTACTCAAACCACTTATAATTCACTTTAAACCAAAGAGAATCCCACACATACACTTCATCCAATTGAACACTCCTCTTCTACATCAATGTTTCAAGCATGGGGTCTTGAAGAGAGATTAGTATAGGAAGAATTAGATAATAGGTATTATAGAAACACTAATTAATTATATACTCATTATACATACAATATACATTAGACAGCTTTCAAAAGAGAGCTTTCAATCCACACAAAGCACTAAGAAGAGTAACATGTGAAGGTAAGCAAAATACACTTACACAATACCAATAACCATAACATGAACTTAATGAAATATTTAATGAGATAAAAAAATAATTTATTATTTCAAGGAAAAAATAGAGTAGGGATTCATCATACTTAGGTGGATAGATTTGTACAATAGCCAAAAAGGCTAGTATTTATAACAATTGTGAGAGGAGAGAGAGAAAGGGAAGCTCAAGAGTCACTAAGACACTTTTAAAGTGAGGAGGAGTTATAACAATAATATAATCAGGCATGAGATAGGTCCATAAGTAAAATATGGAAAAATGTCTCTCGAGTCATCAAACTTCTCCATATGTGGTGTAGATGTTCTTTTTCTTACACATGAAACTGCCCTCATGATTTGCCTTCATAATACTACCACATAAATAAATAATGTTAGGTTTGATGATTTATTTGAGGGGGAGGGGTTACTAAAAATCCTCCACATTAATTAGATTAGTCTCTAATCATCCAAATTCTTCTATCCATGAGTAATCATCCCTAATAGTCACAAATAACTCTTTCCCATGCACCTCTCACACTTGACACACAAAATGCTTCTAATTATAAAATATGATCCATGAAAAAGGAGTAATGACACCTATAAATAGTTTCAAATTCATAAAACTCATGAATCAAGCCTTAAAAGGCTTCCCAATTAGATTTTCACCATTTTCACCAAGTGTTCATTGCTTGTTCACTATGTCTGGCTGAGATGAAAGAGATGGTAGTCACACTTTGGAGATTATATAACTTAATATATGGACATGAGGACTTATAATAAGTACTAATATCTCTCCCAAAGTTGGTTTCATCTTTTGAAAGTTATCCATGCCTATAAAACACACAAATCTATCAAAACAAGCTTTATTGTACCTCTTTTGTACATGTTTAGTACATCTTAGTTACATGGAATAAGACCTTGGAGAGTCCTATAAAACTCCAAATCATCTTCTTGGCATTTACTCCCCATCTGGATACTCCATTTGTCTTATTTTCCTAGTCAGGTCCTAATTGGGGTTTTGTGAGGGTTTTAGAGTAGATTTAGGTCTTAGCCTTTATTCATAAATAAAAAACATTATAATTATATCATAATTCCACTAAAGGATCAATAGGGACCTTATCCAACATCATCAAATTCATTTAATCTCCATGCAAAGCATCATGGAAGATACAAGCATTTCAAATTGGCCATTCAAGCCATTTTTGAGTTATGCATAGGCATGTGTGAATTTTAAGCCAATAAATGGTTTCTTGGTGGACTCCCCTACATAATAAAGTATTAAAAAATTCCATACACATCCAAAAAATAAGTTTAAATCATCATAATATCTCATTAAGAGATAGAAAATAAAATGACCCCCCTTTGAAACTAAGCCTAGACCTTGTTCAATGGGTTTACCTACAACCTAAGGCCCAAATGACCTTATTCATGTTTTCATTGCATATATATAGCTTGGAAACATCTATGTTACCTTTTAAAACATTAATAAATAAAGTGTGAAACTTTTCCAATATTGAAGATGAATATGATCTTCCATTTATCTTCAAGGACTAAGGGTGTCCCTCATGCATGATTGCAACCCTAGGGATATAGGATGATATATTTGGTTTAAAAATTACCTATAATTCTATTAATGTTTTATTTTATATAGTTAAACTCTCCAAATACTCCTTAAATATTTTCTTGACCTTTGGTTCACTATCTTAGCCCATACTCCAAAATTGTAGGTTTTGGTGGAAGGGGAAAGTTCCCCCTCTCTGAGACAAAATAGGGGGAACTTACCATATTAGTATAAAAACAACAACCATTGGATATGGTTATTAAATTAAAAATGATGATTTTCACAAAAATTTATCTCCTAAAACAGTCATTTGATCCTCCATCTCTCTCAAATCCCAAAATTGGCTTTTTGAAGACATATACTATGTGGAGCTTTTAACAAGTTGACTAAGTTTTGTAAAAATAGAGGATCATGAGTTTTTATACAGGTGTTTATTTGTCTATTAATATTTATATTAGTAAATAATCATGCTTCATAAATTCCTTTTAACCATTTAGTAACCATTTGTACCCATTAGACCTATAATGCAAGCATTCAAAAGTCACCTTCTAGGTCACTACCTGACTGAGACACAAATGTTTGCACTTGCCTATTTGGTTCACGTATGGTTCAAGCCTGAATATTAATGTTTCCAATCATAAATATAACCTCCATGGTGATTTACAACCTTTTCATGCTTCATGAGGCCTTTCTTATGCACATTAGCTCATAAATAGGTCACCCACTATTTTGACTAAGATACCATACTTTAGCTAACCTATATAGGTTGTTTGTCATAAATAAAGATTAAAATAGTGTTTTAAAACCTATAAAGAGTCCATTAAGGTAAATTTCCACTTTTTATATGCCAAAATACACCAACACATTCTCTTTTAGTACCAATAAAACCTTATTTTTAACTCACTACTTGTATTTCCATATACAGGGTTGTAGATGGTGCTAGGGACTTAATGAGCTATATAAGATTGGAATACATTTATAAGGTGTATATATTCCTTTTTTATCCACTATAATTGGTTTTAAACTCCCTATCTCATCCTTATAACTTACCATAACTCCAACATCTTAAAACTAATTAATTGGTCTACCTGGCTGTAAGTGTCAAAATTATGCTTGAAGGAGGCCTGTAGTGTCTTGTCCTTTTGAGACCTATACCATGCATATTAGGATCTCACTTAAGTAATTTAATTCACACATAGTGTAAATATACATGTTATATGTTTCTTATATCCTGTAAGTGTTTTCCCAAACAAACCTGTATATGGTCATTTCCTAGGCCTGAGTGCACTTGTAGGTACACTTGGGAGTGGCTACATGCTCATGGAGTCATCTTAGGCAGGTAATTGAGACATTTGTGTACTCTTTAATACATATAATTACCTAGTATGGATTTCAATCTCACATTGTGATCTTTGGGTATAAAACTACTTGGAAGACTAAGGACTGTTGAGAATACTGAGCAATTTTAGTGTGTGAGAAACATGTTTTGGGAACCTCAAACACTAGTCTCCTTTAGTTTTACATTATCCTTATTTTTCAAGTACTAGCCTTATGGTGGGGTTTCCAAATATTCACAACTATATTTCCTCAAAACTCCTCTTGAATTTATAAATCAAAATCACAAAATGGAGGAGCTCTATGTTTTCTCAACTCAGGGAAAAGTTCCCAAATTTAGGCTCTTTATTTATCAAAGTCTCTCAACACCATACTTGTCTATCAAGGGTATTAACCCTGATCCCCAAGCTATCAAATTATTTCATAGTAATCATGGAGATCTAACCCTATCAATTTACTTCTGTACAAACCTTTGTAGCTATGCAAATGACACCTGAAGATATGCATTTGACTGTATGTAGGCTGAAAAGATGGAAATGAGAAAAAACTATTTGTTAAAAGATTCCTAACACTCGAAATGCATTTGACAACCCTCAAATGGACAAAATCCATCAAGAATAATTGAAATCAACTTCAAAACACCTTTCTCTACATGGAAATCACTTACATGTAGGTGAAAAGAGTAGATAATGGCAAACACAAATAGGCCTAAAAGAGGCTTATTGAGATCTCCAAAATTTATAAGAGAATGAACAAACTATGATGATGCATTAGACAACCTTGAGAAATTCTTAAACACAACCAATCCATCAAACCAAATAAAAATATTCTGAAATAGGCTCAAATAGTGACCCTTTATGGATGAATAAGCATAAAAGCCTACATGGCTTCTTAGCAATGGTTCATAAAGGAGGATTCATCAAACTAAAAACTCTTACCATGCATTTGAAGCTGACTTAAACCTATTTCGACCCCCAAGAGCACTCTTCCCAACTCTACCTATATGGCTTGTACCAAGCATACAAATTTGACTCTCCTTGACTTTCAAAGGCAAGAAAGAAGAAACAAAAGCTTTGATCCATCTAACCTTTTCTCTGCTTAGGGAGATGAAGAGGCATATTCCCACATTTTTAGCTAAAGGTGGACTTCCCAAGTCTGTATAAGTATCATTAAGGGGCAATTTTTTAGGATTTTTACCTATTTTCATGCATGAAACTACTTCTTGAACTGAATCTGACTACCTCTTGACATTTTATAAACTCCTCCACGTTAAAAACTACCTTGGTGACAAATTGCTTCCATAATCAATCTGTACATATCATTTAATAAGCCAAAAATGTAATAAAAGGGCATTTTTAGACTATGAAACATAGAAAAGGATCAATTTATGACTTATGAACACTTTAAATCACCTAAATTATCACATTAGGACATTTCCAAAATAATTTGAGCCTTTGACAATATTTGACTAGAGTTGAATTTGGTTGACTTTAGTTGACTAGACTAGTATAGGGAAGATAGGCTTAGACCAAGGTTAGAGTAGGGATGGGTGAGGTGTTCAGATACACATGATACCCCATAAGACATGTGTAAACCTTATAATTTTTTTAAAAATGTAGGGGTTGACCCAATTTGACTAAAATTCAAATTTGGTCAACACTTTTGGTAATTCTTAGGGGTAACATGCTTGCCTATGTTAAGGACTAGTAGCCTTATCCCATCCATTAGGAAAAGGGAGTGAAATTCACTCTAAAATAGTAGGATTTGACCTTGAATTTATGAATAAGAAAGGTGATTGACCTCAAAACACACAAAATGAAAATCAACACACAACAAGACCAAGCAAACAAAAAAAGTAAATGCACACTTATGCTACTAAGCACTTAGGGAATACAAGACATAAAAGAAAGGAAACTAATTATGTACATCTAAGCAAACATACCTCCCTTCCTAGATCAAAAGGAAATTACCTTGAATCTCCTTCCTCATTAGATGAATGAGGATGCCAAACATGCTTGCTTTTGGATGTAGTATTAGATGAATCATGCTTCTTTCTTGTTCCTTGGCTTGGCATGTCCTTTGATGGAGTCATCTCAAACAAGTATCCAAGGTATATGAACTCTTATTGACCTTGTAAAGTTACCTCATACTATTTTTCCTTTGTTTCATCATGGTATATTTACATTATCATGAATGAAACAAATTCTTAAATGTTTTTATCCTCTTGTAAGGCTTCACTATTCTTTTCATTTGTTGTAACCTCTTTAAAGTCTTCAAGAAGTATTGTATCATGGTATTCTAGGAGTGTTTCTTGTTAAAACTCCCTCTTGGTATTTTTAGGAGTAGCTTCACATGTGGTTGTAGGATCAATCTTCAAGTCATATTCAAAATATTCATATCCATCATAGATTGCTCCATCATGGTTTGGAGTTTCTTGATGGAGATGCCTCTCAACACATGTTTTCTTCTCAACATCTTGGGCTTGTTTTCTTAGGAGCCTTGCCTTCTCACTATCTTCATATTCTTTGAACATATACATATAAGTGTGCCACATGTCTTCTTCTTGAAACATATCATCTTTCTTACCATGTCTTGTAGTTAGCTCCAAAGGAACTGTAGGCTCCTTAGGGCTTTTAACTTCATTATAAATATCTTCAAATCTCTACCATAAGTCATCACCATATTTTTGGTTAACTTAATGAAGATGAAAAACAAGAGAAAATTCTTCCTCTTTGGAATCCAAAATAACCTCTTCCTAATCTTATTCTTCATTACAAGTAAGGTCCTCTTCCTCATCACATAATCTAATGTTTCTATCTCCTTCTCCCTCTTAGTGATGCCAATACTAGGCATCTCAAAACTAGAAAGTTTAGTCGAAGAAGGCTTCCACAGAGAAATGTATTCTTCACCATTATAAGGTCATAATTGATCATTTGTAGGAGGTGGAAATATGGGTTCAATAGCTCCATTGGCTTCAAGTTTATCTTGGATAGATGAGAGCTCCTACATTTTGAGTTCTAACTCTTTAACTCTTTTGGCAAGGTTTTATTAAAATAACTTATCTTGGGGGTAGGATCTTCATTAGGAAAGGAAGTAGGAGGGATTTGGGTAGGTTCAAGTTTCCTCTCACTTATACATTTTCTACTTAGACATTCTTAATAATTTTTTCTATAAGTTTCCATTACTTCTTTCCACCTTGGGAAGCTAGGCTTAGAGGATTATTCATGAGGATGAGATAAAAATGGAGGGGTAAATGATAAGATTATAATACTTGGGGTTTCATTTGGATTAACATCTTATCTCTCACTTGGAAAAGTAGTCTTAAGAACATCATTTTTACTACCATGATGGCTTGTGTCAAATGTTGGTTTACCAACACAATCTCCTTATCAAGATGGGCCTCCAATATCAAATTTATTCTCTCAAAATCTTCTCCAATCAGATTGTGAGATGGATCAACTTTCTCAACAATGGTGTCCTCCTTCCTTTGACTACTTTCTTAGATGGACCTCTAAGAAGGGAAAATTTTGGGAATGCATGAAGGACTTGGGGCATTTTGAAGCATGATTGGATTAGTATTTTGAAAATGAATAGTTGACACACTTGAAGGTTATTATGGGGTGTATTAGAGCTTCCAAGACTAAGATGGTTCATAATATTTCAACCTATCATCTATGTGGAAAATTAGATGACAAACATCAATCATTTTACCTATAAGGCCTTGATAATTAGCTCTCTCAATGGGCATCATTATCTCTTGACTAACTCTAAAACATCCCTTACACTCTTGAAACAATCACTAGGGATGACTTGACCATAACCATTTCTAGTATCAAGGTCTAGCATAAAGTCCTTATAGCCAATGAGAGTCTTCTTGAAACTTGTAATGGATTGAATTGGAGAGGAACTAGTTGGACTAGGTGAAGCACAAGCTTGATAGGGTTGATTATAGGCAACATATGATTGATAGGTATCATGATAATATTTTCCAAAAACTTATTCATATTGAGAGGGAAAAGGCAAAGATGGATATGTCTCACCAACTTGTGTTAAGACAAATTTAACATCAAAATAATCCATGAATCACTCATGAGAATTGTATAGAATAAGAAAACAACCTTAAATAGAGTACCTAGACTGATTAACTAGTACATTTAGTCTTGGAGTCACTATTAGTGCTTAGTGAAATTACTTCTAAAGGCTGATATCTTGAGGAGAACACCAAAAATCCTCAAATTCTTAGAGCAAGTGTCCCACCGAGCATGTCAAAAATTATTGTCACTTGAAATTTCACCCCTTGAGGAGATGACAAGTATCTCCTCATTAAAGTGGCATAATGGAACCACCTCAGGGCTATGGGTGACCTGAATTGGAGGTGGATCTCTAGATTAGGGCTAGTTCCCTTGATATACCACTATAGATCAAACCTACTACTACCTTTTAGGGAATGAAAAGGGAGAAGGATAAATAAATAAATAAAAATATAATTTAGGGTAGGTGATACACCAAATATATGGTATACTCACACCACTTATAATTCACTTGAAACCAAAGATAATCCCACACATACACTTCATCCAATTGAACACTCCTCTTCTACATCAATATTTCAAGCATGGGGTCTTGAAGAGAGCTTAGTCTAGGAAGACTTAGATAATAGGTCTTCTAGAAACACTAGTGAATGAGATACTCACTATACCTAAAATCCAAATTAGACACTTCTTGCTGACTTGCAAGAGAGAGCTTTCAATCCACACAAGGCACTAGGAAGAGTAACATGTGAACGTAAGAAAAATACACTTGAAAAATACCAACAACCATAACATGCACTTAGTGAAATATTGAATGAGGTAAAACAACATCTTTTATTATTTCAAGGCAAAAATTTAGTAGGGATTTTCCATACTCAGGTGGAGAGATCCATACAATAACCAAAAAGGCTAGTATTTATAGTAATTATGAGAGGAGAGAGAGAAAGGGAAGATCAAGAGTCACTAAGACACTTGTAAAGTGAGGAAGAGTTATAACAGTCATATAATTAAGCATGAGATAGGTCCTACAAGTAAAATATGGACAAATTTTTCCAAAGTCATCAAACTTCTCTATATGTGGCATAGTTGTTCTTTTTCTTGCACATGAAATTTCCCTCATGATTAGCCTTCAAAAAACTCCATCATCACTAAATATGGTTAGGTTTTATGATTGATTTTATGGGGAGGAATTATTTACAAGCCTCCAAATGCATTTGATTAATATCTAATCATCCATATTCTTCTAGCCATGAGCAATCATCCTTAACAGTCATAAATAACTCCTTCCTATGTACCTCTCACACTTAGCACACAAAATTCTTCTAATTATGAAATATGATCCATGAAAAAGGAGGAATGACACTTTTTATGAGTGTCCAAGTCATTAGGCTCATGAATAAATCCTTAAAAGTCTTCTTAATTGGATTTTTACCATTTTTACCAAGTGTTCACTACTTATTCACTGTGACTGGCTAAGATGAAGGAGATGGTATGCACACTTGGGAGATTATAAAGATCAATATATTTATATGAGGACTTATAATAGGTCATAATAGCTCTCCCAAAGGTGGTTTTATCTTTTGAAAGTTCTCCATGCATACAAAACACATAAATTTGTCAAAAAAAAACTCTATTGTACCTCTTTCATACAGGTGTAGTACATCTAAATTACATATAATGGGACCTTGGATATTAATATACAACTCCAAATCATCTCCTTGGATTTTACTCCCCATTTGGATACTCTATTTGTCTTCTTCTCCCAATTGGGTCCTAGTTGGGGTTTTGTGAGGGTTTTAGAGTAGCTTTAGGTCTTAGCCTTTGTTCATAAAGAATAAATGTTATAATTTTGTCACAATTCCACTAAATTATTCCTAGGGACCCTCTCTAACATCTTTAAATGCATTTAATATCCATGAAAATCATCATGGAAGATACAAAAATTTCAAATTGGCCATTCAAGCCATTTTTGAGTTTTGTATAGGCTTGTATGCATTTTAAGCCAATAAATTGATTCTTGGTGGGCTCCCCTAAATAATAAAGTCTTAAAAACTTCCATAAACATCCCAAAAACACGTTTAAATCATCAAAATAGCTCATTAAGATCTAGAAAATAAAATGACCTCTTATGAAACTAGGCTTAAACCTTGTTCAATGGGCCTGCTTGCAACCTAAGGCCCAAATGACATTCTTCATGTTTTAATTGAATATATATAGATTTAAAAAATATATTTTACCTATTAAAATATTAATCAATAAAGTTTGAAAATTTTACAAGATTGGAGATGAATATGATCTTCCATTTATCTTCAAGGCCTAAGGGTGTCCCTCATGCATGACTACAACCTTGGGGATATAAGATGCTCTATTTGGTTTATAACTTCCATATAAGGTTATTAATTTTTTATTGAATATAATTAAACTCTAAAAATCCTCCTTAAACCTTTCCTTGATGTTTGGTTCACTATCTTAGCCCATACTCCAAAATTATAGGTTTTGGTGCAAGGGGAAAGTGCCCCTATTTGAGACAAAACATGGGTCACTTAACCTATTATTATCATAAAAAAACCATTAAATAGTGTTATTAAATTCAAAATTGTGATATTATCAAAAATTTATCTCCTAAATTAGTCATTTGACCCTCCATCTCTCTCAAATCCCAAAACTGGCTTTTTGAAGACAGACTATATGGAACTTCTAGCAAGTTGACTGAGTTTTGTGAAATGGAGGCTATTTATTTTTCCATGTAGGTGTTTTTTTATGGATTAATATTTATATTATTACCTAAAAACCCTTCATAAATCCATTTTAACCATTTAGTATCCATTATTACCCATTAGACCTGCAATGTAAGCATTCAAAAGTCATCATTTAGGTCACTCCCTAACTGAGACACAAATGTTTGCCCTTGCCTATTAGTTAAATTATGGTTAAATATTGAATATTAAGGTTTAAAATCATAAATATAACCTCCATCCTTCTTTATAATCATTTACAACCTTTTCATGCTTCACTAGGCCCTTCTTATGCACATTAACTCATAAATAGGTCACCCACTATTTTGACTAAGATACCATACTTTAGATTACCCTTGTAGGTTGTTTGTCATAAATAAAGATTAAAATAGTGTTTTAAAACTTATATAGAGTCCCATAATTTCAATTTCCACTTTTTCTATTCCAAACTCCACCAAAACAATCTCTTTTATTACCAAGAAAACCTTACTTTTAACTCACTACTTATATTTTCATATATAGGATTTTAGATGGTGCTAGGGACATAATGAGATATATAAGATTGGAATGGATTGATAAGGTGTATATAATCCTTTTATATACACTATAACTGGTTTTAAACTCCCTATCTTATCCTTATCACTTACCATCACTCTAACATCTTCAAACTGACTCACTGGTTTGCCTAGCTGTAAGTGTCAAAATTATGCTTGAAGGAGGCATGTAGGTGAGTGTCTTGTCATTATGAGACCTATACCATGAATAATAGGATATAAATTAGGTAATTTAATTAATCCATGATGTGTATAGTTCTAGTGGAAATCTTCATGTTATAGGTTTCTTGTAGCCTGTAACTATTTTGCCAAACAAACCTGTATATGGTCATTTCCTAGGCTTGAGTGCCCTTGTAGGTACACTTGGGGCTTGATACATTATCATGGAGTAATATTAGGCAAGTCCTTGAGACATTTGTGTTCTCTTTAATACAAAATTACCTAGTATGGATTTCAATCTCACATTGAGATCTTTGGGTATAAAACCACTTGGAAGACTGAGGACTATAGAGAGTACTAAGCAATTTTAGTGTGTGAGAAACATGTTTTGGTAACCTAAAACACTAGGTTCATTTAGTTTTAAATTCTCCTTATTTTTAAAGTGATAGCATCATGGTGGGACTACCAAAGTCTCACAACTATCTTTTCTCAATACTCCTCTTGAATTTATAAATCAAAATCACAAAAGGGAAGAACTCTCTATTTTCTCAACTCAGGGAAAAGTTCCCAAATTTAGGTTCTTTGTTTATCAAAGTCTCTCAACACCATACTTAGCTATAAAGGGTCTTAAAAATAATCCCCAAGCTATCATCTTATTTCATAGTCATCATGGAGATTAAACCCTATCAATTTATTTCTGTATAAACCTTTGTAGCTCTGTAAATGACACCTAAAGATAATTTAACTATATGTAGGAACAAAATATGGAAATGAGCAAGAAAAGGTTTGTTAAAATCTTCCTAACACTCCAAATACATTTTAAATCCCTCAAATGGATAACCTCCATCAATAATATTTTAAATAAACTTCAAAACACCTTTCTCTACATGGAAACCATCTGCTTATAGGTGAAAAGAGTAGACAATGGCAAACATAAACAAGCCTAGAAGAGGATTATTAAGTTCTTGAGATCTCCAAAACTGAGAAGACAATGAAAAAAATATGAAGAGGCATTATAAAATCTTGAGAAACACTTGAAAACATCTAATCCATCAAACCAAATAAAAATATTTTGAAACAAGCTCAAACAGTGGCCCCTTATGGATGAAGAAGCATAAAAAGCTACCCAACTTCTTAGCAATGGTTCATAAAGGAGGACCCATGAAACTAAAAAAACCTTACCATGGATTGGAAGTTGACTCAGAACTATTTCAACCCCCAACATAAATCTTCCCAACTCCACTTGTATGGCTTTCACCAAACATGCAAAGTTAACTCTCCTTGGATTGAAAAGGCAATAAAGAAGAAACAAAGGAAAAATTTGATCCATCTAACCTTTTATTTGCAAACTAGGCATGGTAAAGACTTTAGGGAGATGAAGAGTCATATTCCCATGTTTTAAGCTAAATTTGGACTTCCCAAGTCTGTACAAGTGCCATTAAGGGGTAGTTTTAAAGATTTTTCCATATTTTCATGATGAAACTACTTCTTAAACTAAATATAACTACCTCTTGACATGTTCTAACCTCCTCCATGTTGAAAACTCCCTTAGTGATAAATTGGTTCCATAATCAATCTGTACATGTCATTTAATGATCAAAATGTGACAAAAGGGCATTTTTGGACTATGAAACATAACAAAGGATAAATTTATGACTTATGAACATTTTAAACCACCTAAATGATCACATTAGGAGATTTTCAAAAAAAATTGAGCCTTTGACTAAATTTGACTAGAGTTGACTTTGGTTGACTAGACTAGTATAAGGAAGATAGGCTTAGACCAAGGCTAGAGTAGGGATGGGTGAGGTGTTTAGACACACATGAGACCCCATAAGACATGTGGAAACCTTATATTTTTTTTTTAAATGTAGGGGTTGACCAAATTTGACTAGAATTCAAATTTGGTCAATATTAGGCTTATTTAATTCCTTGAAAGGGTCTTATGACCTTTGCTACATGTTCATTCAGGAAATGGTTCATTATCATTAGTATGAGTAATATTTCATTCACTATATCAATGCACTTCATCACCAAACTGAGCCCCTGTCTATACATTAATTGAGATCCCCTAATTATATGTTGTTTTGGCTTTGTCCATGGTGTACAAAGGTCTTCTTTGTAACCCTCCAAGATCCCCTGTTAGGTTTTTAAATTAATTTTCTTACTTTGAATAGCTTATTACATTATTTAGGTAATCAAAAACCATGAATGGTTATTCTTAAGCCCGACTAAGACACATCTATTGACTGTTCCTGTAGGTGCATCTTAGGCCTCTAAGGGGAATACATAGGCTTGGTTTCATGTTTGAAGCTCCTTAAAGTGATCATTATTTTTAATAAAGGTGATCACTATTTTTTATCATCAAATAAACCTTTCTATATCCTTATCATGTCTCTTAAAACCTCAAACTAAGTTCCTTCTCCTTTTACAATGAAACCCTACCCTTAAGGTTCCTGTAGGTTGTTTTAGTTTCAAATTTGCATGTTCATGATGTTAAAATATTCCATTGAAGCCCTTATGAGGTCATAAAATAACCCTCATATCTATATCACCTTAGATTGGACAAATGACATAATCAAACTCCAATACCAATCACTATTTGCATACCTTGTTGTAGGTGCATATTTAGGCCACTTATACGAATAGGGTGTGCATATGAGGATCTAAAATTCACTCTATAATCTTGATTAATGATATCTTAAATAATACCTAATACTTACCTTCATAAAATCTTGTTCAAGCATGGAGAAAGGTCAATCTTAACCTTGGATGACAAAGGTCATTTCATATCTTCCAATCCTATAGACAATATTGGAAAGATTTAGTATTTTTAGGGCCACTTTAGAGCTAAAAATTATCCTCCTCCATTGCTCATTATACCTTAAAATTTATCAAGGTTATTGTATTATGATGGGGTAAAAATAATGGTAATTTTTATGTACTAAGAGTTATTTCAACCATGTCATAAGAGAACAATGAAAACCCTTAGGAACTCTATTTGCTTAGTTTAGGGACTGATGGCCTGAAACTCAGTTATCACTTTTAAAGATGATGTTTAACTTTATTTGGCAGCCCATAACTTCATGAGGTATATCATGAAATTCCAATCACATTAACACCTTAATGAAGATGCTAATACATATTTCAACCTTGTAAAAAGACTCAAAACTCTCTATTTAGACCACCTGTAGGTGGTGATCCTTAAGTGTGCAAGCATCAAAGTCTAATATAGGTAGTGAGAATTATTTTACCCTCTTAGGAGTTATACATCTGTCTCAAAATATCAAGTTTATCTTTCATTCTTCAAATGCTTGAAATCACCACCAAGCCTTTTATCTCAAGATGACATCATCAGGGACCTGTGGGTGAATGTTTTGAGCAAATTATGCAGGCAAAGCATGAAATTGAGGCAAACATGATGGTGAAAATCTTCACAAAATATCAAGATACATTTATAACCCTAAAAAAATGGCCTCTATGTTTAGACACCTTGAAACTAACCCTAGGACACCCTTTTCAACTTGAAGGTCACCTTTATACACATGGAATTCAATAGACAAGGGCAATTCATGACTAAGATATATTGGGACATGAGCACATGGTCAAATCTATGCCCCATTTATCATGAAAATGGAACCTCACTCAATCTCCAAAGTCTTTAAAAGCTAAAACACCTCCATTACCACTTTATATCTAGGGTGAACAAGCTTATGCATGGAATTCAACTAAAACTATGCATATAGTTGGAAAATCAAGAAAAACAAGCTTGTAAGCTACCCAAGGAATGCCATGGTGAGATAAAAACATGGAAGGAAGTAGTGATATGAACCAGGGTCTTATGGGATACTCCTTCCTAGTTATATAAAACCTCTACAAGGGAAAAAACTTAATAAGTAATAGACATTTAAATTGGAACTACACCTAGTGATACCTCCTTACATGATAGACCAATTTTTTTGATATAAACATCATGAATCATACAAAAAAGAATAAATACCATATGATAAGGAAGAAAAAATCATTTAAAGCCAACATGACCAATTGGTTCATACAAATTTGGTAGAAATGGAGCAAAACCATTAGGGTTCACCAAACATCTATCAAATCTACATAATCAATTTCTTAAAAATTGTTCATATAGCATAGTTATCCAATATTCAAACCACATATATTAAAATTAAGGTATTTATTTTACAATAACTTACCAAAATCATTTTTTCTGAAACTACTGGTGATTCCCATACTGAGCAAAAACCTGAGGGTCACTCTAGTCTTCCAAGAAGAGCAAGAAATGTGCAGAATGGTTTTGGCTTCAAGATGACTATTTATTTTAAAACAAATCATGGATATGAATTTAATAAATATAAGGAGATCCCCCATGATAATACCCACATGTCACACTTCCCAAAAATCTATACAAGTGCCATTTTCCCTCTTTTTACGTTGATTTCTAGAATTTCAGTTGAACAACCTACAAATTTAGAGGTAACTAACATCCCTAACATCTAAAATGAATTTTTTGATGTTTTTCACCAATGTGGGACACTTAGGCACCTTTGGAACCATGATAAATGCATTAATGACCCCTATAAGTACATAAAATGAACCCAAATGGATAAGTTGATCAAAATAACTAAAACCAAAGCTAAATTGACCTTAAATTACATCATGTAACAAGTATAATTCATATGAAAACATATTAGGACCACTTCAAGTGTTTAAAATCAAAATGTTTTCCTAGGGGTGCCCAAAGTTGACCAAAAGTCAAATTTTGTCAACAAAATGGTGACTCTAGGGATAGTCTGCCTTGATGGGGAATCCAAAACAACACACCTGTTCTGATCCCACTTATTAGGATCTTGATCCTTAGAAAGAGCAAAATATGATTACAACATACAAGCAATTAAACATGCAGAAATATCCAGAAGTACAAGTAACTAGAATTCACACATAGCACAGAATATGAGAGATAATACACAATCTTGTATTAATACTCATTTAGAAAAGAATACAATAAAGAAGATGCCACTTCTTCCACCTATCAGAGGCTTCCCACACCTCAAGGGCTCCCAGTAATTCTCAATCAAGAGTTCACTCTCCTACCAAAAATGGTCCCAACACACAACTCACACATAGAATTGGTGTTCACCTCTCCAACCAGTAAGTAATAACCCTACCAGTACACAAGTACTCTAAAGTACTTCAAGTAGATCTCCCATGAACCTGCAACTTGTAATTCAATAGACCATACTTACACATGTAGATCTCCTATGAGCTTGCAACAACCTGCAACTCAATGATCTTACAATGGAAGGATCTTCCTTGCCTTCCTTTTCAGCTCATAATTACAATACATGCCAATGTGTCTATAAATAGATCCCAGAATTAAACAATAACTTAGACTCTTAGTTTACTAATAATAGACATGTAGCTCAAGACTTGAAATAGCCTTTACATGCAAAAAATTAGTTTAACAAACTAACTATTCGTGCAATGAACAGTTTTGGAACACACAGGGGACTGACATCGGTCCCTGTCTAACTAAAGGTGACCAATGTCGGCCTACTCCCTACTGATGTCGGTTGCCTTCTTCACTAAATCTGACCAACGTCAGTACCACTACCAATGTCGGTATCCCTAGAACTTAGCAACCTCTTCCATGTCTGTAACAAGTTGAAGCTTTTAGCTCCACAACCTAACAATCTCCCACTTGGAGATAAACAGTTGCAACTGTACCTATACTTGTACATCATCTAGTTTGTTCCCTTGGCTTTGTATCCCTCTTCAAGATCAATCTTGAAGACCAACCACCACAAATCTTGTAGTGCACCTCTTGTCATCCAAATCACCTACCACATCCACATCTACAAACCATGTAGAAAAGAACTTGACCCTGCATAGCATGTCAACCTGCTACTGGTCCCTCTCAGATACCTGAGACTCCACTAAACTGCCCTCTAGTGCTTCTTTCCTGAATTGGCTCCAAAATTTTTGACAGCTCCCACTGCTTGGGAAAACTCAGGTCTAGTACATACCATGCACTTAACCTCATCATGTGAATCAAGACACTGTTCATAAAACTGTCCAACCATCGGTGTGCTAACCGGTCTCACACAATCATCCTAAAACAAAGTCAACATGTGACCTTCCATGTCCCTAGAACACACTCATGCCAAAGAATCTTGCTGCTCCTAGATTCGTCATGACATTCCTCTAAACTAGCTTTACCTTTAGTTTAGCAACTCCCTATATTTGTAACCCTGCTACAAGCACAACATACAGTAACAGGATAATGTAGCTATTATTATCCAACCTGGTAAAGAGAAACACAATGATCAAACCTCCATTGTCCTGTAGCTTACTTAAGACTATATACCCTGGCCTTCCATCTCACGTATCCATTCCCACTCTTCTTCATCCTGAACATCCATTCATCTCTCAGTGCTTTCTTCCAACTAAAAACTCTACCAAAAACTCCTGTTTGGTTCTCCTCCAAGGAATCACATCCTCATCCATGCCAAGCTCCCACTATTTCCTGGATCTACCTGCACTGCTTCTTTAACAACTTCCTGGTTCTTTACCATCAGTGAGCAACAAGTAGTGTAAAGAATGGAAATGATGAATTTGAGGCTTCCTTACCCTTTAAGTCCTCCATATGGGTGCTTGAGACTCCTTGACAGCTTATTGTCTACCCAAAATCTGTTTCAGTGACTGATGCCAGTCACATCTCAGTCTGCACCTGACCAACATCAATTCCATGTGACTACCTCACTACCAACATTGGTTCCCCCTGGCTGATTCTAGTGTTTATCTATCCTGAGTCACCAATGTTGGGCTGCACATAGCCGACGTCAGTCCCTGTCTGGATGTCAATGCCAGTTTTCTAACCGACGTCAGTCTCTATGTTTTACTTGTGAGCGATGACCTTTTCTCATGAGCTCCTTTTGGATCAAACCCTTGTCCAAATCACCCTTGCTCTGCTTAGAATTCTTCAACCCCTTGTACTAAACTCTATCCATCATCTTCTCCTTGAAAACCAAGGCTTTCTTGTTCTTGTCATGAACATCAAATTTCTCAAGAAATGTTACCTTCTTCTTCTGCATATAGAAATCTCGATTCATGCTTTTCAAATCCGAAAGCATACCCTTTGACTCAAGAACATGCATCTCCTTCTTATTCATGTGACCAAGCCTATTAAGCCACATCTTCAAATCTACAGCTAAAGTAGATAACCTAGAAAGAGAATCAGTAATACAAGTAGATAGATAAAGCGTACCTACTTTCTTACCTCTTGCTACAACAAGTGCACCCTTGGTAACCTTCCAAGAGTCTACTGTGAGAGTTATTGTGTAGCCCTCATCACCCAAACTTCTTACAGAAATCAAATTCCACTCCAGAACTGGGACATGCATGACCTCTTTTAACACCCATGTGTTACCTATCTACAATTTTAGCTTCACTTTCCCTTTGCCAACCATCTGAAAAGGCTTACCATCCCCTAAATAAATTTCTCCAAAGTCTCCCTGGACATACTCATGAAAAAATTCCCTATTTGGGGATGCATAAAAAGAGGCACTAGAATCTAAAACCCAAGATTCTACTTTATCTAAGGAACATACCAGAGCATCTTATGCAACATAATTTGCAACATCTGCTTCTTCTTCATGTCCTTCATGCTAATCTTCAATTGACCTGCAATCTCTCTTTAAGTGCCCTTGCTTTCCACATTTCCAACAGGTTATTCTGCCATACCTAGACTTAGATCTCCTGCCTATCTTGGACCTTGATCTCCCATGCTCAATCTTCTCTCTTTGCCTTCCCCTACTTTCCACACTCAAATCATTTCCTGATGATTCACCTGTGCTTTTCTTGCGTATCTCTTCATTCAAGATTACACCCACAATATCATCCACTTTTAAGATTTTTGAAGCAGACACATTATTACTAACTACCATTACCAAATTCTCCCAACTTTTAGGCAATAAGCATAAGATTAAGAGAGCCTTAATTTCATCATCAAAAACAATATTGACTGAATTTAACTAGTTTACCAAACCATGGAAATCACTAAGATGACTATGAACAGATCCACCTTCCAACATTTGCAAATTAAATAATTGCTTCATAAGAAATACCTTATTCAAAGATGAGGGTTTTTCATATAAATTTGCCAAAGATTCCATCAACTCTACCATTTTTTTAACCTATGATAAGTTGGAAATCATAGATGATGCAAGACTCAACCTTATAGATCCCAGAGCCTTCCGATCAAGAACCTCCCATTCTTCATCCTTCATATCCTGGGGCTTGCAATCAACCCCACCCAACGGTAAGTACAAATCTTTCTGATACAGATAATCTTCAATCTACATCCTCCATAATTGATAGTTCTTGCCATTAAACTTCTCCATTCATAGCTTACTTTTTTCTACCATTGCTCTACTCTCACTTAAATAAAAACCCCTGCGAGTACCCTGTAATCAACACACACTAACCAGATCTGATACAACCTATTAGTATCCTAACCAAAAGCTCTAATACCAATTGATGGGGAATCCAGAACAACACACCTATTTTGATCCCACTTGTTAGGATCTTGCTCCTCAGAAAGAGCATAATATGATTACCACATACAAGCAATTAAACATGTAGAAATATCTAGAAGTACAAGTAACTAGAATTCACACATAGCAAGAATATGAGAGACAATACACAATCTTGTATTAATACTCATTCAAAAAAGAATACAATAAAGAAGATGCCACTTCTTCTTCCACCTCTCAGAGGCTTCCCACACCTCAAGGGCTCCCAGTAATTCTCAATCAAGAGTTCACTCTCCTACCAAAAATTGTCCCAACACACAACTCACACACAAAATTGGTGTTCACCTCTCCAACCAGTTAGTAATAACCTTGCCAGTACACAAGTACTCTAAAGTACTTCAAGTAGATCTCCCATGAACCTGTAACCTATAATTCAACAGACCATACTTACACATGTAGATCTCCTATGAGCTTGCAACAACCTGCAACTCAATGATCTTAACATGGAAGGATCTTCCTTGCCTTCCTTTTCAGCTCATAATTACAATACATGCCAATGGGTCTATAAATAGATCCCAAACTTAAACAATAACTTAGAATCTTAGTTTACTAATAATAGACACGTAGCTCAAGACTCGAAATAGCCTTTACATGCAAATAATTAGTTCAACAAACTAACTATTCATGCAACAAATAGTTCTGGAACACACAGGCGACCAACATCAGTCCCTATCTAACTGGAGGTGACCGATGTCAGCCAACTCCCTGCCAATTTCGGTTGCCTTTTGCACTGAATCTAACCAACATCGGTACCACTGTCGATGTTGGTATCCCTGGAACTCAGCAACCTCCTCCATGTCTACAACAAGTTGAAGCTTTTAGCTCCACAACCTAACATGCCTACTATACTAAGGACCAGTAACCTTATCCTACTAAGGGTTAATGGAGTCAATGGATTATTGAAGACAAATATAAAGTAATTTTCCAAAACAAACACACCACACCAATAAAGCAAGACACAAGACACAACTCACACATGTACATAAGTACTTAGGGAACACAAGGAAAGAAATAAACTATGTACAAGGGGAGAGGAGAACCTTAATAAATTTTTTTGAGATATGTCCCATTGACTGGGATATGAAGCTCCTCTCCATCCAACCTTAAAAGTTAAAATTCATTGTGTTTTTTGCATTGTGCAATCACATATGGGCTACTCCAAAAAACATCAAACTTTGTGTGTCTTTTAGGTTTAGCCCTATCTTCATCCCAATTTATAAAAAATTCTCCCTCCTTGAAACTTCTTGGCATGAATTTCTTGTCAAATTATCTCTTGGTTTGTTCTTGGTGATTTATCATAGTTAGCATAGCTTGATCTCTTATCTCTTCAAACTCCATCAACTCACATAACCTAATCTCCTTGATTTAATTCTCCATCAATTATAGCTGATAGGTGAGGTCCAAGGCTGGTAACTCAAGTAAAATAGGTAGTATAACTTCTCTCCCATAAACAAGTGTGCATGGTGAGTTTCTAATTTCTCTCTTTGGGGTAATCCAATCAGTCCAAAGGGTTGTCTTCAACTTAGAATGTCAAGTCCTTTGGTTCTCTTCCATTATCATCTTTATGATCCTAATTATATTCTTGTTTGTAGACTTAGCTAGTCCATTCCCTTTGGGATAATAGTTGAAGGAGGTGATAAGATGTATGCCATGCTTCAAAGCCCATTCACTTGTCTTTATTCCAAGAAAAGCCAATGCATTATCTAAAATTATTTTTGAAGGAGATCCAAACCTTATTACTATACCTTCATACACATATAGAACTAAGTTTTCATTTGCCTCCTTGAGAGATACAACCTCTACCCATCTTGTAAAGTAATCTGTATGAGACAACACCCACTTGTGACCAACACTAGAAGGTAGATTGATTAGGCCTAAGAAATCCAAACCCCATTGCATGAAGGGTTGTTCAACATGGATTGGATAATGAGGCAAGGCAAAAATATTTTGTTTTCCATAAAAAAGAACATGCTTTTGAAATTTTCCTACCTAAGCATGGGTGTCCTTGAACAATCTAGGCCAAAAGTATCTAGGCCTTATAATCCTAGCAGCTATGGTTCATGGAGTAAAGTGACCACCAGTTGTTCCATCATGAAAATCAAATAGTACTTTGTCAATATTATCTAAATAAATACACCTTAATAACACACCTAAAATTCCTTCCTAAACAACACTCCATCAACAAGTACATAAGGAATGGATTTCAATCTAAAGTACCTTATTCTAGTTCTATCAAGACCTTGTGGATTCTCACTAGTTTCAAGAAAATGAATCATGTCTTATGTCCAAATCCTTAGGGATGAAGATGTAGCTAATATAGGGTAATCATGAATTAATAAAAAAACCTCCTTTTTCTCCTTGAATTCTGAAGCAAGATGCTCACATAACCCCTTTACTTTCACTAGCTTGGTTGTCTTGATTTCTACATCATATTCCATAACTTTTGTGATCCAACCTTCCCTCTTCTCATTCAAATCCATACTCAATATAAAGTATTTGACACTAGGATTAGGTTAAAATATGTGAATCTTGATATTAGATAACATATTCCTAAACTTATTTAGGCTCTTAATAACTAAAAGTACTTGCTTCTCAACATAGGTGTATTTTACCTCATAGCCTTCTAAACCTTGACTAAAAAAGGCAATAGAATTCTCTAAATTTTAATAATTTTCTTGAGTAATCATGGTATATATTACCTCTTCATTTCCAAGGGTATACAAATTTAAATCCTTAGAGAAATTAGGACTTCAAAGAGTAGGAGCTTGAGCAATGGCTTCTTTGATCTATTCAAAATTTTTGTTCCTTATTCTAGTTCAAGTGAATGTTTCATCCTTTCTCAACATGGAGGTTAGAGGCTTGACAAGATTATCAAAATCAGGGATGAATCTCCTTATGAAATTTATTTTTCCAAAGAAACTTTTCAAACATTTTTTATGTTTGGGCAAAGACGATGCCAAGATGGCACTCACCCTTTCAGGATCAATAGATAAGCCCTTCTTGGAGATAATGTGTCTTAAGAGCTTGCCTTCATGGAAAATAAACACACATTTATTTGGGTTGAGATATATTCCAAACTCTCTACACCTCTCAAAAATATACCTTAGGTGATTCAAGTGATCCTTTGTATCCTTAGAGAAAACTGTTACATCATCAAGATACACCAACATAATGTTATTTATTAGTCCTTGAATATCCATATCCATTACACATTAAAATTTAGCTTCAAAATTAGATAATCCAAAATTCATCTTCCTATAGGAATATGTACCCCAGTAGTGAAGGTTGTCTTATATTGGTCACTCTCCTTCACTAAAATCTGATTGTATCTAGAATACCCATCAAGGAGAGAAAACCTCTCACTACCTACCACAACTTGTATAATTTATTCCATATAAGGAAGGGGATAATGATATGTCAAGGAGACTCTATTAAAGTCCCTAAAATCAACACACAACCTGATCTCCCCATTCTTATTTCTAAGAGGAACTAAGTTGGCCAACTAAGATGAATGCTTGATAGGAAAGATGATTCTAGACTCAATCAACTTAGTGAGCTCTTTTTAATGAGGGGTTCAATCTTAGGATTGATTGGCCTTTGTTTTTTATTAATAGGTTTTCCACTCTCATATATCTCAATGGTGTGTTTGGATAGGCTTGCATCAAAACCCTTCAAATCACAATACTCTCATGCAAAGACATCAGAAAACTCCTTACATAACTCAGTGAAAGCATGCTTCTCTTGACTAGTACATACTTTTCTAAGTGCAAGTAACTTATACTTAAATTTTTATACCTTCTCATATTTATCTTGGTTGGTATACATGGTTACCTTCTCTTTCTTTATTTGGTCATCCTTATTGAATATGATCTCAAAAGTAACTAGGCATTTAGGAATCTTGTTGGATTTCAATTAGACAATCTTCCTTCCATATTATTGCTATAGTTTGGACTAATTATTGGTAAAAAACTCAAAATTTTATTGTATACAAATTTCCATTTGTTTATCACTATCAAACACTTGATAATTAGTGACATTATCTGCTATGGAAGGCCTTACAATCACCTTGAGATGTGGCTGGTTCCTATCCTCTTTTATCCATTTTGGAACATCAAACTGAGATCTAATTACTACCAACCTATCAGCATGCTTGTTATCTTATATTGGAATAGATGTGATATTTAAATCTTGGAAACTTTCCATAATATCCCACACTATATGATTATAGGACTTAATCAAAGAATTCTTGGTCAAATTCTACCCTCTCACTTGATTCACAAATAACTCACTATCACAAAACACTTAAAATTACTTGACACCTCTTCTCCTAGCCCATTTAAGGCCATGAACAAGGGTATCATATTATACTAAATTACAATTACATGAGAATTGAAATCTGAAAGTTGAATAATACTTTTCTTTAGATGGGGAAACCAACATTGCTCGACCACCTTCCCCAATTTTGCTCCTTGACCCATCAAAGACACGTTACCATAAACCATCTATATCCTCACTTGGTTTCATTAAATTTAAAATGAAGGATTCCTCCTCGTGCATATAATAAACCCCAAGACTAGCTTACTTCATGAATTTTTAAGGATCATGTTCATAATGTTCATCTCTCCATTCATCTAAGTACAAATCAAAAACTCCTTCAAGGGAAGATTTTGGAGATTAGTCAATGTAGAATTCCTCTTCATCAATGATGGCATATTTGAAATTTTCCAATTTAGGTGTGTAAGACTCCAAGTGACTATGATGAGTAGGTTTTGATTCAATCTTTACCTTCGTACCATACTTTATCCTAAACACCATGAAGGACTAATTGGCTACCAAGTATCCACCTATCTTAGCTGTAAACTCTCTTGATAAGCAAAGGGAAAAGTATGGAGGTAAATATACCATAAAAAAATCATGAGGAATATAAAATATAGGATAATCATGTAGGATAGAATTTAGATCTTTAACTACTCCCAAAGTCTTGGATGGTGATTCATCTAATTGTAAGACTTCTTTAGTTATTATCTCATATTTGAGGCCTAGTTTATCCACTATAAACTTGAAAATGATTGAAGTACTATCCCCACTATCTATGAAGCAATTATGAACCAAGAAATCATCAATGATTAGAGATAGGTATAAAGGAGTTTTTTCATTATTTTTCACTTGACCATCTATAGGTTGAGTTCCATTAACTAGGACAACATTTTCATTCCTAGATGAGCCAACTTGATTACCTAATCCTTGCAATTCTTTTTGGAGCATATCTTTTTTCCCTGGTATTTCTAAAAAATCCCATAATGAGATGTTCATGTGTAGATTATTCATCTAGTATACAACATTAATGGAAGAATTGTTCACCTTTGGGGGCTCCTTAGGAAAACTAGTTCCTTGTGGTGTATCTTGAGGTGGGTGAATAGGATCTATCTTCACATTCTAAATTTTTTGAATTTATTTCACTCTAGGAGTTGAATTTTATACACCATTGGAGATGAAGTGGGTACTAAAATATGTCCTTGAGTTTCTCCTTATTTCTCTTCAACAACCCTTTTCTTGGACATAGTGTTAGAGGCAACACTAGTATTCATATTAATTTGATTCCCCAAGTGATTAATAGTACAAAAATCCCCCTATAAATGATTTATGAGGATAGAAGAAGATTTTGGTTGACCATTATCAACCCCACTTTGCATTGGTCCTTTAAAACTTAAATCTTGGAAAGATTGATTGCCTTACATTGCCATGGTTTGGTTATGCATTTCATTTGCATAAACAACTTGTTTTTGATTTTGATAAAAGGATGGATAGCATGGTTGTTCTTGAACCAAGTCATTTTGAGTGGGAACAATAGATTTAAAGGATGAGGGATCATTATGATTGTATCTTTGATAAGGCCTAGCTTGGGTGATTTGACATTGTCCTTGCATATTACTTTGAAAAGGAGGTTTAATGGTTTGCCCAAACTGATTGTAAGGTTGGTATGGCCTATAACCTTAAGATCATTTCATTTTGAAGGAAACCAACTCATTAGTGATACTTTTTAACAATATTTTGACTTCATGGATCTCATTTGAAGGGACAATGGTAGATTTCTCATGACTAGGCAAAGGAGCCAAGGTAGGTAATGTAACTTGACTAGGAGGCTGTAAATTAGGGAATAATGGAATTCAAGTCTTAGGAACAATCTTACCTACTCAAAAAAGAATTTTTTTAGAATTTATAAATATCTCATATGTATTAGGGAGTTTATTCCCATCCATGGTATGGATCACCATGGTTACATCACTATTCAATGCTTTTAGATAGTATAAGAATGCATAGTTTGGAGTAGGCCTCACAAGAGTTGGGATCCTATCCCATGTTTTTTGAAATCTAGTGTTTAAATATTTCATAAACTCTTATGGTTCCCTCTTGATAGTGGTCAATTTATTAGTTAGATATATATGAACACTCTTCTCTTCAAACCTCTTAGTCAATAGATATCCTAGTTTATCCGATGAACCAATAAAATTTATAGGTAGAGTCGCATACCAATCCAATGCTTTTCCTTTAAAATAAAATGACAAAACCCTAATAGACACATTTTTTTGAATTATATTATGGATATTACAATTTTTTTTTATGTTTTTAATATGTTTAATGGCAGTAATATGACCCTCTCCACTAAAAGATAGAACACTCTTAAGGGTTGCTCCTAGAATTTCGTCATATTGGGTAAGATTCAAAGGAGATGATCTGGTACAAAATACATAAGTTCGGTTTCTAGCCATCTTGGAATGTTAATTATTATTATTAGGGATTGAACTAAATAATAACTTAGACTTCTTAAACACCCTGTCTTGAATAAGGATGGGTATTCATAAACCTAAACCTTTTGATAGAATATGGAGGTAATTGCATAAACTCAAAGGGTATAACTTTAGTAGTAGAACTAGTGGTCACCTTTGGAATTTAAATTAGGAATTGATCATCTACCAAAGATTTTAAAACTTTAGTGGAGTCGCTACGTACTGCATGTTTATGCTCTTGTAGCTACAACTATGCCAAGACCAACACCAATCTTAAACAATCTTCTAAGACTTAGAATCCCATTGAGCATGCCAAAAAATATTGACAATTGGATTTAAACCCTTGAGGAGATGCCTATCTCTCCTCATCCAAGTGGCATAATGTAAACATCCCTCTTGTTTTAGGTGATAATATTGAGAGATGAATCTCTAGAAGGGCTAGTTCCCTTGATGCATTCTTTTAAGCATTTCCTTACCTATCAACTTGTGGATGAAAAGGGTTAAGAGAAAAACTAAGAAAACCAAAAAAGGGTGATGACCCAATGTTTAATATCCTCTTATTTAACTAAATATTTACTACTTAAATACAAACAAAGTCTCTCTGACACAAAACTCACAACTCAAAATACATTGTCACATCAATGTTTCATATGTTATATTCACAAAGGTATTTGATACTTATGAGAGTAATTAATGATTACTTAAGGGAATAAAATAATAAAACACTTATAAGACACCTATACACTTAGAAAATAATACTAATAAATGCCTAAAACAACACCCTTTCTACACACTTGGTAGACAATTAAGGATAACATGCTAGAAAAGAATATCTTCTACAAGACAAGACCAAAAAGATTGCACTAACAATAAATTGCACATGTAATTAGGAAAAAAACTTTTTTATTTCTTATAGAGTCCTTAAATTATAAAACTATCTAGGGTTTCACCATCAACCAATGGAGGCTATGAAAAGAATCAAAATAGTCCATATTTATAGCTTTTGAGAGAGAGGCAAAGAAAAGGAAGTCCCAAGGTCACTTAGAAATGTGTCAACTTAGATAAATAAGTTAAAAATGCATGGATAATATATATTAAATGATCCATGAAACATTAGGAAGTCTAGTTGTCCATACAAGCCATGAAAATTATGAAAAGTGGCATAAAACTCACTATTATGGCACAAAAAACTATCGTCATTATTTTCACCTATTTAAACATCCCACCAGTAACTAGGGATAGGCATCATGATTAGGATAAGAGGGTATGTATTCAAGTATGAAATCCCATTCATTTTTTTTATTCATACTCTTTTGGAAACTCTATAATGAAGCAATCATTGTCTATAGTCCTAGAACTCCTTATTTCAGTCACCCCTCGCACTTGGCCTCAAAAATGTCTTCAATTTCCCATGAAAATCCATAGGAGGGAGTTAATTAAAATTTTAAATCTTATACATGGCCTTAGATTTCTTATATTCACCTTAAAAAGACATCCATTTGAGTTTTCCACACTTTTCACTCTTGTACTCACTATGCCAATTTTGACTGGCTAAAAGGAGATCTCTAGTTAGGAAACTTAAATGTTTTTTCCCTCCAAAATTTATTTCATATTCTCAAACCTCTTATAACCTAAAAAACATATAAAATAGTGATAAAAACACTATTTGTATATTGTTCATATAGTTCCATAAATCTTATCTACATGGTTGGGAGATTGATTGAGTATTCTACATGATCCAATAAGTTTCCTTTCCAAACTATGCCATTTGAATGGCTCTCCATGCTTGTTTTCTCCATCAGGTTCCTCTAAGGGTTTTACTAGGGTATTTGAATATTTTTGTTCTTAAATATTTTTCATAGATATGTAAATTCTAAGTTTCCAAATAATTCCAATTTTTTTTGTTTATGACCCTCTATAACTTCCCCTAACCCCTTTTGTTCCCATATAGAGCCTTAACAAAGACATGAGATTTACAAAATGACCTATCATGCTTATTTCTCCACTTTCCTACATAATTGAGCTATTTTCAGGTCAATAATCCTCCTCCCATAAGGTTATCTACATAAAAATGCTCATACATGTCTAAAAACACTCCATAATCATGCACCAATCATATGGATAGCTCATTAATGCCTAGAAATGAAAGGTAGACCCCCAATTGACTTCAAGTCTCTTTAAGGCCTAATGGGCTTGGCACACCCCCTATAAATTTGGATCACTTGTTCTATTATAAATTTTTTATTATGGTTCTTTATGAATTTTTACATTTCATTATTACTCACCAAGTCATCACACAACTCCTCCAACACTCCATCTCTTTTTCCAATTAGGTCTAGTAGAAACTAGCTTGATTAGACTGTATGCACAACAAATTTGGTCATCCTAAAGGGTTAAATATTTTTTTGAGTGTTATTTATAATCTATCCATCTTCCATACTTATCACCCAATGTTACTTGAAGATCCCAAGGCCTCAACTTAAGTCCTTCACTCATTTTGCCATCTTTTACTTATCTTGCCAAAGTTCTGATTTTCATGAGTGGTTGATATTTGAGACAAAAAAGAGAGATATATCCCTCATCCTCATGGAAAAATGATTTTTTTTGGGTTTTATAAGGTCATAATGAGGATTTTTACCAAATTTAAAGGTCAGACTCCCTCATTTAGGCACCTAACGAGCTCAAGTTGCATAAAAAAGGAGCTAAAAACCCTATTTTCTTGCTTTTTTGTCCAAATCCACTTGTGGATGACCTTTCCAAGCTAATTTGATTCTTATATTCTATCATAAAAGAATTAACACCTTGACTTTATTCTCATGGATCTTTTTAAACCATCAAAAACCTTTCTCCTTAGTGTATTCTTTATGCTTACCCGTTGAACCAAAAGGTTTCTTAGTTGTTTATACAAATTGTAGTCATTTTCCAAGTGTGGAAAACATTTGAGACCCTTAGTAACGTCTTGGGTGAGTTATAGTTCCCATTTGATCATCATTAAATATTTTATAGTCATTGGAACCCTCCTTTCCTCTCTAGGCAGTTCATATCTCACTATAACCCTTGCTTGCATAGACCTTATTGTAGGTGAAAATAGGGGTATGAGGCCCTATGTAGGATTTTTTACTTCTTTGAAAGGGTTTTATGACCTTTTATACATGTTCATTCAGGTAATGGTTCATTTTATTTATCATGACTAGGCTTCCTATCTATACCTTAACTGAGATCCCCTACATGTAGGTTATTTTGGCTTTGTCCATGGTGTACATAGGTATTATTTACACCCCTATAAGATACCCTATTAGGTTTTTCAATTAATTTTATTACTTTTAATATCTTATTCCATTATTGACGTAATCAAAAACCTTGATTGGTTGTTCTTAATCCTGACTGAGACACATCTATTGACTATGCTTATAGGTGCATCTTAGGCCTATAAGGGGGATACATAGTCTTGGTTTCATGTTTGAAGATCCTTAAATTTATAATTATTTTTAATAAATGTTATCAATATTTTTTCTCATCAAACAAACCTTTCTATATCCCTATCATGTCTCTTAAAACCTCAAATTGAGTTCCTTCTCCTTTTACAATTAAACCCTGCCCTTAATGTTCTTGTAGGTTGGTTTAGCTTCAAATTTACATGTTAATGATTCTAAAATATTCCATTTAAGCCCATATGAGGTCAAAAAATATCCCTCATATCTATATCATCTTGGATTGGCCAAATGACACAATCAAACTCCAATACTAATCAATGTTTGCATACCTTGCTATAGGTGCATATTTAGGCCACATATATGAACAAGGTGTGCATATGAGGATCTAAAATTCTCTATATAATATTTATTGATGATATATTAACTAATACCTAATCCTTACTTTATTAAAATCCTATTCAAGCATGGAGAAAGGTCAATGTTAACCTTGGATGACAAAGGAAATTTCATATATTCCAATCTTATTAAATATTGAAAAGATTCAATGTTTTTAGGGCCACTTTAGCCCTTGAAATTATACTTCTCCATTTCTCATTATACCTTCAAAATTTATTAGGTCTCTTTTATTATGATGAGGTTAAAAATAATGGTCATTTTTATGCACTAAGAGTTATTTCAAACATTTCATAAGAGAATAATGAAAACCCCTAGGAACTCTATTTGCTCAATTTAGGGATTGATGGCCTAAAACTTAGTTATCAGTTTTGAAGATGATGTTCAAATTTACTTGGAAACCCATAACTTCATGAGGTCTATCATGAACTTCTAATCACATTAACACCTTAATGAATATACTAATACATATTTCAACCTTTCAAAAAGACCCAAAAATCTTTGTTTAGACCACCTGTAGGTGGTGATCCTCAAGTGTGCAGGAATCAAGGACTAATATAGGTAGTGAGCATTATTTTAGCCTATTATGAGTTGTACATATATTTCAAAATCTCAAGTTTATATTTCATGCTTCAAATTCTTAAAATCACCACTAATCCTTTTATCTCAAGATGACATCATCAGGGACCTGTGAGTGAATGTTTTGAGCTAATTATGCAAGCAAAGCATGAAATTAAGGAAAAATTGATGGTGAAAATCTTAAAAACATATAAATATACATTTTAAAGCCTCAAAAAATGGCCTCTATTCTTGTAATCCTTGAAACCAACCTCAAGACACCTTTTTCAACTTGAAGATCACTTTTATGCACATGTAATTCAATGGATAAGGGCATTTCATGACTGAGATAACTTGGCACATGAGAACATGATCAAATATATGACCATTTTAACATGAAAATGGAACCTCACTCAGCCTATAATGTCTTGAAAATCTAAAACACCTCCATTACCACTTTATATATAGGGTGAACAAGCTTATGAATGGAATTCAACTGAAACTAAGCATAAAGTTGGCAAATGAAGGAAAACAAGCTTGTAAGCTAACCAAGGAATGCCATGGTGAGATAAAAACATGGAATGAATTATTTATATGAACTAGGGACTTATGAGACACTCCTTCCAAGTTTTATGAAACCTCTACAAGGGAAAAAGCTCAATAAGCAAGAGACACTTCAACTAGAACTACACTTGGTTATACCTCCTTACATGATAGACCAATTTTGATCATGAAAACATCATGAATAATATAAATAGGAATATATACCATATGATAAGAAATATAACATCATTTATAACCAACACAACCAACTGATTCATATGAATTTGGTAGAAATGGAGTAAAACCATTAGGGTTCACCAAATAACTATCAAATCTACATAATCAATTTGTTAGAGATTGTTCATATAGAATATTTGACCAATATTAAAAACACATATATTAAAATTAAGGTATTGTAGTTCACAAAAACTTACCAAAATCATTTTATCTAAAACTACCTATGATTCCGATACTGAGCAAAAACCTAAGGGTCACTCTAGTCTTCCAAGAAGAGCAAGAAATGTGCAAAATGATTTTGGCTTTAATATTACTATTTATTTTCAAAATAAGCATGTATATGAATTTTATAAATATGAGGAGACACCCCATGATAATCCCCATATGGCACACTTCCCAAAAATTTGTATAAGTGCCATTTTTGCTCTTTTTAAGTTAATTTTTAAAATTTCAATTGAAAAACCTACAAATTTAGAGGTAACTAACATACATAACACCTAAAATAAATTTTTGGATGTTTTTCATGAAGTTGTGACACCTAGGCACCTTTGAAACCATGCCAAATACATTAATGACCCATACAAGTACATAAAATAATCCCAAATGGATAAGTTGGCCATCAAAAATAGAACCAAAGCTAAAATGACTTTAAATTACATCAAATAACAAGTATAATTCCTATGAAAACATATTAGGACCCCTTAACGTGTTTAAAATAAAACATTTTTCCTAGGGGTACGTAAATTTGACCAAAAGTCAAATTTGGTCAATAAAATGGTAACTCATAGGGGTAGTATGCCAACTATACTAAGGACCAGTAGCTTTATCCTACTAAGGGAAAATGGAGTCAATGGATTGTTGAAGATAAATATTAAGTAATTTTCCAAAACAAACACACCCTACCAACAAAGCAATACATAAGTCAAAACTCACACATGTGCATAAGCACTTGGGGAAGATAAGGAAAGCAAGAAACTATGTACAAGGGGAGAGGAGAACCTTAATAAAAATGTTTGAGATATATCCCATTGATTGAGATATGAATCTCCTCTCCATCCAAGATTGAAAATTGGAAGTCATTGTGTTGCTTTCATTATTTGATCACATATGGGCTACTCCACAAAGCATCAAACTATGTGTGTCTTTCAGGTTTAGCCCTATATTCATCCCAATTTAGAACAATGTCTCCCTCGAAAATTCTTTGCATGAATTTCTTGTCAAATTATCTATTGGTTTGATCTTTATGAGTTCTGATCATTATTATAGCTTGATCTCTTATCTCCTTAAAATCCATTAACTCACATATCCTGATCTCCATGCTTTCATTATCCATCAATTATAGCTGATAAGTGAGGTTAAAGGATGGTAACTAAAGTGAAATAAGTAGTCCAGATTATCTCAAGTAAATGAGTGTGCATGGTGAGTTTCTAATTTCTCTCTTTAGGGTAATCCTATCAGCCCAAAGGGTTATCTTCAACTTGGAATGCCAAGTCCTTTGGTTCTCCTCCATTTTCCTCTTTATGATCCTAAGTAGATTCTTATTTGTGGACTCACCTAGTCTATTACCTTAGGGATAATAGTTGGAGGAGGTGATAATATATATGCCATGCTTCAAATCCCATTCACTTGTCCTTGTTCCAAGAAAATTGAATGCATTATCTAAAATTATTATTTAATGAGCTCCAAACCTTATTACTATACCTTCGTAGAAGAATAGAACTAAGTTTTCATTTGCCTCCTTAATATTTATAGCCTTTACACATCTTTTTCAATGAATGGACTAGTTGAGTCCACAAATAAGAATCTAATTAGGATCATAGTTGGAGGAAGTGCTACGATATATGCCATGCTTCAAATCCCATTCACTTGTCCTTGTTACAAGAAAATCTAATGAATTATCTAAAATTATTGTTGAAGGAGCTCCAAACCTTTTTACTATACCTTCATAGAAGTCTAAAAATAATTATTCATTTGCTTCCTTGAGAGTTAGCATAGCTTGATCTCTCATGTCCTCAAACTCCATCAACTTACATAACCTAATCTCCATGATTTCATTCTCCATCAATTTTAGCTGATAGGTGAGGTCCAAGGATGGTAACTCAAGTGAAATAGGTAGTCTAGCTTATCTCTAATAAAAAAGTGTGCATGGTGAGTTTCTAATTGCTCTCTTTAGGGTAATCCTATTAGCCCAAAGGGTTATCTTCAACTTTGAATGCCAAGTCCTTTGGTTCTCTTCCATTTTCCTCTTTATGATCCTAATTAGATTCTTGTTTGTGGACTCAGCTAGTACATTCCCTTGGGGATAATAGTTGGAGGAGGTACTAAGATATATGCCATGCTTTAAATCCCATTCACTTGTCCTTATTCTAAGAAAAGCTAATACATTATCTAAAATTATTGTTTAAGGAACTCTAAACCTTGTTACTATACCTTTGTATAAGTCTAAAACTAAGTTTTCATTTGCCTCCTATAGAGTTACAACCTTTACACATCTTGTAAAGTAATCTATAGTAGATAACACCCACTTGTGACTAACACTAGAAGGTGGATTGATTAGGGCTATGAAATCCAAACCCCATTGCATGAAGAGTTACTCAACTTGGATTGGATGAAGAGGCAAGGTAGAAAGATTTTTTTTTTCATAAAAAATATCATGATTTTTGAATTTTCCTAACCAAGCATGGGTTGCCTTGAACAAGCTAGGCCAAAATTATCTAGTCCTCATAATCCTAGCAACTATGGTTCTTGGAACAAAGTGACCACCAGTTAGTCCATAATGAAACTCAAATAGTACTTTGTCAATCTAATCTAAATCAATACACCTCAATAACACACCTAAAAATTCCTTCCTAAACAACACTCCATTAATAAGTACATAAGGAATGGATTTCAATCTAAAGTACCTTATTCTAGCTCTATCAAGACCTTGTGGATGCTCACTAGTTTCAAGAAAAAACATCATGTCTTATGTCCAAATCCTCATGGATGAAGATGCAGTTGATATAGAGTAATCATAAAGTACTAAAATAACCTCCTTTTTCTCCTTCAAGTCTGAATCAAGATGCTCACATAACCCCTTTCTTTTCACTAGTTTGGTTGTCTTGATTTCCAAATCATATTCCATCACTTTTGTGATCCAACCTACCCTCTTCTCATTCAAATCCATACTCAAGATAAAATATTTGACACTAGGATGAGGTAAAAATATGTGAATCTTGTTATTAGATAACATATGCCTAAAGTTCTTTACGATCTTAATAACTGAAAGTACTTGCTTCTCAACATAGGTGTATTTTACCTCATAACATTCTAAACTTTGACTAAAGAAGGAAATAGGCTGCTCTAAATTTTCATAATTTTCTTGAGTAATCATGGAAAATATTACCTCTTCATTTCCAAAGGTATACAAATTGAAATCCTTCGGGAAATTAGGATTTGCAAGAGTATGAGCTTGAGCAATGGCTTGTTTGATCTATTCAAAAAAATTCTTCCTTATTATAGTCCAAGTGAATGTTTCATCCTTTCTCAACATGGAGGTTAGAGGCTTGAAAATATTATTAAAATCAGGGATGAATCTCCTTATGAAATTTATTTTTCTAAAGAAACTTTGAAAACCTTTCTTTTATTTGGGCAAAGACAATGCTAAGATGGCACTCACCCTTTCAAGATCAATGGATAAGCCCTTCTTGGAGATAATGTGTCCTAAGAGCTTACATTCATAGAAAATAAACACAAAATTATTTGTGTTTAGTGAGATTAAAAACTCTCTACACCTCTCAAAAATATACCTTAGGCGATTCAAGTGATCCTTTGCATCCTTAGAGAAAATTGTTACATCATCAAGATATACCAACATAATGTCATTTATTAGTCCTTGAAAATCCATATCCATTGCATGTTAAAATATATATATAACATTAGATAATCAAAAATGCATCTTAATATAGGCATATGTACCCCATTTATTAGTTAAGGTTGTCTTATATTGGTCACTCTCCAGTAAAATTTGATTGTATCTAGAACACCCATCAAGGAGAGAAAACCTCTCACTACCTACCACAACTTGTGGAATTTGTTCTATAGAATGAAGGGTATAATTATATCTCAAGGATACTCTATTAAAGTACCTAAAATAAACACACAACCTGATCTCCCCATTATTATTTCTAAGAAGAACTAAGTTGGCCAACCAAGATTAATGCTTGATAGGAAAGATGATTCTAGACTCAATCAACTTAGTGAGCTCTTTCTTCATGAGGGGTTCAATCTTAGGATTTATTGGCCTTTTTTTTTGATTAATAATTTTATCACTCTCATATATCTCTATGGTGTGTTGGGATAGGATTGGATCAAAAACCTTCAGATCACTATACTCCCATGCAAAGACATTAGAAACTTCCTTGCATAACTCAATGAAAGCATGCTTCTCTTGACTAGTACATACTTTTCCAAGTGAAATTAACTTATCATTAAAGTTTTATACCTTATCATACTTATATTTCTTTGTAGACATGATTACCTTCTCTTTATTTAGCTAATCATCCTCATTGAATATGATCTCAAAAGTAACTAGGCATTTAGGAAGCTTGTTGGATTTCAATTGGACAATCTACCCTCCATATTACTTCTATAGTTTGGACTAATTCTTGGTATAAAACTCAATGTATTCTTGTAAAAAAAGTTATATTTATTTATCACTATTAAACACTTGCTAGTTAGTGACATTATCTGGTATGGTAGGCCTTACAATCACCTTGAGATGTGGTTGGTTCCTATCCTCTTTTATCCCTTTTAAAACATCAAACTGAGATCCAATTATTGCCAACCTATTATCATGCTTGTTTTCTTCTCTTAGAAAAGATGTGATGTTGAAATATTGGAAACCTTACAAAGATCACACACTCTATGCTTATAGGACTTAATCAAATAATTCTTGGTCAAATTCTACCCTCTCACTTGATTCACAACTAACTCACTATCACCAAACACTTGCAATTACTTGACACCTATTATCCTAGACCATTCAAGGCCATGAATGAGGGCCTCATATTCTAATACATTACAAGTACATGAGAATTGAAATCTCAAAGTTTAATAATACTTTTCTTTAGAAGGGGAAACTAACATTGCTCCACCACTTGGCCTAGTTTTGCTCCTTGAACCATCAAAGAAAAGTTACCATAAACCATCTATATCCTCACTTGGTTTCATTAAATTTTAAATTAAGGATTCCTCCTCATGCATAAAATAAACCCCAAGACTAGCTTCCTTCATGAATTTTTAAGGATCATGTTCATAATGTTCATCTCCCCATTCATCTAAGTACAAATCAAAAACTCCTTCAAGGGAAGATGTTGGAGATTGGTCAATGTAGAGTTCCTCTTCATCAATGATGGCATATTTAAAATTTTCCACTTTAGGTATGTAAGGCTCCAAGTGACTATGATGAGTAGGTTCTGATTCAATCTTCACCTTAGTACCATACTTTGTCCTGAACACCATGTAGGACCAATTGGCTACCAAGTATCCACCTATCTTAGCTGTAAACTCTCTTGAAAAGCAAAGGGAGAAGTATGGAGGTAAATATACCATAACCATATCATGAGGAATATAAAATGTAGCATAAACATGTAGAATAATATTCAGATCTTTAACTACTCCCAAAGTCTTAGATGGTGATCCATCTAATTGTAAGACTTCTTTCGTCATTAGCTCATATTTGAGGCCTAGTTTATCCACTATACACTTAAGCATGATTGAAGTACTATCTCCACTATCTATGATGCAATTATGAACTAATAAATCATCAATTATTAGAGATAGTTAGAATGGAGGATTTTTTTCATTTTTTTTCACTTGACCATCTATAGGTTGAGTTCTATTAACTAGGACAACATTTTCATTCCTAGATGAGCCAACTTGTTTATCTAATCCTTGCAATTATTTTTGGAGCACATATTTTTTCCCTATTATTTTTAAATAATCCCATAATGAGATGTTCATGTGTATCTTCTTCATCTGATCTAAAACATTAATGGAAGAATTGTTCACCTTTGGGGGCTCTTTAGGAAAACTAGTTCCTTGTGGTGTATCTTGAGAAGGAGGGTGAATAGGATCTATCTTCACATTATGAAAATTTTGACTTTATTTCACTCTAAGAGTTGAATTTGACACACCATTGGAGATTAATTGGGTACCAAAATTGGTCCTTGAGTTTCTCCTTATTTCTCTTCAACAACCCTTTTCTTGGACATATTGTTAGAGGCAACACTAGTATTCATATTACTTTGATTTCCCAAGTGAATAATAGTACAAAACACCTCCTCCAAATGATTTATGAGGATATAAGTAGATTTTTTTTGACCCTTCTCCACCCCATTTTGCATTGGTCCTTCAAAACTTGAATCTTGGAAAGATTGATTGCCTTACATTGCCATGGTTTGGTTGTGCATTTCATTTACATAAACAACTTGTTCTTGATATTGATCAAAGGATAGATAGCATGGATATTCTTGAACCAGGTTATTTTGAGTGGGAATAATATATTTAGAGTATGAGAGAGCATTAGGATTGTATCTTTGATAAGGCCTAGCTTGGGTGATTTGACCTTGTCCTTGCATATTGCTTTGAAAAGGAGGTCTAATGGTTTGCCCAAACTGATTGTAAGGTTCATATGGCCTATAACCTTAGGATTGTTTCCTTTTGATGGAAAAAAACTCATTAGTGACACTTTGTAACAAGATTTTGACTTCATGGATCTCATTTTAATGGACAATTTTAGATTTCTCATGACTAGGCAAAGGAGCTAAGGTAGGTAATGTAACTTGACTAGGATGCTGCAAACTAGGGAATAATGGCATTGGAGGCTTAAGATAAATCTTACCTACTTAAACAAGATAATTATTAGCATTGATAGTTATCTCATAGGTCAGAGGGAGTGTATTCCCACCCATAGATTGGATCATCATGGCTAAATCACTATTCAATGCTTTTAGATCGTATAAGAATGCATAGTTTGGAGTCAGCCTCACAAGAGCTAAGATCCTATCCCATTTTTTTTGAAATCTAATGTTGAAATCTTGCATAAAATTTTATGGTTCCCTCTTGATAGTGGTTAATTTCTTGGCTAGAGATAGATGATCACTCTTCTCTCCAAACCTCTTAGTCAATAGATATCCTATTTCATCCCATCAACCGATAAAATTTATAAGTAGAGTCCCATACCAATCCGATGCTTTTCCTTTGAAATACAATTCCAAAAACCTAATAGACACATTTTATTGAATGATATTATGGATATTGCAAAACATTTATATGTTTCTAATATGTTTAATGGTAGTTATAATACCCTCTCCACTAAAATATGGAACACTCTTAAGGGCTACTCCTAGAATTTGGTCATATTGGGTAAGATTCAAAGGAGATGATCTGGTGAAGGCTACATAAGGTTGGTTTTTAGCCATCTTGGAATGTGAGTACTAGGGATTAAACTAAATAAGAACCTAGAATTTTTAAACACCCTATCTTTAATAAGTATGGATATTCACAAACCTAAACCTTTTGGTAGAATATGGAGTTAATTGCACAAAATCAAAGGGTATACCTTTATTAGTAGACGTAGTGATCACCTTTGGCCAAGACCAAAACCAATCTTAAATAACTATGCCAAGATCAACACCAATATTAAATAATCTTCTAAGACTTAGAATCCCACTAAGCAAGCCAAAAACTATTGAAATTTGGATTTACACCCTTGAGGAGATTCCTAGCTTTCCTCATCGAAGTGGCATAATGGAAACATCCCTCTTGCTTCAGGTGACAATGTTAAGAGATGAATCTCTATAAGGGCTATTTCCCTTGATGAATTCTTTTAAGAATTTCCCTATCTATCAACTTGTGTATGAAAAGGGTTAAGAAAAAAACTAAGAAAACCAAAAAAGGGTTATGCACAAATGTTTAATCTCCTCTTATTTTGATTGAATATTATACACAAAGACAAACAAAGTCTCTCTCACACAAAACTCACAACTCAAAATGCATTGTCACATCAATGTTTCATATGTTAGATTCAAGAAGGTATTTAATACTTATGAGAGTAATGGATGATTACATAAGGGAATAAAATAATAAAAAACTTATAAGAAACCTATAAACTTAGAAAAGAATACTAATAAATGCCTGCAACAACAACCTTTCTACACACTTGGTAGACAATCAAGGATAACATACTAAAAAATAAGATATACTAGAAAAGACCAACAAAATTGCATAACATGTAAGTAGGAAAAACAATTTTTTATTTCTTAAATAGTCTTTCAAGTACAAAATTGGCCAAGGTTCACCATTAACCAATGGAGGATATGAAAAGAAGTAAAAGAGTCCATATTTATAGCTTTTGAGAGAGAGGAAAAGCAAATGAAGTCCAAAAGTCACTTGGAAATGCATCAAATTAGATAAATAAGTTAAAAATTCATGGATAAGAAATATTAAATGAGCCATGCAACATCAGGAAGTCCAATTTTCCATGCAAGCCATGAAATTTTTTTAAAATGGCATAAAACTCCCTATTTTGGCATAAAAAACTATCTTCATTATTTGCACCTATTTAAACATCCCATTAGTAACTAGGGATAGTTATGATGATTAGGATAATAGGGGATGTATTTAGGCATGAAATACCATGCATTGGTTGTATTCATACTCTTTTGGAAACTCTAAAATGAATAAATCATTATCTGCAGTCCTAGAACTCTTTATTTCAGTCACTCCTCACACTTGGCCTCAAACATTTCTTCAATTTCCCATGAAAATACATGGGAGGGAGTTAATTAAACTTTTAAATATTATACATGGACTTATATTTCTTATATTCACCTTAAAAAGACATCTATTTGAGTCTTCCAAACTTTTTAGTCTTGTGCTCACTATGCCATTTTTGACTGGCTAAAAGGAGATCTCTAGTTAGGATACTTAGATGTTTTTTCATAGGATAAAATGACCATATGGATTTATAATATGTCTTTATCCTCCCTAAAAACTTTATTTCATCTTCTCAAACCTATTATAACCTACAAAACATAGAAAATGGTGATAAAAACACTATTTTGCATGTTGTTCATATAGTTTCATAAATATTATATACATGGATTGGAGATTGAATTAATATTATCCATTATAAAATAGGTTTACTTTCCAAAATATGCCATTTAAATGGCTTTCCATGCTTGTTTTCTCCATTAGGTTCCTTTAAGGGTTTTACTAGGGTTTTTGACTATTTTTGTTCTTAACAATTGTTCATAGAGATGGAAAGTCCAAGTTTCCCACTAATTCCACAAATTTTTTGTTTATGACCATATATAACTTCCCCTAGCCCATTTTTTTCCCATGCAGAGCCTTAGCAAAGATATGAGCTTTACAAAATGACCTATCGAGCTAATTTATCTACTTTCCTACATGCTTGAGATATTTTTAGGTCAAGAATAATCCTCATATAAGTTTATCTACATAAAAAGGCTCATATATGTCTAAAAACACTCCATAATCATGTATAAATAATATTTATATCTCATCAATGCTTAGAAATGAAAGGTAGACCCCCACTTGACTTCAAGTCTCTTTAAGGCGTAATGGGCTTGGCATATCCCCTATAAATTTGGATCACTTGGGCTATTATAATTTTTTTAGGATGGTTTATTATTAATTTTTAAACTTAATTAATACTCACCAAGTCATCACACAACTCATCCAACACTCCCTTCATCTCTTTTGCCAATTAGGTCTAGTAGAAACTAGCTTGATTGGACTATATGCACAAAAAAATTGGTCATCCTAAAGGGTTATAGCTTGTGTGATTTTTATTGATCATATATATATCTTACATACTCATCACCCAATTTTAATTGAATATAACAAGGCCTCAACTTAATTCCTTCACTCATTTTTCCATCTTTTGCTTATCTTGCCAAAGTTCTGATTTTCATGAGTGGTTGATCTTTGAGACAAAATAGAGAGATATATCCCTCATCCTCATGGAAAAATTAAAGTTTTTTTATTTATATAAGGTCATAATGAGTATTTTTAATAAATTTAAAGGTTAAACTCCCTCATTTAGGCACCTAACCAGCTCAAGTTGTCTAAAAAAGGAGCTAAAAACCCTATTTTCTTACATTTTTGTCCAAATCCACTTGTAGATGAACTTTCAAAGCTAAGGTGATGCCTATATTATATAATAATGGACTTCCAACCTTTAATTTTTTCTCATGGAGCTTTTAAAATCATCTAAAACCTTTCTCCTTAGTGTATTCTTCATGCTTACTCTTTGAACCAAGAGGTTTCTTAGTTGTTTGTATGGACTGTAGTCATTTGCCAAGTGTAGAAAACATTCGAGACCCTTAGTAATGTATTAAATGATTTATAGTTCCTATTTTATCATGATTAAATAATTTATAGTAATTTGAACTCTCTTTTCCTCTCTAGGCAGTTCATATCTCACTATAGCCCTTGCTTGCATAGACCTTGTTATAGGTGAAAATAGAGGTCTGAGACCCTATGTAGGTTGTATTACTTATTTTAAAGTGTCTTATGACCTTTGATACATGTTAATTAAGGTATTGATTCATTTTATTTATCATACTAAGCTTCCATTTATAATATAAATGTACTTCATCACCAAATTGGGCCCATGTCTGAACCTTAACTTAGATCCCCTACTTGTAGGTTGTTTTGGCTTTGTCCATGGTGTAAAAAGGTATTATTTACAACCTTAAAAGATACCATATTAGGGGTTTTAATTAATTTTATTACTTTTAATATCTTATTCTATTATTTAGGCAATCAAAAACCTTGATTGGTTGTTCCTAAGCCTGACTGAGACACATCTGCTAACTATGCCTCTAGGTGCATCTTAGGCTTCTACGGGGACTACATAGGCTTGGTTTCATGTTTGAATATCCTTAAATTGATAATTATTTTTAAGAAATGTGATCACTAGTTTTTTCATCAAACAAACCTTTCTATATCCCTATCATGTCTCTTAAAACCTCAAATTGAGTTCCTTCTCCTTTTACAATGAAACCCTACCCTTAAGGTTCATGTAGGTTATTTTAGCTTCAAATTTTCATGTTCATGATGATAAAATATTACATTGAATACCTTATGAGGTAAAAACATATCCCTCATATCTATATCACCTTGGATTAGCTAAATGACACAATCAAACTCCAATTCCAATCACTATTTGCATACCTTGTTATAGGTGCATATTTAGTCCACCTGTACGAACAGGGTGTGCATATGAGGATCTAAAATTATCTATATAATATTTCTTGATGATATATTAAATAATAAATGATCCTTACCTTCATAAAATCATTTTCAATCACGGAGAAAGGTCAATCTTAACCTTGGATGAAAAAGGTCATTTCATATCTTCCAATCCTATAGACAATATTGAAAAGATTCAGTGTTTTTAGGGCCACTTTAGACCTTAAAATTATCCTCCTCCATTGCTCATTATAAATTCAAATTTATTAGAGATATTTTATTATGATGGGGTTAAAAATAATGGTCATTTTTATGTACTAATATTTCTTTCAACCATGTCATAAGAGAACAATGAAAACCCCTAGGAACTCTATTTGCTCAGTTCAGGGACTGATGGCCTGAAACTCAATTATAAATTTTGAAGATGATGTTTAACTTTGATTGGAATACCATAACTTCATGAGGTATATAATTAAATTCTAATCACATTAAAACCTTAATGAATATGCTAATACATATTTCAACCTTGTAATAAGACTCAAAACTCTTTGTTTAGACCACCTATAGGTGGTGATCCTCAAGTGTGCAAGCATCAAGGTATAATATAGGTAGTGAGCATTATTTTAACCTCTTATGAGTTGTACATATATCTCAAAATATGAAGTTTATCTTTCATGCTTCAAATTATTTAAATCACCATCAAACATTTTATCTTAGGATGACATCATCAAGGACCAATGGGTGAATATTTTGAGCAAATTATGTAGGGAAAGCATGAAATTAAGGTAAACATGATGGTGAAAAGATTAAAAACATCTCAATATACATTTACAACCCTAAAAACATGGCCTCTATGCTTAGACACCTTGAAACCAACCTCAGTACACCCTTTTCAACATGAAGATGACCTTTATGCACATGCAATTCAGCAAACAAGGGCATTTCATGACTGAGACAGCTTGAGACATGATCACATGGTAAAATATATGCCCAATTTATCATGTAAAGGAAAACTCACTCAACCTCCAAAGTCTTGAAAAGCTAAAACACCTCTATTACCACTTTATATATAGGGTGAACAAGCTTATGCATGGAATTCAACTAAAACTAAGCATAAAGTTGGCAAATGAATAAAAACAAGCTTGGAAGCTACCTAAGGAATTCCATGGTTAGATAAAAACATGGAAGGAAGTAGTGATATTAAATAGGGAATTATGGGACACTCCTTCCTAGTTGTATGAAACCTCTACAAGGGAAAAAACTCAGCACATAAGGGACATTTTAGTTGGAACTACACTTGGTGGTACCTCCTTACATGATAGACCAATTTTGCTCATCCAAACATCATGAATCATACAAAAAATAATGGAGATAATATAATAAGGAATAAAACATCATTTAAATCCAACACCACCAACTGGTTCACATAGATTTCATAGAAATAGAGCAAAACTATTAGGGTTTACTAAATAGCTATCAAATATACACATTCAATTTGTTAGTGATTTTTAATATAACATAGCTAAAAAATATTAAAAATACATATATTAAAATTAAGGTATTTTAGTTTAAAAAAATCCCCACAATTCATTTTATCTAAAATTGCCTATGATTCCCATACTGAGCAAAAACCTAAGGGTCACTCTAGTCTACCAAGAAGAGCAAGAAATGTGAAAAATATTTTTGGATTAAATAAGACTATTTATTTTCAAAACAAGCATGGATATGAATTTTATAAATATTATGAGACCCCCATGATCATCCCCATGTGGCACACTTCTTAAAAATCTATATAAGTGCAATTTTCCCTCTTTTTAGTTGATTTCTACAATTTTAGTTGAACAACCTACAAAATTTAGAGGTAAATGACACCCCTAACGCCTAAAATGACTTATTGGACGTTTTTAATGAAGTTTTGACACATAGGCACCTTGAAAACCTTTCCAAATTTATTAATGACCCTAACAAGTACATAAAATGACCCCAAATGGACAAGTTGACCGAAACAACTAAAAGCAAAGCTAAAATGACCTTAAATGACATCATGTAATAAATATAATTCCTATGAAAACATATTAGGAACCCTTCAAGTGTTTAAAATATTTTTTTCCTAGGGGTGCCTAAATTTGACCAAAAGTCAAATTTGGTCAATAGTACCCAATCAAGCCTATACTCCTTAATGATATGCATTTATCACCCAATCAAGAAGCACTTGGTCATCAGGTAACCAATATACCATATATCCCATGGCTAGTCTATGCCTAACCCACATTTCCCTCTACATCTTGCACTTGTCTATGCTTAACCATATGTTATTAGATCTTATGGGTCTCACACCCTTATGTGCCTAACTAAATTCTCCACTACTATATTCTCCCATTCCCACACCTGGAGTAATGTTACTAAACTGATACTCCAACCTCATTGATATGATATTATGTGTAAGTCATTTTAAATATAGTCTAATACTATCACCCCTAAGAAAATCTAGTGTCATTATCCATCATAGATATTATAACTCCACCTAGGAACATATGAAAAACTTAGCTACTCTTATTAGGCAATAATATGTTGTTGATAATGTCTATGATCATAATAACCTCTCTATCTACTAGTGATGGTAGTTTTTCCTCCTCTAACACTAGACCATGTAGTCAAATATATGTATAGGACTCTAACAGGGCAATATCTACCTTCCCATGTGGCATGGGAATGCCTTTTTAGTTGGTCAAATAATCTAACACCTCCTATTACTATACTAGAGCTATCCAAAATAGCCTCCAACCTCTCATAGGTAGATTGAGGATATATTAGGTATCCTCAAGTGTCATTATCACCTCTCCCATAGGTAAATGAAATATGGAAGTATTAGAGTGCCATCGCTCTGCTAGTACACTCAAGTGTAATTGATATAATTAGATAATAGGCATTCATACCACCTCAAATAGACTCATTGACTCCATTAACTTGATCATCTCTACTATCTAGATCTATGTATGTAGGTAATGTGAGTATTGCTTGTGGGTTGTCAATACCTCTAACTGCTCCTATAATCATAAATAGATTAACATCATGCTATATCTATGGTGTTGTCTATAAAATACCTACCCTACCAGACCTATTTTATGCCCTAAACCTATTTAACCCTCTCTACAAAAGGTTAGACATATTATGGGTCCCTTAAGTTAACCATTTTGTCTTTTAGGGTGAAGTTACCATTTTCACAAATGATGACATCATAGTTTTGGCATTTTCTACCATTTTAAGGCAAAATCACCATTTTAATTTTTTCAAAAAAATGGAAACTTTGCATGACTTGGGTAAAATCACCATTTATGCATTTTATAATGTTTTTAAGTGATGTCTCCATTTTCAAAAATGGTGACTTTATATAAAGTCACTAGTTTTATATACAAAGCCACCATTTTCCCTTCCATGAAAATGGTGACTTCATAAATTTATGCCTTAAAAATAATCATAAATTCACCATAAATACACCAAAATTCTCAAGTAAGTGCACTTGTTGACTAGCCATCATGTGTTGGTCACCTATGCTCTCTCACGTGGTCACTCACATGCCTTTATGTTGGTCCATAAGCTATTTTAATTTACAAGGTCATAACCCCAAATTTTTAGTAAGATAGGGTGAAAATGACTTTTTTACCCCATGGGGTGAATATATATCTTGGAAAATTAATTTTTCACCCCTCAAATACCTAAGGTTTCTTTCTATTCATTTTATGAGCTCTTATTTTTGACTATATGATCCATTTTTCATGTTATTTGATTATAAATTCACTATTTTCCAATTAGATCATGTTATTAAGCCTTTTAAAGACCCATTTAATAGTGTTAATTTCTAGACCTATCTCATGCTAGTTTGAACATGCATCTTTATACTAGTCAATTTTTATAAATTCATGTTGTTATTATTTTCTAGCTCATCATCACTTTGTTTATGGATTTATTATATGAGCCCCCTTTGCTAATTTACCTAAATGAAATAAATTATTTTTGATTGATTACCTTATAAAATCAATTTTATCCTAATCAATCTGATCTACTAGAATAAATAATCATGCCACTGATTATAACTACCTTTGGGAAAATTAGTATTTCCATCCTTGTTACCACTAGACCATGTCATTTTTCCTTTTTTTAAGGGCTTATTCGATGACACTATTTGATGTATGATCCCTCGAGGTGGAATCCAAGGATCATCCATCACCCTTTGGGGAATTAGCCAAGGCATTAATGAATTTTTCATTATTTGAGAAGATGTTACTATGACTGTGTCTTACAATTCCTACTCAAACATAGACAAAATGTAAACTCTTTATTTTGGCCACATTTGTGTCTAAACTGAATATCAAACCAATTTCTAGCAAATGATGTAAATTAGAGCTAGAAATTACCTAAATAACCTAATTTCATATTTACATAAGACATTAATGCCTATAATCATGTTGAGGCATCCTTATTTGGGGTGTTATCCTATATGCAATAGTAACCTCCCATAAATTCATCTCTAGTCAGGTTGTGACCAAGCAAATTAACACTTTCAACCTATTAAACAAGGAAGTTAATCTAATTTATAAAATGACAAAAATACTAAGCATAATTAATTAATCAATCAAATTAAATTAAATCCTTAGTTAAATATTCTATTTTTAAATAATGAGAATACAATTTCTAAAAATTAAAATTCAACAAATATCATAGAAAGTGAGGTCATGATGACATCATCATGTTCAAAGTCAAAAATGGAAAAATATCAACATAAATGCCTTAAAAATCTAAAATTTTAAGCCATGAATCCATAAATTCATAACTAATTACCTTATATACTCTATTTGAGCTCCCAAGGTTGACTCAGGGTTAACTAGACCTAACTACACCTAGGTTAGGGTTAGTCTAAAGCCTATAAATATAAGGCTTCACACTCACTTCTAAATTTTTTGTGTGTGCAATGTTATAATGCTAAATTACTCCTAGATAACCTTCAAACAATATCAATTTCCAAGTCCATAGGCCAAGTGGACAAAGGGATATGATGCTAGAGCACTATTGACAAAGAACCATTGCTCACAAGTTGAGTTCAAGCACAACCTCATACCAATAAGATATTAAAACTTGTAATAAAGGTAAAAGTGTTCATTTGTCTTCTAGTTTATTTGTTTTTCTTTGTTATTTATCCCTCCTATAGCCTATTCTTTGAAATATAGCTTTATTTGATTTGTTTTATTCATTTTACTAAGAAAAAGAAGTCAACCTTGTTTTTTATTGGATTCATTAGATACATTTTCTAAGTGAGAAATGAATGATGGTTGATATTGTAAATATATCAATCCATTTTGAAAATATATCACACTAAATCACTTATTCTAAACTCTATGATACATTTCATTTGAAAATTATATGAATTTTGGGCACTAAACACTTAATTAGAAAAGGGACACCTATGTTGATGTAAGCATCTAGTTGGGACACAAGTGTTTGGGAAGCTATAAAATAGGTACATGTACAAAAATGGTAGAGAAGGTTAATGATTAGGTTTAAATCACTTTTCATGGTATATAAGGCTTGTTCATTAGAATAATAATGGTCGGATTAAGAGATAAGCAATATGGCACAAAGAGATAATGAACGTGAGCCTTTTGGTATTGGGAAGGTCTTAAAATTGAAATTTACAACTATGATAAGTATTTTACAAGTATACAAGACTGAGGTGCTATATAATTTATATTTATTTTCTATACCCCACTTTAATCTAGTAATAAAATTACTAGTATAAAGGAAAGGAAATGCGTACCTAGGTGTCAAGGGGTATGTTCAAATGCCACATAGTCGAAGGTATATGGCTTAGTCAAATGTCCAAAAAAAATATAAAATCATGTTAAATTATCCACATATAATAAAATATGACATATTTAAATGTTAAAAGAGGTAAATAAATGCATGAGTGATTTAAAACAATAGATCATATTCAAATGCTCAAAAAAACAATACAATACAAGGAAATAACAAGGAACATACTCAAGGAAGTGTAAAAAAATCATGGAATCATCAAAAAACAACATAAACATATCATACTAGTCTATAGATATATGCTAAGTACATATAATATCATGTACACTTTGAAAGACATAATCATTGATAAAGGCATGTGTAAGTATATAAGCTCAAACATGATAATGAAAATGATCATATAATAATGTAACGTAGGTGAATTATGATAAATGAAGCATATTCACCCAATATATTGATGACATGAGTAGAGGTAAGGCCCAAAATTTGTATGTGCATATATCATGTGCCTAAGTATGCCTTTATCACACTTAAAAGATGCATGAAAAATATGTGTATATAAAAATAAATGATATGATATCTACTAACATGGACCCAACAACATAGATGCCAAGGAGATAATAAGGTATGGAAATGATTAATATTTTTGGTTTTTTGAGTTATTTAATTTTTTGGTATTTATGGAAAGAAAATACTATGATATAATCTCATTTAAGGGATGGTCATAGGTATCTCCCCACTTGAAACTTGGTGTAATAAATTGGTGTTACTACCAAAGAGAATGTATATGTGTAATATATGGCACTGTAGGATCTATGATTATTTACATATGTGTAATAAAACTTTGTGGTTATGAGGAAACAATATAATGAATGTGGTTTTGTGGAACCCATCATTGATTGCTCTATGGTTTCTTTAGAATAACATAAATAAGAACATGTTTTATTTATTTGGATTAGTGAATATACTATGTAGTAGTAAATGAGGATTTCATGGAATCTAATGTATATCTTTGATGCAATGGTCTCTCAAGTATTGGACACCTAGGAAAGGGAATTTATTATTGCTTACCTTTTCATAGAGGATTAACCTTAGTAAGTTTGATAATTAACTATCTGGGTATAAACTTATTTTGTTTAAGTGGATTTTCATATGAAAATTTGAAAACTATAATTACCTTGTTGGCTTAAATGTATTTAACACACCCATGCATAGTAGAGGGTATAACTTGTAGTGTATCTATTCAAGGTTACCCAAATAACATATTAAATATTCTTGTGTATGGTATAACTAATAATGTAGTGACCACATATGCTAGTCCTACTTGTAAAGGTAAGTCAATCTCACCAAAGACCTACTATCAAGTTTTATAAAATGCTATGGCCACTTTGGTCAAAGGGTTTAAATCATAATGTGTATAACCTAAATGTGTAAGGAATGTCATAGTTCAAATATTATCACTAGCACCAATATTGGCCATAACAATATGTATATGATGGTGACCATGGTATGCTCAAATGAATAATGAATGAAAAATTGAGTCATCATCTATAATCTCACTATCATAAAAAGTAATAAAAGGTCTCTAAATCATGGGAAGTTTATGTCATATATAAGTACCAATAATCCCATCTAAGGGGTGTCCATAATGTGGTGGGGGAAGATGTGAATTATATGCCATTTTCACTTCTAGTTCCTTATTAGTATCATCTTGAAAAGGATTATTCAATATCAAACTTGATTTTTTTAAAGGATCATCAAATTTAATGTTTTATTTATCGATAAGGTCTTATATCTTGTGCTTCAAGGCAAAATACCTATTCATAGAATTACCAAGGCCTTGGTGATAGTCACTATAATAATTTGATCTATCCTTTAGGTATATGTTGAATCCTATCAAACTTTATAAGATGAAAGAGAGATATGACATGACACTCCATAATATTTAGAAGTAGAAAAGCTGGAGACTCAAGTAAGTATGAAAATTATCTCCTTGATGTATTGTATAAAATAATCCAATTATGTTGTTGTGACACTACATTAACCATAGTAGTTGTTTCATTTTTAGGTTTTGTAGGTTTTACCTTATAATTAAGTTTGATTATAAACTTGGTATTAGATGTAGTTAGTGTGTTTGATACATACTTCATTTTTTTTTAATAAGATAAGTTTAATTTCATTGTCATGAATGCTACGGCATAAATCAATAAAAGTTTTGAACTTTTTGAAAATAATGGACTTATGTAATGGGGAAAGAAAAATTCACTTGAAGATGTATTGAAGTTTTTTATCTGCCATTGGATTTGTCATTTTAGAAAACATTGTCTTATACCTCAAAAATATTCATTTATAGGTTCACTGGTTCCTTTTTTGATCTTTGTAATTCTGGCATAGGAAACATTTTTGGTAATGTTGATAGATAAGTGTGACAAAACATTATCTATAAGAGGTTTGAATTATTTTAATGATTAGATTGGTAAATCATAGACCCACCTTAGAGCATAGTCCTTGAGGCTCCTTGGAAATAATTTAGTCAAAATTTTATCATTAGAGGCATAATTAAGGCATGCCACATAGAAATATCCAAGATTCTATTCAAGATCACCCTTGCCATCATAAAATGTGAACTTAGGTGAAATAAAACTAGTTGGAAAGGGGTGAAAATATAATTTATGTGTAATAGGGTTATGAAACACCTATTGTGAATCTATAAAATATGGTTATTTCATAGAATTTTGTTCAACATTTGTAACCTTAACTATCAATTTTTTTATATTTTAGATAGGATATTGCACTTTTTGATCACTATGATTTGAATTTTTAGATGTCATCAAAGGAGGTGTACCCATAGTTTGAGATGATACATGCATTAAAACTAATAATTATGTTAAATTACTAATATTTCCCATGTAAGTTATAGAAATAATAAGATTTATTTAGGTAACAATGGTATAAACACATAACCCATGCCCCCATTTGAGTATAAATTATTGATGTCCTCAAGGGGAGGGTTATTTGTATAAAATTAGTTTTAGTACCACCTAAGGATTCACCATCACTAAGTGAGGAATCCTTAGCCTTAACATGCTTACTAATTTGATCTCTTGTAACATAAAAAATAAAAATGCATCCATGAATCCCTTGTTGTTTTTTACTTGATATGGTGAAATCCAAGTTTTATAGGGACTTATGACCATAAGAGTACATTGTAATAGTTTTAACAGGCCAACTAGGGTCAAGAGGATAAAAACAAAAAACTAGTACTTAGAAGAAAATAGAAAAAAAATTAAAAATGATCTAGGAGGAAGGCCCCTCTTGAGTGTCTTTAGTATTAGTAGTGTCCTTTGTTAAGATGATGGGTTTGTATTTTGAAACCTTGGCATGAGTATGTTTTTCAAGGTCTTCAATCGCATCCCTAGGGAAGATCATGCTAGCTTACTTCCTGCCTTTAACTTATAAAGGAGTTTATTTAAGGGGGACCCCTTGGGAGAGCATGGGGGGGATTTTAGGACCTTGGGATATTTAATAACATGGGATTCAGGGGGCTAAGTAGAGTGGAAAAATGTTTGGATAATAGCCTCAGCCACTCAGTGAAGTTAATTCTAGTCCTAGATAAGCTTAGCTAGGCCAAATCCTATCTATTATACCCTTGAGTTAAAATTTTCTAAAAATTGTTTGTTCTTTTCCAATTCCTCCATCGCTATGGCTTTACCTTTCCAAGTTAAAGTCGTAAGAGTCCCAATTTCAATGGGTTTAGGCTTGGGGATAAAGAACAATTTGAGAGGTAGGTCATTGGGGGGATTGAGATAAACTATTTTGGTGAAGCATTAAGAGGGTAGGTGGGATCCCTTCATAGGGTCCTCCACTAGGGAGTCCTCCTTATAATAGGATCCCCTAGGGGAAAACTTACAACCTAAAAAGGCCTAATCATGTTTAATAAGTAGGAGGATTAGACCTTGATAGATGATGGGATTTATATTGTTTACTTGGTGGAGTAGAACATTAAATTCCAAGGAATTGAGTAGGAAATATGGAAGACTAATTTTAAACCCAATTAAGTGATTTAGGAGTAGGAAATGGTGTGAAAAAATTAAATTACACTTACCTTATGGAGTCATGCACCTCATGATCTAAAGGTAGATATCAGGCCAGTAACATGGGAGGTCAAATCAAGGTAATCCTTTCATGTCTATTTGTATGAATTCTTTCATTATAAATAATAATTTTATGGATTCTTGATTCTTTGAATGGTATTTAAATTCCTTGGTGCCTATGTAGGACATGCCCATGACATAACTAATGAATTACTCTGAGATGTTTATGGTGATGCCTCACATGGTAACCTTCCTTTTTGTCCATGTTATAATTAATTCTCAAGAAACCATGTCATTATGCTCAATAATGGGTTCCATAAACTTTTTAAACCCCCATTCTTGAGTTTCTTATAGACCTTCTTTTGGTCATGGACCTCTTTACATGATGTGGGTTCTAAGTGGTCTTTGTCACTACCCATTAGTGCTAGAAGCACAAAGATGGAGTGGGAGACTATTTTTTTTTGGATACCACCAAAATATCTAGGGCTCAAATGGGAAGGAACACCTACCAAAGTCACATAAAATTAATTAATCCCCCTTTCTTCAAAATGAATGCATGAGTTGATGGGTTTCACATGTGAAGGGATGATTATTTTAATTTGAATTAGTACGTTCAACATGGATTATATTATACACCTTAGGGGGGACATTTATTGCATTACGATAGTTGGTTAAATGGTGGATATCAACTCTAATATTGGCAAGGAGGTCAACCACCCCATTTCTTTCCCTATAAGTGTGTATGAGTTGGAAGTGAGGTATGATTTTTAAAATGTGCTTCATGTCATCAATGATCTCCTTGATACTATATGAGGGTATAGTTTTTCCTTCCAAATCATTAAGGATGTTCAACAAATCACCCTCTATAATGATCCTATTTTGGTTGATGTTTGACGCTAGTTGTAAACCCTAAAGGGCTACCTTAGCCTTAATAAGATGGTTTATTTGTTTACCTATGGTACCTGCATAAGCCACTAACATCTCCCCTTTATAATTTATTATGATATCTCCTCCGCCTACAAGACCCAATTTTCCCTTTGAGGCCCCATCAAAGTTCAATTTCACCCACCCCTCGGGAGGAACCTTCTATTTAGTTTGCTTATGGATTAAGTCTTGGGTGGAAGGATAAATAACCCATTGAAGATCCCAATTTTTGAGAATGATCAAGGCCAAGTGGGGGTAGGATATTTATCTTTATGAGGAAATGACTTCTAATTTTTATAAATGGATTGGTAGAGATGGGGGAAGATGCTCTTCAATTGGTGCCTTTTGTTGAGGAAAAGGCTATCATTGCTAATTTTCTAGATGCACTAGAACTAGTGAAGAAGGGTGAGGTGGCAAAGGAAGGTTAGGGAAGGAATGGTCTATGGGGGGTTTCATTATAGAATGAGATCAAAGATATTGTTAGGTTTGACCCATGACATGTTAAGGTGGTCAAGAATCCAATTAAACAAAGTTAGACTAAGGGCTATTCCAAAAAAAGGTGTTGAGTAGAATCTTCTACATTTAGATAGATCAAACATTTATTGGGGATAATCAATCCCCTTTTAGCTAAGTTATCCATAATCAAAATTTTATTTTACACCACAAGACAAAAGAAGAAATTGATCTTGGGGGTTATGTTCTTTACATAGAAAATTTTCCAGTGGTTCCAATTAATTTCCAAGTTGATTTTAATGGCATGGCCCGAGGATATCGAGTATGAGTCATTAACTTCTGCTCTCTAAAAAAATGATCTTCCTTTTATACAAAGGTAATGTGAGTATGATTTAAGGCCTAGTCAAGGTTATGGATGGATTTGGATTATTCCAAGGTAAGATCTTCGTTGGGGATGACCTTCCAACACTTTGTTCCTTGATTTCACAATAATCCTTTAACTTAGAGCCCCATCTTTGTTTGAGTTATCCATAACACCCAGCCCATGTATCCTAGGCTGAGAAGGTGGGGTAAGGGATATCCAAGCATCTTTTTGTTTTTATTAAGATGAGGAAATAGTGATTATTTATATTCCATTTGAAAATGATTTTTTTGATTAACATTTTACATTACTTATAAATGAAAAACTCATAATTTGAAACAAACTTACACAATAAAAAAATAGAAAACCCTAGGTGTATGCTAGTGTTGTGATATCAAATTTTGGGTTCACCAAATGTATAACCCTAAATTTAGATGCATAAGAATATCTAGGTTTAATAATATTTAAATGATTAATCACAAGGGTGATAAAAATATTTATAGCAAGATAATTAATTTTTAAACTCAACTAAAAAATATTATGAATTTAAATACTAAGATATGCTAGAAATAAAAAGTATAATTATTAATTGATATTTAAATAAATGAGAAATACGAGTAAATAGTTGGTTTACTATGTGTATTTAGATTTAGGATAAAATAGGATAGAAGTAGACTAGATCAGGATCTTGGAGCAATCATCAAATTCTAGAATTTACACGCTATGGCCTTAGATGTTTGTATCAGATTTGGACAATTTCATCAACATTGGTGTCTGAGTTAGACATAGGTGTCTAATACATAATAAATATTGGATCTAGATGTGACCACCTAGAGCCTTTTGGGTTTTATATCAAATTTATTATGATGTATTTAGATCACATTCATAAGTTCTCATTCTTTTTCAAATGATCAAAACTCTAGCTTCCTCACCCTTGGAGTGAACTATGGGAAAAATAGGTTAGTAGACACACACTATTGAGCTACCCCAAGAACCCATATATCAATGGGAACTACCTACATAGTCAATAATCCAAATAGGACATCATAATTATGAAATTATCCCCAATGTGTTGGGTTGTGTGTGCACAAGGATGTAATGTGTGATAATCAAGTACATAGAGTGACCTAGTTTATAACTTAGAAAATATATCTCATAAGATGATCCTTCATTAATTTAGACCCATAAGGATATTTATCTTATTAATGACATAGAAATAGGGATGAATAAGTTATATTTTTTCACTTGAATTCTTGATACAATGCTCTTGGTGAATTTCCTTGTGAGTTCCTAATATTTACTAGGTGAGGAATGAATGAGGATTGATCTTGCATATATACCAATCCATTTTGAAAATATCTCATACTAAAGCACATAGGATGAAATTTAGGATACGCTTCATTTAAAAATTATATGATCTTTGGGCATTAGACACTTAATTAGAAAAGGGACACCTGTGTCAATATAGGCATCTAGCTAGGACACAAATGTCTAGGAAGCTAGAAAATAGGTATAGGTCCAAAACTGACAGAGAAGGATAATGATCAAGTTTAAAGAAATTTTCACATCATAAAAGTCTTGATCTTCATAATAATAGTGTTTAGACTAAGAGATAATAAATTTTCACAAATAGATAATGAATGTGAGCCTTTTGACATTAGGAAGTTCTTAGAACTAAAGGGTAAAACCATAAAATGTATTTTACAAGTATACAAGATTAGGGTACTATATAACTAAGATTTAGTTTCTATAGTCTGTAACTTATAAACAATTGAATTTTAAAATCTTTTGATATGTATGGGTTGACCTATTTATTTATTTTAAAACTTCTATGATAAAATTTTCAAAAGGTGTGGTATAAATACAAGTTAAAGTTCACTCTTTAATCATTTAGAAAACACCTCTCAAGCTTATACTACACTATCGAAAATCAATTTCACAACTAATATATTCTTCTATATTATTTCCTATTTCCAAATTAATCATATGATCGGTCTTATTACAAGTCTTAAGCTTCAAAATAATAACCCATGATTAGTAATTTCTAAGTTATAAACTAGATCACTACACAAACTTACATATAACAAATTACGTCATTGTTCACACACAATCCCACATAAGGGGGAAAACTACATCAATTTGAGGCCTTATTTAGAGTATATGGATATGTATGAAATTACAACTAATAGATACATATTTTAGGTCAAATTTACTTCACTTGATCCCAATAAACCCCTATTTTACAAGGTGGTATGCCCTAATTAGAGGATATAGGGTTTTAAACAAAATAATGATATCATGAACCTGTGTGCATGATTCAAAAAAAGAATTTAAATGGTGATAATAAACCCTAATAGGTACATATTTAATTTTGATAAAATATAAATATTCTATATATGACAATAGTGGTAGAATCAGAACAATAACATCTACACTAGTGTCCATAAGGTGACACAAGTTTCTAGGCTTACAAAAAGTAAATATACAGAATCTGATGATAGGATCTAAATATTCAGACAATCCATTTCTACAAAAGCACTACTTACATCTACATGTAAATCATTTTATAATCTAAGTACAATTTATTATTCATAATACTATTATTTGAATATTGAATTTTGTACTTTCCATATTTAACATATGCTTCAATTTAATATATCTCATTAGAATATCAATAGAATCTAAATTAATTTAGTTAGTTTTTTTTTAGAGTAATTTAATCTTTATTTTATTAGGATACTATCTTTCATAATAATCCTTATTCCAAAAAAGGGATAAATACATCTGTGACTTGATATATGGGTAATCCTATAGTTTTGCATGCATATCTCTCCAAAAAATTTAAATGAATCGGAGTTTTCTTTGTCTTATAGGGTTACAGTGACTTCTCCCTTGTTGGTAGTCTTATATCATAAATAATAATGTTAGAATAAATGTGAATTATGACATATTTTAAAACATGTATGGCCCTCTCATTATATATATTAAGGAGGGTCATCATCAATTCTTCATGTTGTCTTATCTTATCAATCATTTGACATCAAACCCTTTTAGTCTATGAATAAGTGCAAAAACTCCCTAATAAGAAGAAAATATTTTTTGTTTTGGAAACCATTATATGTTTTCATGTCAATTAATTAAAATGACTTGACAAAACTCTAGTTTGCTTATCACAAGATGAATTTGATACCCATGTCTTCCTTTTGGAAATTCAAAAATGACACTAGAGTCTGATGCATGGTGATTTGATATTTTTTTGTGTTATGATTTATTTTGAACACTTTTTTTTTTGTAAAATTATGATTAGATCATTATATATATTTTTTCACTTTGTTTTTCAAGAATTTATTGCATCATTATCCTACCTTATATAAATCTAGCCCCAAATATTCACCTTACTTGCCTTTATTTGTTGATCTACCTTTTGTGTATCCACATTCTTGCCTTAAATTAAAATAAACATTTTTATTTGAATCTTTTCATTTTTATGGTTAGATACCATGTTTATTTATTTGACTTTTATGATGTGATTCTCCACCATTTTATTTCTCAATGCTTTTCTCTTTTGGACATTAACTATATGTCATAAGATTTATCCTTTTTAGAAATGCTATGATATTACTTTTGTTCTAACATTAACTACCTTGTACCATTGGTAGTTATCAACCAAATACTATTTTTTTATTTATTTTCTATGACCTCATTCTTATAATTTTTCAAACCTAACACCAATCTTTATATTTTACTTGATCCTATTTCACTTCAACTAATTGCATTGAAGGTTGATTATAATAAATTATGGTATTTCATATAATAGAGATCACAATACCTTTACCTACTATAAAAAACCTGAAAAAAATAAGTAAAAATTAAAAATCCTACTCTACTTTGTGCCCTGCAACACTTATTTTGTTGAGTGTGTTTTGCTTAAGGATCATTGGTGGTAGGGTTTGAGCCTACAATAATTTATTATGCTTATAAGAATAGTTCATTAAATATCCCTGAGTATTATAGTGCCTTGTGGTGATACCTAATGAATTATGCAAGGACATTTCCATATGAGGCACAAATTATTTGGATGTGTTTTGAATCTACTATCATATAGAAGAACCATTTGTTTTAGTTTAAACTATTTAGATCACAGATTGTGATCATGCCATGCTTTCTAATTTTTTATGAATTTAATTTATCTAATTTTCCAACTACCTTATTTCCTTTATGTTAGTTAGCTTCTTTTTATGATTCATTATCTCCTAGTCACATTATAATTTTGATTTGTAGGATTGAAAGTATGTACTCTATGGTCATTATAACTTCCATTCCATACACTAATTAAAATTATGTGTACCTAGTCACATGTTTATAATTTGTTCTATATTCCCATAAGATCACTAATATAAATATTCCAAATCATCTCTCTGGATGTTAAAAATATTTGTCATTATTCTCTTCAATTTTTTTTTGAATGATTCTACTTGATCATTTTTATGCGGATGGTTTGCTATGATTTTATGAAGATAAATCATAAAATATTTCATTAATTTTTTGATAGTGTTATTCATTAAGTGCGTACCCATATCACGTACCTAATTTTAAGGACATACAAACCTTTTTATGATTTTTTAATACAAAAAATTCATAGCATATTTTTCACTAAAACTCAGAGTCACAACAACTTTAACCCATTTGGTGAATTAGTCTATTGCAGTGATAATGTATCTAACATTAGATCATTTATATGGATGATTGATATGTCCCAAAAATTAATTACCCATTATTCAAATTGTTGTGTAGATAAAAAATTGTTTAATGGCATCTCTTCCTTATTATTTGGTTTTCTTACCCTCTAGAAAACATCATAATGATTTACAAACCTATGCACATCCTAAAATAAATCTGCCCACCGTAACCCATTTTGAAGTATCTTTCTTGTAGTCAAATCACTTAAAAAATGTCCTCTAGATACTCTTTTATGTGATTTTTATAAAACCTAGAATTTTTCATGTTCTAAAGTGACTTTGCAAAAACCTCATCCTTTCCTAACTAATAGAGAAATACATTAATGATGTATAATGGAAAGGCTTGTGTGACTAGTTTCTTCTTGTCTCATTTTAAATATCATAAATGGAATATACCATGCTCCAAAAAGTTTCCAAAATACTCCATTTGTTTTGAAATCAAATTCACTCTAAAAATATGTGCATTTAGAAATTCATCTTGGAAATCTTCTGGTTCCTCCCCTATTTGAATATAGTTTAGTTGGTTGGGCCATACATTTTCTTATTAGGTTTCACATTGATTTTGAGTTGATTTTTTATTAAATCATTAACCACTTATAAATACTTCCTCCCAACATTATTTTATTAACCAAGTATCACAAAATCTTGGTGATCCAAGAAGAAATTGAATGGGGTAGCCAACAAGTAGTGTTTGAAATTTTATAATGCAAAAACCGTGACCAAAGCTTTTAACTCTATGGTATTATAGTTTTTATTAATGAATTATATATTGTGACTTACAAAGTGAATTGGATGATCCATGCCTCCATATCCTTATTTTTCTAACATGATTCCAACTACTATCCTTGAAGCATCAACATGAACATGGAATGGCTTGTTTCAGTTATGGAAGACCAAAATGGGTTTTATAACTAAATTTTAACTCAAAATTTTGAAGGTTTTTTGGCATTTAGAAGTCCATTTAGATTTATTATATTTATGCAATAAATTATATAGTCATGTAGAAATGGCTTCTTACCCATGAATTAACTTGCAATAATACCCAGTGTGACCTAGGAATGAGTGCACCTTCATTAGGTTGATAGGTAGTTTGAGTCCCGCAATGAATGCATTTTTTTCTAGGTCTACTAGGATTCCATCCCTATAAATAACATGTCCTATCAATATGCTAAATGGTGTGAAAAAAATCACTTATTTAGATTTAGTGAGATGTAAAGATCTCAACATATTTCCAACATCAATCATAGATTTAGTAGATGCTATCTAAATAAAAAATTAATTTCCCAATAATCTAGATAGACTTATATAAATTCATGAATGAATTATTTGAATGCAATATCAACTGCATGAGAAAATACTATAGGTGAATTATTTAAACCAAAAGACATTGCCTAATAAGTAAAATATCCAAATTCTATTGCAAAAGTTAATTTTATTTCATCCTTAGCTACAATAGGAATATGTTGGTACCCAATGAAGCCATCTGTAAGTGAATAGAATTCATGGCCTACAACCAATTTAAGTACTTCATCTATGAAAGTAATTATAAATGGATCATTAACACAAACATCATTTAATGTTTGGTAATCCCCATAGGATTGTATCTCCCTTATTTTCTTAGGTTGTACCATAATGGGGCTAGCATAATATTATTTTTGGATTGGATATATGATTATAATCTCTTCAATTTGATATATTTTTTCTTTGAATTTCATTATTTGTATTTGGATTCAGCCTATAAGGTTACTTTTTGATTAGGTGTGCACACTTATTTAGCTCAATATACATCTCACCTAGTGAAGGGTATACACCCTTAACTTTTGATAATTTGGTGGGAAACACACATTCATAATCTCATAGTAATTGAAATTCCATTGATATCTCATATTGCATCTAATAGTCACCAATAATTGCTAATTTTGGTACTAATTTTTTAACTATGTTCTTAGTTTTATTTTGCATTGGTTCTTGATATATTTTAATTATTTTTGCTTGAAATGAGTCCATTAATTTTATTTGTCTTGATTATTATATGATATTTAGGTTTCATAGCTAATATTATTTTGTATTTTATGTATTTTCTATTTCAAGTTCATTTATGTCCCTTTTTGGTTTTAAGATTCCTTTCAAATCCAAGTCTTTTTTGATTTCACTATGATTAGGTTCCTTTAAATTGTCCCAGATTCCATTACAAGATTTAAGTACAAATTCCTCTTTTTCCTTCTTATCACAATACTAATGTATAGATGTGTTAAGACTTATACTTGTCTCAGTCTATAATTTCTAATTTTTCATAGCAGATACATCTTATTATTGCTCATGACATAATAAAATCTTTAATTTATATAAATCCTCATGCACCATCATATTTTCATATTTAAATAAAAATATTTGAATGAAGTCATGTTGGATTTGTGTCTAGGTTTGAGTCTCAAATATACATTCTTGCTGCATGTACCAAAATCTAGGTAGGGGAGATAAGCTATGTTAAAAAACATTCACCCAATACTTTGGTTCATATTTATGTGATGTCCATAATTTGACATACTTATGAATATGCATCTTTAGGCAGTGTCCCTCTTGAAAAATGGCCACTTATTAGAGATAGAAATTGAAACTTAAATATTTATCATAATAGTTCACATGATTCTTCCCAATGAAGTTTTTTAAATATATGAATAACCCACCAAATTGTATCAACCCCTTTCAATGCATAATCTAGCACACAAACTCACATGTATTTATATGTAACATGATTTTTTATCATGTGTATAAAAATGTTTGATATTTTGTATAAAAATATTGGGGCAACTATATTTATATATAAAATACCATTCTCATGTGTTTTATTTCATGATATCCATGCACTCAATTTATCATATGGGCATCTGAATCCCCACTTATTGATGAAGCTGATCCCCATGGTAATTTAACTTCATTAGTTGGTTTAATATAGTCTATATCATTAAGATTCAATTGATAGATTTTATCCACCACAAATGTTCTATTAGAATACATAGAATGAGACTTACATTATTATATTTGAAACTTTAGGTATGTGCTAAGCATCTAGATTAGTCAGGCTCAAAATTATTATATTTTTTATAGCTATGGTATCTATTTTCCATAATGAGAAAAGTAGGTAAAATATCTACTTCATATGGATTCATATTTTGGATCTATATTGAATTTAAATTAACTATCATCCCTATATGCATACAATAATGATGGTACTTTTGGTATCATATATGGATCATGCTCAACTTTATTCAATGATATGATAATGATAACATCACCCTGGTGGGCCTCTAATTGGTTTTCAACTATATTTTATGGTTGTATTAAAATCAATCATTTCAAAATTTCCACATAGACTTAAGTCAACTACATTTAGCTCCATGTCTTCAAGTCTTCCAATTAGTTTGACCCAACCATAGTATACCAAGATGAGATTAACAAGATTGTAACTTAGAGTTGGCCTTCAATAACTTCCCAAGTTGATCAAGGAATTGTGTTTATAATATCTATGAAATCAAAGACATAATTAGAAACTTCATATCCTATGAGTTCAATATCCATTCTAAAATCCACATCCCATAGTTTATTGGTCTTGACATACCACATTAATCACTTTTCTCTTTGTCTACCTCTTTGTGTGAAATCTAACAAATTTTGCAATATATTCTTAATATTATGGGAAATGTATTAATTTAATAGACTATTTAATAGTTTTAAAAAATATATTAAAGCTATGACGACTCTATATTGTCATAATATTTAGATTATTCATCCATACATTTAAGCATCCAATATTACATGATCTCCTTCATTGGAATTCTAGTTCTAAATTGATTGTAATAGTTGGGTTGCTTCATTCATAATATCCTTATCTCTAGTAGGGTATTGATACCTATTTATCACACTTTTATAATCATCTTTTCTTTAAACATTACAAGAGGTGGAAGACCTTGTTCTTTGTGATGATTTGTTATAAAAACTTAGATAAAATATTGATTTTTAGGTTTAGAATGCACCATGTTTATATTATACACCATATTATCCTTCCTTTTTTTTTAATATTAGGGAAATACTCAGTATTATGCTATCCTAAAATCCTAAAATATGCACACAATGTTTCCATCTATAATTTTCAAGGGACATTCTATGTGATGTGATTCATTTCTTCACATAGATAGTAAGTAATAGGGTACATAGGATGTTTATTTCCTTGCCTTCAATTTTGATTTCCACCCTGATATCCTCCATGTCTTTATGGTGATTCCCATCCTTTTTTTTATTAGAATATCATCTATATTGTTATTAAGGTAAAAGAGGTGCCCAATTAGGTTGTGGTTATGGGGAAACAAGGGTACATCATTTTTGGTACTATGGAGGAGTTATCCATCCTAGTTGATACTAAAATAACTAAAGATTCCACCTATTTTGGTATTGAGGACACTAAGGATTCCATCTGATTAAATATTATGCTACTAGAGGACTCCATCCACCTTGTGTTATGATATTAACATCCAGATTTGGAATATTAAGTTTTGTAACTAGAGACTATCATGTTTTCACTATGAAAACATTTCAAGTGATATCCTATTTTATCTATTGAAGATCTATAAAATTATTCTCATCATGGTTATGAGATTTATAAAAAGTAAAAAATACACTACATTATTGTTGTACATACTATTATAATAAGTGACACTTCACACTCACATGTCTTATGTTAAGCATGAAATATACTAAGAGGGGGGGGTGAATCAATATACTATATATCTTATTTATTAATCAAATTCCTTTTCTTTAACCACTTAACCACACATTCAAGATATGCAATAAAATGAAACAATAATATGCACCACACAAGAAAGAGAGAGACACCAAATTTTACGTGGAAAACCAAAGTGGGCAAAACCACAGAGAATAATCTCAAGTATATGAATGAGCACCAACTCAAATTACAAAGTTCACAAGCAATAACTTGTAGGAACACAAACCCCTTTTCCAAGCACTAACGCAATAACTATTTGTGAGCACCAACCCATAACAGCACCAACCCATAGGAGTACCAACCCCTCTTGTGTATAAAACACAACTATCTCTCAATGTTGATTACTCAACAAATGATAGAACGCTATAATATATCCTAATTTTATCTATATGAAAATAAATAAAAACCATGAACTCTCTTTCTTGTTATAAATGGCTTCTTAAGCATTTATTTATAGCTTTTTAAATGACCTTTGGCATTCACCCTTTGTGACCCTTAAATCCGCATGGAAAATGGCACCAAACTTGCATGACCCTTTCTATCCTTGAATTTGAAAAGTCATATGGTGACCCTTCATAAGCAAAAGCATCCTTTCCTCTTTTGTCTTTATCTTGGTGACTTTTCATATTCCTCAAAGTGTCCATGTAAAAATGTGCCATACCTTTTTTTGTATTCACATGGTGACTCTTGGAATTCCTCAAGATGACTCTTCATGAGAAAATGCATCCCATTCCTCTTTTGTATTTTACCCCATGACTCTTTGACTTCTCCATGGGCCCTCTTTTGACTTATATGCAACCAAAAATATATTCATTAATATTAAATAAATATTAACACAAATTAACCAAGATATGAATATTAAAAACACCATTAAATGCAATGGGGCCTTTATCACCAATAATGATAGACCTTTGACATCAATGACAATATTTATAATAATCTCCCCTTTGTGATTGATGGCAACTTCAAATTGAAACTACCACATCCTAAAATCTGCATATACTACCCCTTATTGTAGCAACTTATACCTATTATTTTTACCTATTTATACACTTGTACCTATACCTGTAATTATTATTCTCCTATTTTGACATAAATGGCAAAGGGCCTACCTAAAGCTAACACTTAGCTCCCCCTCAACTGATGTTGATCCTCAATGGTAGGAAGTAAAAGAAATTACTCCCAACTTCTCCCACATATAATAAAATGTGTCTTTTGGTAGTGCCTTTGTGAAAATATATGCAATCTACTCTGTAGTACTAATATACTCCATCTTAACCTATTGATTTTCAACCTACTTTCTCAAGAAGTGATATCTAATGGGAATATGTTTTATTCTTGAATGCATCACTAGATTCTTCAAAATATTAATAGCACTTGTGTTATAAAAAAAAATAGAAATAGGTTCATCATATTTTACCTTGATATATTCCAAAGTTTGCTTCATATAAAGCACTTGAGTATAACATAATATCACTGCAATATATTCTGCTTCATCTATAGAAAGTAATACTAAATTTTGCTTCTTACTTATCCATGATACTAAGCTATCACCAAGGAAGAAAGCTCCTCCACTTTTAATCTTTCTATCATCCAAGCACCCTACACTACATAAGTAACTAAAGTGAAATCTCTACTTATAAGATACTAAAATCCATAATCCAATGTCCCCTTGATATATTTGAATATTCTCTTCACCAATTGAACATGACTATCTTTTGGAGATGACTACTAACTTGTAACCATACCTACTACATTCATGATGTCTGGCCTCAATGGTGTCAAATATAAAAGACTACCAATCATAGATTTATATAAATATTGATCTACAATAATAATCTTCATCTTTGCTCACCTTATTTCCTTTACACATTGATGTGCCAACTAGTGCACAATCCTCAAAACCAAATTTATTCAATATTTCCTTGTCATATTTACTTTGAGATATGAAAATTCCTTTATTTGACTAAAATATTTGCAATCCTAAGACAAATGATAATTCTCCAAGAATAGACATCTCAAATTCTTTTTGCATATTATTGAAAAATTCTTTTGTCATATTTTCAATGTTTCCTCCAAAAATAATGTCATCAATAAAGACCAAAATAATCAATTGATGTTCACCTTCTATTTTGATGTAGAGATTATTGTCAGCAAATCCTCTCTTGAAACCTTGATCCTATAAGTACTTATAAAGTCTTGCATACTGAGATCTATGAGATTTTTTCAATCCATACAATGCTTTCTTCAATCTACATACATGACTACTAATATTTGAGAGAATAAATCCCTTAGGATGCTCAATATAGACCTATTCTTCTAGATTCCCATTTAGGAAGGTAGATTTGACATCCATCTGAAACACTTTGAAAATTTTAAACACTGCATATGCAAGAGACATTATAATAGCCTCTATCCTTGCCACTAGTGTAAAAGTTTATTTAAAATCTATTCCCTCAACCTGAGTATATCCTTTACATACTAATCTTGCTTTATTCTTGGTCACTTCTCCATTTTCATTCAACTTATTTCTATAAACCCATTTTGTTCCTATCACATTATGATCTTTTGGTCTAGGAACTAATTCTCAATTATCATTATTTTCTATCTAATTTAATTTTTCATCCATAGCCTCAACCCAATGCTTATCATGTTTAGCTTATAAAAAAAATTTAGGCTAAATTTTGGATAAAAAAGAGAAATTAACTTGCTTAGATTCACTTACCATCATTCTTCTGGTGAAAATTCTTTCATTTATGTCCCCAATGATGTCACTTTCATTATGATTTATCTAAACATATTTGGATGGATTTTTGTTTTCCTTTTTCTCATCTTCATCTGATTCTTCAAAATCTTCCTCTTCAATGATTTTAGGAATGTCTACTGGATCACTAATTCTTTGTGTTCCATATTTTATCCTGACACTTGCACTTTCAACAATTTTCTTGGTTCTTTTGTTATAAAATTTATAAGATTTAATTTTACAAGAATAACTAAGAAATATACCTTCATCTGATCTAAATTCAAACTTACCAAGTTTTTCATCTATTCTCTTTATGAAGCATCTACTATCAAAAACTCTAAAATAATCAACTATTGTTGGTTTGTGTTTCCATAGCTCAAAACGTTTTATCACTATTGACTCTCAATAATTCTATATTCTAAATATGCACTACTGGAGCAACTACCTCTCTCCAATATTTATCTAGTATCTTGGATTCATTTATCATTGTCCTCACCATCTCCTCAACTATTCTATTTTTCCACTCAACTACTCCATTTTGTTATAGAGTTCTATCTGTTGAATAATATCTCTTTATTCCATGGTCTTCAAAAAATTCAATAAACTGATCTGACATGAATTCTCCTCCTTGATTTGATCTTAGACACTTAATATTCAAACTTGTTTCATTCTCAAATAATGCTTTGAAATGTTTGAAAGCATCTAATTTTTTATTTAAAAATATTAACCAAGTCATACGTGAAAAACCATCAATAAGCAACATGAAATATTTCTCACTTTGATTACTTTGATTACTCACACAGATCAGTATGATCAAGCTCTAGTATCTGAGTGGTTGAGTACTCTTTTATTTTGAACTACCTTCTAGCCTACTTCCCATGCCGACAAGGTTCACAAAGCATGTCAGATGGATTTATGATTTTTGGAAGATTTTTGACTACTTACTTTTTTCTAATGTTGACAAGATTGTTAAAATTTATGTGACCCATTATCCTATGCCATATCCAACTTTATTTAATTTGACTCAAACAACATCTTTGACCTTTGATGTCTGATAACATGTATAAATTATTGCCTATTCTCTAAGCATCTACAATCAACACATTTGAATATTTTCTCCTAATTTCATAACTTTATGCATAAAACTTTAGTGTGTTTCCATGATCACACATTTGACTTACACTCAAAGGATTATGCTTAAGACCTTCTACATAAAAAACATTTTTAGTTTTAGTTCTACCATTATCCAAACTTAGCATACCTTTTCTAACAATTTTAGTAGTAGTATTATCTCTAAATTTCACTATGCTACCATTGATCTTATTCATGGTTATGAACTTGATTTTATCTCCTATCATGTGCCTTGAACATCCAATATCAATGAACCATGGATTTTCTTCATTTATTGAATGCAAAGCTATCTGTACCAACATAGTTTTTTTAGGTTGTTTCTTCTACCATGAACCTGTCTAAACTTTCTTCTTGATGAATAGAACCTTAAAACGCTAGTCCTTCTTGACTGACTCAAACACACTTCTATATTAATAAGACATGTGTCCAAACTTTTTTAACCTATAATATATTATGGCCCCTTCATTAAATCCTGATAGAGGAGCAAAAGAGTTGTGACTTATACTTGAATCTGCATGACTTTCCTTCTCCTTATTTTTGAAATTTTTATCCCTTTTTGACATTCTATTTTCTTATGACCATATCCATTACAATAAAAATATTAATTATAAAAATAAGACCTATTTGTGTATCTCTGACCTAATTCCCTTTTGTAGCTCTGTTCCCTCTAGCCTTCTTTATTTGAGATGTCCTCTATATTCTTAACTTATTCCATTTTTATTTCTTCTTTTATAAGAGCTTCAGCATAACTCTTTCCTTTTTCCTTGTCTGTGAAAGTAGTGGCCTCCCCTTTCTCTCTTTTAAATTCAATACCTATCTTATTTGACATTGATCTTTGATTTTATAATATCTTATTCAACATATTAGTGCTATTCTCAAATTTTGAATCATTGGCTACTCTATCATTGATTGCTTTATTTATTTTTTAAAGATCTGCTTTTAAAGAAGTAATTTCAATAACATACCTTTCACATTCTTTACTTACTATTTTCAACTATGTCGTTAGATCTTCTTTATTATTCTTGGATTATTTAAATTATGCTTGTAGATCTTCAATTATTTCCTTTGACTCCTTTTAATTTTTCTCGATCTGGAGCTTTAATATTCAATTCTTTTTTTCAAGAACTTTTAACTCTTCTAAGGCACAAATGAGTTCTCCTTCTAGATTCACTTCAGCTTCATGTTGTTCTTCTTCTTGATCATATGTACTTTTGATTATAGAGGCATTTTTATGTATGGCCATGAATAGAATCTATTTTTCTTCTGAATCACTAACTCCACTATCTTTAGCTGAGCTAGGATCTTTAGAATACAAACTCTTCTTCTCATATCCCTTCTTGAATTTTACTTTGAAATTCTTCTTGTATGTAGACTTTCCTTCTTCATTATCACCATTACCCTTATTTGGGCACCTAGCTACAAAATTTCCAATCTTTCCACAATTAAAAAATTTGAAAGGTAATTTTCCTTGATATATACCTGTGCCCTTTTTTGGCTTGTAAATGAATAGATATCCATTGTCATCTTCATCAGTGTTAGAACTGTCACTTGATTATTGAATCTTAAAGTTCTCTTTCTTTGATGTCTTGAAAGTATCTTCTCTCTTTGAGGGTTTCTCTTGTTTGATCCACATCTCATATGCCATAAGAATACCATGTAGCTCATCCATCTTTAGCTTGGCTAAATTCTTCATCTCTTCAATTGCTGAAAATTTTGCATCATATCTCAATGGTAGAGATCTCAAAACTTTTTAAACCATAATTGATTATTCTAACTTTTCTCCAAGACCTTGAATCTAATTAACTATTTGATCAACTTGTAAAAGATAATTTTCTATAATTTCTTCCTCTTCCATCTTTAAACTCTCAAACTATCTACTAAAATTCTAAAGATTGGCTTGTTGAACCTTTCCATCACCTTTGTAAATATTGTCAAGTTTACCCAAGTTTCATGAGAATATTTACATTTCACAAATTTAACAAATTATAATTCACATAAACCACATAAAATAGCATTTAAATCTTTAGCATTATTTTTAGTTTCCTTCTTTTCTACTAGAGTAGTTACAAGTGTCTGTGGCTCTTCATATTCCTCTACCACTACTTGCCATATGTCGAATCTAAGGGACATCAAATAAGTCTTCATCTTTATGCTCCAAAAAACATAATTTTTCCCATAAAATAAAGGCACCTTATTTTTATAAAAACATTCATGTGATACAACCATTGTGCTTTCCCGATCTACCTTCAAGTGATAAATTTTTTTCAAAGGAACCTACTCTGATACCAGTTATGAAGCACAAAATATACTGAGAGGGTGGTGAATAAATATATTATATATATTATTTCTTAATCAAATTCATTTTTTTAACCACTTAACCACACATTCAAGATATTCAATAAAAATGAAACAATAATATGCACCACACAAGAGAGAAAGAGAGATAATAGATTTTTACGTGGAAACCTAAAGTGGGAAAAACCATGGAGAACAATCTCAAGTATATGAATGATCACCAAATCAAATTACAAAGTTCATAAACACTAAATTGTAGGAGCACCAACCCCTTTGTCGAGCACCAACATAGTAACTCTTTGTGAGCACCAACCCATAGGACACCAACCCCTCTTGTGTATAAAACACACCTATCTCTCAATGTTGTTTACTCAATAAGTGATAGAAATCTACAATATCTCCTACTTTTCTCTCTTTGAAAACAAATAAAAACCATGCACTCTTTTTCTTGTTAAAAATGACATCTCAAGCCTTTATTTATAGCTTTCCAAATGACCTTTGGCATTCACCTTTTGTGACCCTTCAATCCTCATGGAAAATGGTGCCAAACTTGCATGACCCTTCATATTATTGCATTTGAAAATTCATATGGTGACCCTTCATAAGAAAAAACATCCTTTCCTCTTTTGTCTTTATCTTGGCAACTTTTAATATTTCTCAAAGTGTCCCTTCATATAAAAATGTGCCATACCCTCTTTTATCTTCACATGGTGACTCTTGGAATTCCTCAAAATGACTCTTCATGTGAAAATGCATCCCATTCATCTTTCATCTTTTACCCCATGACTCTTTAACTTCTCCATGAGCTCTCTTTTGAATTATATGTAAAAAAATATATATTCATTAATATTAAATAAATATTAACACACATTAGCCAAGATATGAATATTAAAAACATCATTAAATATAATGGGGCCTTTATCACCAATAATGCTAGACCTTTGACATTGATGACAATATTTAAAACATCCTATAGTGTGACACACCTCATAAAAATCTATTATAAGATTTGAAAATTCATTCCTATGGTGTCCCTTTACTATGTATTTAATGCCCCATACCAAAAATCATGGTTTTTGTACTTCTTACAGTTCCTTGATCTTACACAATATTACATCTAAATTAGCATAAATTTATGTGATGCTAGGAGTGTATTATCTAAAATATTTTATTTTATTTACTCTAATTATAACATATCTTATACCAAATTTTGTGGTAAATTGAGCTTGCATTATGGTGAATTGAATATTACTTCATAGGCCTCTTAAAAACCAATAAACTTTATCTGAGTCCTAAAATTTAAAATTCACCTTATTCATCACATCTGAGAACTAATGTGCAATGAAATTAATGAGATGATTCATAACAATAGAATAATATATCATATAAATAATAATAGAATAAGTAGATCTACACCAATAATTGGTGAAAGAGTATAATACTTGAATATTATGACTGGGCCACTTCAAGGGGGAAACCTCCACAAAAATTCAATATGAACAGAATTCACAATATGATGTTAAAATACTAACCACTACCTCTTATATATACTCTATTTATCAATGATTATTCCATAGGATGACCATATTAAGAACATAAATAAACGCAATAAGATAATATGAAGGTATGTAAGCCATAAGTTAACCACACATATCCCTATATGCACTATAAGTTAAGGCGTAACATAAAACCTCCCTTGGGAACAAAATATTCCTCAATGTTAAATAAAACTAGGATATTTTTGTAGGAACACTTCATCCTCCCATGTTTCATATTCACAATGTAGATTCTTCCATTTGATCAAATACTACTTAATCACTCTTTTCTATATTTGCTCAGTGTGCATGTAAAGGATCTCTTTAGGATATAGAATGACTCAACATTATTCATAAAATTTAGGTAACTTAATCCAAGTGGAAATTTTGTGGTGAATTACCTTATTTAGGCAAGATACATGGAATACTAGATGTATGCAAGTGGACAAGGGCAATTCCAACTTGTAATCCATACTACTATTTTTTTGTAAGATCTAATAAGGGCCATAATACTTAGGTGACAAATTTTTATATTTATTTAGGTACATTTACTTATATGGATACAAATGAATAAAGGCCCAATCACCTATTTCAAAATTATTCTCATGACAATGTTGACATGCTTTTTAATTCATCCTATTTTATGTCATTGCTAAGTTCTCTCACAAACTAACTAGTACCTCCTATTGATGGTGAATGTGTTCCTCAACATCTCTAACTTTAATATGAACCATCAAGGTTGAAGTGATGGATGGGGTTTTATACCTATACAATTACATAAAGGGAGAAATTTTGGAATAAATGTGAAAATAAATGTTATACCACCATTCAAAAAGTGGCAACCAATGAACCCATTTAACCTATTTGTTAAAAACAAAATAATGAAGATATCCTTCTAGAAAATTTTTGACTACCTATGTTTATCTATAATATTGAGGATGATAGGATAAGTTATGAGCCAATTGGGTGGCCAAACTTGCAAATAATTTAGTCTAAAAATTACTATTAAATATGGGATCTTAGTCACTTACAATGATATTGAGAGTACCATGTAATTTATAAACTGTATTGAGAAAAGTAGAAGTGAATGTATTGGTGAAAAATGGCTATGATAAGGAACAAAAATGAACATGCTTAGTTAGTCAAACCACAACTACCATGATAAATTTTTTACCTTAGACCATGGTAACCCAGTAATGAAATCCATGGAAACATCTTCCCAAAGTTGGCTAGGGATGGATAAAGGCTAAAAAAGACAGAGGGTTTTAATGGTTTAATATTTATTACATTGACATACCATACATTTAGCCACATATTTTTTTTAACATCCCCCTTGAGTCCTTACCAAAATAAATATTGATATATTATATGATATGTTTTCAAAAATTTAGATTGACCTCTTAGTGGATAAGCATGAAGTTATTAAAGAATTTTATATTTGAGGAGAGAATGCTTACAGAGGTATAATATATCTTTATACCATAATGCGTTCCCATTCCATGTAAGTTTTTTAGATTCATTGTAACCCTACTGAATATTCTAAATCAATTCCTTAGTCACATTGTCACTCTCTTCCTTTAGCCAATCTATCTACCACATGGTTATGGCACATAACAATGCTTCAACTGATTCATCCTATAAGGATAAGGCATATACCACCACATTCTCTTTTCATTTTTTATATAATATTTGAAAATCATGTCCTAAAATTTTAGTCACCTATTTTTGTTTTTCTTCTTATGATAATCATTATTCTAAAAGAATATTTGAGGCTATCATGATCAGTCTTGACCTAAAAGTGATGACCCATCAAGTAATGTCTCCATTAATTGAATACATGTAGAATATCCATCATATATTTATAATATATTAGTTTGAGACTATTTTCAACTTTAGTTTGTGTCTTTAAAATTTTAGTGGTCTACCTTCTTGCATGAGTACAACCCTCATGTCATATCCTGGTGCATCACACTCTACAATAAAAGTTTTTGAAAAATTAGGAGTAACCAAAACTAGAGTTGTGCACATATCTATTTTCAACTATTAAAACATATTTTCAGCTGAATTATTTAGGTATTTATTCAAAAAAGAGGTGAGGGGCTACAATTCTACCATAGTTTTTTACAAACCTATAATAGTAACTAGTTATCCCTAGAAATCCTCTAAGGTTCTTGAGGTTCTTGGGAACCTGCCACTCCATAATTGCTTGGATTTTTTAAGGATTAAATTTCACTCCTTCATATGAAAAAAGATAACCCAATTACTCCACCTATTGGACACAAAAATAACATTTGGAAGGTTTGTCATAAAGTTGATGTTGTTCCAAAATTGAAAGGACTTATTTCACATACTTTAAATGGTCTTCACAATTATTAATGTAGATGAGAATATCATCAAAAAACACTAATACAAAATTTCTCAAAAATGGCCTAAAAATAGTATTCATCAAACTTTTAAATGTAGATGGTGCATTTATGAGGCCAAAAAGCATGACCATACATTTATAATGGCCTTCACAAGTTATGAAAGTTGGTTTAGGTATGTCCTCATTATGTATTCAAATCTAATGATACCAAATGCAAAGGTATACCTTGGTAAAATAAAAAACACCATGTAATTCATCTAGAAAATCATTAATTACAATAATATAAAACTTATCCTTGATGGTGTAATTATTGATTTCTCTTTAGTATTAACACATCATCACATTTCCATCCTTATTCTCATCATGACCACAAGGGATGAATATTCACTTTGACCATGTCAAATGATTTTTACCTCTAATATCTCCTTTACCATATTTTTAATTCAATATTTTGGTATAGGGATACCTATAAGGTCTGATGTTAGGTGGTGTAATTCCAAAAATGAGCATGATGGCATGATAATGTGTATGGATTAGAGGAAGTAATTTTGGCATCTCACAAAAATAATAGAATGATCATTCAACACCCTTTAAAAATTAGAATGTGTAGACTCCTTGGTTGGTTTAACCTCTATGGAAAATAAGCATTCCATAAATCCCTCAGCACCTTTTCTAAGAATCTTCATCATCTGATGGGAACTAACAAGTTATGGAGATTTAGTCTATAATCCATGTAGTTCAAGGTCCTAACTTTTGAATGGAATCTCATGAATAATTATTATAAATTCCTCTCAATAGTGCCCAGAATGGTGAGCCAATACACTCTAAACATAATGTTAGATCTTCCCATGGGAATAAAAAAACATAGGAAAATATAATAAATAGTCTCCCATAACAAGCTTAATGCTATGGAATTTTCCAAAAAAGTTGATGGTACCACCATCTACATTCATGACCTAAAATTCTTGAGCTAGGTAAATGAAATAGTTTTAAAAAGTAGCCAACATACTATTGATGAAGTTATGTTTACTCCCAAATTCAATTAACATAGACACCTTCTATTTCTTTAATAAATCCATCACCTTAAAAGTTTGAGGAGTAATAATGCCTAAAAGTTTATGACATGAAATAGTAGGTTGAGAATATTCATATTCATCTTAAGGTTATTCCAAACCTACCCCTGAATCTTCATCATCATCTTCCTCCTCATTTAAACCTTCAATGTAAAATAAATTATTTTAAGTACATTGATGTCCTTTGATCCATTTTATATCATATCCAAAACATAAATGTTTTGCACATTTTTCTTCAATTTGATGAGGTGTCAATATGGTAGGATGCATAAATGATGGTGCTAGGAAGGTGCATTCATAAATATTAGTGCAATGTATTTATTTGATTAGATTTTTTTTCTCACCCATGTATGCCTCTAGGATGAAACATGCAAACCTACAATTGGATGTTATCTTTGAGGCCAACCAAAAATAAGTCAATCATATTTTTCTCAATGATGTTTGCCACATAGAAGGAGAGATTCTGAAATTAATGATTGTAATCCTTTATATCCCCATTTTGGTGTAGCTTGTTTAGTTGGTTGAATTAATTTTTAGAGATGTTATTGTGATGGTGGATTTGTAACTTATAAAATAACAACCATGAAATTGGGACACCCTTATTTTTATTTTGAGCACATAACTAGTGATACCAAATGAACAACTCATTTTATAGATATAGAAAGGCCATGAACACATTTTGTGAATAGGGAGTCTCATGTAGATCACATAAATTTTCAATTTGAATAGGACATATGAGTGGATAATTACCATAAAACTTATGCAGGTCCACTTTTGGTAACATTAGCTTCATACCAAGATTGACATTGTGATTAATTGGAGGAGGAGAACCAAATTGGAGTGGTGGAGGGTTATTTTACAAAATATGATATAAAAATTTGTCTAATTACCTAGTTATTTGTTAAAATTTATCTTGAAATCGATTTATGTTGCCCTAACCTTGTGAGGTCCCCTTAACCACATTGAGATCATCTTTATATACCATGCCATGCAACTTTGACTTAAGTTGCTAAACTATCTAAAAAATACTCAGATCAAAAGTTTCAGACTCCATGTCATCCTTGTGAGTATTTTTATACATTCATTTCCATTTTCTACATCTATGAGTGTTAGGCCTAGCCATGCACAAACCCTAGGAGGGTTACAACTCCACAAAAAAGTGTATTGGTAGTTGATACCATTACAATCACCTCACCAAGATGAATCCAATAAATTCTAATGTGCACAAGGGTGAAACATTTTAGCCCAAAAAAGTGTATCAATAGAATATACCATTGTTATCATCTCATAGAGATGAATCCAATGACTACTAATCACAAGGTAAAAAAAAAAATTCTAGTCATTTTTTGTAAAAAAATACATGAACAAAACTACGGTGACAAAAAGATTCAATTCTTCCCAGATCACAAGTTATGTTTTTTTGACCTTATAATACTTAGGATGCCAAATATAAAAACAAATTATGTTATAGAAACTTTTCCAAATCAAATATCTGATACCATTTGTAATAAAATTACTTAGATGATTAAAAAAATAGAATAATATATCACATAATTAAGATCATAATAAGTAGACCCACAACAATAATTGGTGAAAGATTAGAATACTTGAATATTATGATTGAGTGACTTTGAGGTGGAAACCTCCACAATAATGCAATAAGAATATAATTTATAATATGATGATAAAAGACTAACCACTACCTCCTATATATACTCTACTTAGCCATGGTTATTCCATGGGCCAACCATAATAAGAACATAAAGAAATGTAATAAGATAATATGAAGGTATATTAGCCACAAGTTGGCCATAAATATCCATAGACATACTATAAGTTAAGGGCATAACATAATGAGCATAGTCCCATATTGATTCTCCCCATTTCTTTCTTATATCCTTAAAATATGTAATTATATGATCACATATTTCTAAATTTTGAATTCTCCTTAATTTTTTTCCATGATCTAAGAGTCATGGTTGTATGATTATTTTTAAACATGAATTATAGAGATAAACCATTAAAGGATCCTATGAGTTCACATTTTTTATCATCGTCAACTGTCACACCCTTAAGGTACAACTTTATTTTGTAGGTTAGTAAATTATGTTTTAGGTCAATGGACCCATCATATGTTGTTAATGAAACAAAATAAACTATAAGAAATGACATATTTCTTATGATTGTGCTATAAATTATTTCCTTTCTTGATGATAATTTCACTGGTATCTACAAACTTGCCACAAATATATTTGGAGTACTAGTAATCTTGAATTATGTAGTTGGGATGAATTCATGTCTAATTTAATTCTTATTCATATATAATTATTAAAACCACTTATATCCTATGGATAATTCTCTGACTACTTAAAAAATTATTTTATCATTTAATAAAATAAGCACAAGGAATGCATCTCCTTGGAGTTAATGAACCATGTTTGGGGTACTTATCATACCCAATCCTGAACCTGACTTGACTCTACATTTTATTAGTATCTCTTGAAGAGTCTAATTTTCCACTTCTATACACAATTTCTAGATTTTTAGCTACTCTTTAAATAAATTTCATTAAGTTTTTATAACTACTTTATTTCAACCTATTTATGGTGTCTCTCTTCTCTTCATTTCTCTCTTTCTAGGTTAGTTTCCAATCCTCGTTTGATTTTTATGTTCTATATGGTTCCACATTTCCTTCCTTCTCTTCTAGTGCTCTCTAACCTTCAAATTTAGATTCTCTCTCAAGAGGTATAATACTTCCCATTTTATTCATAGATTCATATCTAATCCTACTTGCAGCTACTTGTGTCCCTTCATATTCTACAATATTTTTCTTGTTCCACCTTTTCTATTGTAATAACTCTCCCTGAAGCCCATAATCATTATCATTTTGATTCTTTGCATCATCCATTATCTAGGTTGGGGTTTAGGTTCCTTTATTCAATTAAACTTCATTAAAATCCATCTTGTTTGTATCCCCATACCTTGAGAAACTAATCCATATTGGTTAGAATCAACACCATGGAATTTTTGCATAACCACCATCTTCAACAACACATGAATTCACTTCAAAAAATTGCCTTAGATCCATACAAAAAAAAATTTATAAGAAGTTTTAAATGAAATATAACCCTAAATAAAAAATTCTATGACATACCTGTATGTACCCAATTTTTTAATGATGCAATATTTTTGACATGATAGTTTAATGATGATGTAGTGACCTCCTAATAATGCTCAAATGAGAAATTTATAAATCCCTATCCTATTTTGCTTCCATATCTATTTTAGGTCCCTAAAAAACCTTTTTTTAGTCCTTATAGTTCCCCTCTACCTATTTTAAAAATCCTTTCATTAGTGATGAAATCACCCTATTAGGTGATGAAAATGTTCTATGGGGTTAACAAATGCCCAATTAGTGACTGGTTTGTCATGACAGTTATGTAAACTATTGTGGTGTTTCTATAATAAGAGGGTAGTTATATATTAAATTAAGGGTAGATTTTAAATAGGTAAGGGTAGTTTTGTTCCCAAAAGTGGTGGTTATGTAACCACCCCTTGTAAATAAAGGTGGTTTCATCACCATTATTCTGCCTTCTAATTTTAGCTTTTTGGACTACTCATTGATATGTTTTACATCTTTATTGACATGTTTATTACTCATCCAACCTTAATTTAACCTCCAATCATGCCTATATCTCTCCCTATTATATTTTTAATCATTTTGAGTCCATCCTAAGTTTAACTCCCAGTTTGACTCAGTTAAACTCCTTCATACAACCTCCATTTATCCTCTACAAGTAAGCCAATTTTGGATCTAAAATTTGCATTAGATCTTAAGAGTTTTGAAAAAATTACAACCAAATATTTATTATATTGATTTAAATCCTTAATTTTATTGTTTTTTCCTTGACTACATAGTTCTAGACATGGAGATCCATTATTCTTATAATTATATCTTTGAAAATAATGTTTTCAACTAGCCACAACTAATTAGTCCTTATTTGGAGTTGTTTATATTATTATTCCACATTTGTGAAAATAACTTATTAATCCTCATTATTAGAGATTTACAAACATATTTGTTTGGGTAAAGGAGCTTGCACACTGAGGACCATAATACCATAAGTCTCTTACTTTCAGCTAGTCTACATAAGAATGAGGTTGGGGGTTATTAGCTGAGATTTATTTATTTTATTCAATAGATTATATTAAATTAGAATTAATGATTGTATTATATTAAATATTTGTTTTATAAAAATCAAGTTTTGATAGGAAAAATAATTCTTCTCTCTCCCATCCTTATACAAAAATAATTAGTTTCGTTTCCTGTTTGCATTCATTTAAGATATTATATCATAACACAGTCTTGAATATAAAACCTAGGTTAATGTTAAAGAATATATTAATGATGCAGATCATGTACAAAGAAAACATCCTTATCCTTTTTTCTTACTCACACTATGCTTGTTTCTTAAGCCACTATCTTTACAAAGGATCTTAGCCAAGATTGACTATTTCACTTGTAATTTTATAGGATTTGTTTAGGTTTATCAAGGGATTATTAACCCTATAATTCCACTTATAAAATTTAAAATAAATTTTAATGCATTCTTAACAAATCTATTAACTCTACCAATTATGCCAATAGGCTATAGTAACCTTTTTTTAGGGAAATCTTGTTGGTATAGAATTGTACCTTCTCCAAAATGGAAACCAATTAATGATTCAAATACCCATTTCCATAAAGTTTCTAATACCAAATTTTAAAAACATATTTCCACACTTAAAATACTCTTATTTGGCTATCTTGTTCACTATTTCCTTGTTTTAGGTCTCCTAGGTCATGTAAGCCTTGTTTGATTCTCAGTCATGGCAAAACCATACTAAAAGGTACAGAGAAATATCAAAACCTTGAAAATAAATTTTTAAACATTAAAAAATAACTCCATAAAATTTTTTAAGATTTTTTTATGGTTATAAACACTTCTATGGAATAAACGATAATGGAGGGTTTCCTTATCTTAGTCTTAGCCTAAGGACACAATAAAATCAATTGTGAACGAATGATAGTGTTTCAAATCTTCAAAATAGGTTTGTGAGGTATGTATTACATGTTTTACCTTATCCAAGGATTTTTTCACACTTTATTCCCAACTATAATTATTTCTCTCCCCAAATACAATCTAATATGCAAGAAACTATAGACATTACAGATCTGTATCCTATTGTGAACACTTAGTACACATTTTGATCACATAAAAGGTCCATAAAAAAATTCAAGGGTTAAATATATCTTACCAAAACATTATATAGTACCACAACTCTAATCCTTGATTATATCTTACAATAAATCACTACATAGTCCACTATACCATTATGTGACTACAAGAGACAAGGACAGATTTGTAGATACCTGTGCTTATAAGGTTATTTAATTAAATTATAATATTATAACATAAAATCACACTCATTTTATCTTTGTGAATGTATACCACAATGTTATAATGTACATTAATTACTATTTTGTTATACACAACCTACAAATAAGGAAAACTTACACAATACAGGGAACTATGCCTACATTCCCAGTCAAGATTCTCTTTAATTCATTTCTTGGTGCAAACATGCATTATGAAAACATTCATAAATCAAATTTGAAAAAAAATATAAAAAAATTCACAAAATAATAAGATAAATTCAATTACCAATAATCAATCTGTGTTATCCGCAATAGGGGTTTGCATATGGAGTCTACTAAAACAAGGTTCTCTTTTACCTTTTTCTTTGAAGTCTCCTTTCAACCAAACATGAAACACTCTTAAAAATAAATTTAAATTAATTATTTCATTATCATATCCATAAAACATGTTTTAAAACAAATATCAATCTCATTTCTTCACTTATCAAATGCATATACTGATAGCAATAGTAACATTGACCTCAAAAGGTTTGCATTTTTTCTTCATTCAAATAATAGGGGTTTACCAAAACATATCAAATTATTCATACCAAGATTTTGTCCCTTATTTATTTCAAATACTTTGAATGGAATCATTATGACATCACAACTAACTCTACCACCTTTTATAATAAGCATAACTAATTCTTAGATTGTTTCCCACATTAAAGCTATTGACCATACATTGATTTTCTCATGTTTTATCAATATGCACTTTATGGCAATTATTATAAACTAGATAAGACATTTATGACATTTAAATAGTATTAATAACTCTTATACACCCTTGGACATAGTCATACCCCTTTCCACCTTCAAATAATGCATGGAATCCTTTCACAAGGCTTAAGAAAATTCAAATTTTCAAATAGTGTCATTTTGGATGGAAACTCTATATTTGAAATTTTATGCAACTTGTACTAATCTATATCACTCATAAGACCACATTAGGACATAATACACCTATGAGACATAAAAAAGACAAATTTAATCCAAAATTGAATCCATTTTGGGGTCCTTAAGGATTTCCCTTAATTAATCATACATTTCCATCCATTTCAATACTCATTTTTAAATTTTGAAACAAGTTGTTTTTACTCTCAAATAAGCAACTAGTGAGTAGTAAAACCCTAGACAAACCTAGGTAAATAAGAGGTGTAATTTTAGTTATGATTTTTCATAGTTTAGATCAATTTAGAATGATGTTTTAATTCATTTAATCATATAAATCAGATTCTAAATCATTCATATCCATTTCAAATACAATGTTCATAGCTAGTGTGCAACACCTAGAAAGGTTAACACATGTTATTGATTTGTTTGGGTGAGAGGAAACTATAATAATTTCATAGTGTTGTTATTTTGGGCTCATATATTTTATTTAATCATTTTCATGTAAATAAATCATAGTTTTCATAGTATATCCATTTACATATCAATAAAAAAAACACAATAACAAATCCTTATAGCTTACATCTAGGAAGGTCAAAAAATCAACATTAACATAACTTTGATAGATATCTCTCCCTTAATTTGCATGATTTGAAAAATACAACCAAAATAAGTGTTTATTAAATATATTTAATTTTTTTTATTTCTCTCTACTTTTAATTATTTCATTTCAACGAGTAATTATTTTCCATTTCAATAAAATATTCACAAAACAAATGAAAGCAACAAAACCATTGCCAAAAATCTTGTCCAACCATACAAGCCAAATGATAACTTAATTTTAAAAACACAACAAGTCCTTTAAAAATAAATTTAGATAAGATTATATGATTACACATTACCTAATCTATTTTGGATGACACTTTTTGAAACACCTGGTCTTATTAGAAAAGGTCTTTTCCATAAGGTTAGGGCACCTAGTTCCACCATTAGTATATAGTCTGATATCAATACAAATATTAAGAGAAAGCTTTTAAATTCCAATTTAATCCCCATCCTCATCATTGACACTCTCAATTTTATAAAAGAGTAAGAACCAATTTCTAATCCACAATCATTATCCTCCCTTAGAATAGAGGCCATCGATATAACATTATCCAATCCTAGTATCCCATTCTCACTCCCTTATTCTACTCAGGTCTAACATCTTCATACATCATTCACATTTTTGAATGACATTGATTGGGAAAAGCCAACCTGATAGAGTTGATCTCTTTCTATGTGTCATTCATCTTAGTCTTCCTTATTTCTTTATTTCTAACATTTATCAGGAGATTCACCTCCTTATAATGTTAGAGACTAAAGGACCTTGGAGGTCTATTTATACACATTTTTACACTCTCAACAAGCACCTTGAAATTATGGAGGTCTTTTGGTTCCTATTTTAGACTATAATTACACCCTTATAGGATATTTTTTCAAGCTCTCTCACTCCTAGCTATAATATTGGAACAACCTTAGGCTATGGGTATCCTATAGTGAGGTTAAACCTCTAGGATTTTTAATGAGGCTAGCTCCTTAGATGCTTCACTTTGTCTTGATTCCCACATTAAAATATACTACTAACTAAGTAAAAGGGAGAGAAAGGCAACATTAAAGGGAAATCTAAGCTAAGGATGGTGATGCACCAAAATATGAAATGATCCACTTTTAGCCTAGAAACCTTAACAACTACTTATTAATCTAACCATGACATAAACTAATCTGATCCTATCTCAAGGCCAAAAGCATAAGTATTTTGTGTGGAGGTTGAATGGAAACCCTAAAATTTTAAGGATAGAAACAAATAGGTCTATATGAGACACTATAAACTTGTGACACTTTAAGGAAGGCACCAATGTCTAACACTTCACACAACCTACAAGGAACTAAAAGACTTAAAGAAAGACACATAAAGAATCTACAGATGATGAAAAGGGACATACATCTACAAGTTAAACTCTAATAATATATACTTGACTTCAAACCATAATTAGAAAAGTTTATCTTATTTCTTTAAGAGAGTGTTTATAAGGTGATTTTGATAGAGTAACTCTATTACCAGTTGAGGGATCAATTTTTAGGCTCAAAATCCTATATATATATATATATATAGAAGAAAGGGATGAGATAAAAGGGGGAGAGAGAAAGGAAGAGGGGAGCCTATTTGAGACATGAAAACTAAGCTACTACCTTCTTGTAATGAATGTTCCACCATTTTTTAACTAATTAGGGCACTATTTTACTTTGTATAAATGAAACTTTGTTTTTCCTAATAACTCAAGCTTCCTTGTTGATCAAAAAATATGATAGAAGATAATAACTTCTCCAAGAATGTTTTTTAATACTTGAGCTACCTTTTCTAATCACCTAATCTTTCACCTTTCATCCCCATGCCATATTTCACTTGTCTTGCACATATAAGGAAAAAATCCCCACAACTTTGAATTTGGACCAAGCCATGTTACTTCTACATTAAGCAGTCACTTTTTGAAGATGATGGCCATGTTGAATGACACAAGCCTCTCCATTAATTACACCTACAAACTCCTACTTTGAAACTTGGACTAGATCTTTCCTATAGATGGAAAACTAATCTAAGGACATTGGTTTTCCTATATCCATTTATGTCGATGTAAGTCTATAGATTGTGTAGCTTTTTTGATCTTTATTATGTCTAAAAGGCATATTTTTCCCTCTATAGATCCTAATTGGAAACACTTTCCCCTTTTAATGCATCTGGTCCAACTAGAATCTACTTAGCATTCAAGTCCCTTTTTTGGAACTGACAAAGCCATGTCAAAGGTAGCTGTATGTCTCTACCAAGTATGAATGGTTTGATCTTTGAATTTAAAACTTGGTGTGCTCCTTCACTTTGCATGTCCTATATGTAGGTTGTAGACCATGTCATCAAATTTGAAAGGAGAAGTCCTCATTGTCTTTTGTTGATTGGCTAGAGACCCCTTTGACAAATTTTGAATGCAATGACTATTTTATGAGCTTAAACTTTGAGACATTGGCATGAACGTCATGTTTCTTTCAAACACTTTCCTATGGGCATTTTTATTTTGAGACTTTTTCTTTTGGACAATTTTCTTGAATAATTTATGTGGACTTTTTTACTAGAGGAATTAACCTTCAAACTTTTTGAGAATGACCCTTCAAATTTTGAAAACTCCTTTAAAGAAGTGCCCTTTCTGAAGGAAAAGTATCTTTTGGCCACTTCAAAAATGCCCCTTTTCAAATGGAAAGTACCATTTAATTTTTTTTTAAAAATGCCCTTTGGTTATTTGAAATGAACCATCATATTTTTTGGAAAATACCCTTCAAACAAATTTGATTCAACCACCTTCCCAAAAGTAAAAATATTCGAGACTTTTGCAAAGGTCCCCTTCCTCAAAAGATACCCTTCAAAATTGTTGTATAAGACACTTTGGCATGGAAATGACTCTTTAAAAAAAGTGTTTTGGCCCTTTAAAACTTGAAAAGGTCCTTATTTATCAAGAAAATTACCCTTCAACATTCAATAAATGGTCTCTCAAATTTTTTGTTTTGGCACTTCTTCCCAAAGGAATTCCTTCTAAATTTTTTCCTTCAGCTTTTTATAAAATACCCTTCATATTTTTGTAAAATACATTTTGGATTTTTATCTTTGGGAATTTTTTTGAAAAAAGTTCCTTTGGACTTCTTGCTAAGTATCCTTCAAAATTTTTGTTTTGGACCATTTTCCCAAGAAAATCCCTTTGGGAAAATTGTCTTGGCCACTTTACTTTGAAAAAAATATCTTTCAACATTTTTTCTTGGTACACTTTTTGATAAAAATCCTTTGGCCCTTTTATTTTAGACAAAATTTCTAAAATAATTAAGATACTTAACCAAAAAGACTTGAAATAAATCTCCTAAAATAAATAGGTCTTCAAGGAAATTGTTGTGAAACAATTTCCCTGAAAGAATTCAATCTTTATCTTTTACTTCAGATATTTTGTTTTGAAAGAATTATCCCTTTAGAAAATTTATCTCTAACAACTTGTCTAAGAGAATTCAATACTTAACCAAAAAAGAGGTCCCAAAAGAAACTATTTTAGCAATGAAAAGGCTGAAATAATTCCAAAGTAAAGACTTAGCCTAAAAGGCTTTGTACTTAGCTTTTCTAAGGTCTGTAATCCCTTCCAGACTTGTTTATGAAACTATTGTTTGAACTTCAAGATTCAAAATTATTCTCAGCTTATTCATCTAGGAAAAATATTGGTATGTGGGCCAAAAAATGGCAAACATCTTTGATTACTTTCAAGGAAGCATGCTTGCTATGCTTGAAAAACCTAGACCACTTGCCTTGTTTAGTCCATTGGGCATGGAGTCATTAGCCTTTATAACTGAGCTGGTCTAAAACTGGATACAAGGTTGACCCTTTCTAAAAATTCCTCTTGAAGTAATAAAGATAATGAGAACAAAACAAAAAAATTTCCTAAGGGACTTAGAGAAGGGAAACACACAATAAAAAAGATGTGCATAAGGAACTTAGGAGAAAACATGAAAAACTATACAAAAAGTATAATATATACAATGGATACAAAATCTTCTAATAACAAGGATTTAGATGAATCCCATTGAATGGGATGGGTATTACCTATCCATATATTTAGGCTAGTTGAAAAGAATTATTTTGTTTACATCCATGGATCAAATAAGGACCACTCCACAAGTTATCAAATTTGGTATGGTTACCTAGCTTGGACTTTTTTGAATCCCACTTGAGGACTAGATCCCATTCCTTGAAATACCTTGCTATGGATCTCTTGTTAAAAGCTTTATTGACTTGAGCTTGATGTGATTCTAGTGATTTCATTACAAGGTCTCTCATTTCTTTAAGCTCCATGAGTTCTGCTAGTCTGACATGCATGGGATCATCTTCCATTAACTCCAGCTGATGGGCTAGTTCTAATGCAGGTAGCTCAAGAGAAATGGGTAGCTTGGCCTCCCTTCCATATACTAAGATAGATGGAGAATTTACAATGGTAGCTTTAGGAGTCACCCTGTTAGCCCATAAGGCTATCTTTATTTTAGTGTGCCATGTCCTCTGATTCTCTTCCATAGTTCTCTTGATGATTCTTATCAAATATTTATTTGTGGACTCAGTCAATCCATTACTTAAGGATAATAGTTGGAAGACGTGCTGAGTTAGATGCCCATATTGAGAGACCATTTAATTATTTTCATACTAAGGAATGTTAATGCATTATAATAAATGATAGTGGATGGAACACTAAACCTAGTCAAAATGATGCCATAGAAGCCTAAGACTATACCTTTATTAGCTTCTTTCAACACAATGGCTTCCACCCACTTGGTGAAGTATTCAATTACAATAAGCACCCATTTATGCCCTATATTTTATGGAGGGTTGATCATTCCTTTGAAATCTATCCCCCATTATATGAAGGGTTGCTCTACTTAAATTGGGTTGAGAGGAAGGGATGCCAATATTTGTTTACCCATAAAGAAATCACACTTTTAACACTTTATTACCCATGCATGAGAATCTTTAAAGAGGTTGGGATAGTAATAACTATCCCTCATTAATTTTTTTCTATAGTCCTTGGATCAAAATGACCTCCTACAAGCCCATCATAAAACTACTCCAAGATCCTTGTCACTTGATAATCATCTATGCACCTTAGGATCACTCCATTGAGGTCTTTTATGAATAAAACCCCATCAAAAAATTCATAAGGTATGGATTGAAGTCTAAAATACCTTCTCTTTTCCCTATCCATACCTTGTGGGCACTCACCTATTATCAAGAAATGTGTCATATCTTGGAGCCAACTAGTGTGAGGTGGAGGTGCATCTATCTGTGAGTTATCTTGTGTTACCAAGATAACCTCTTTGTATTCATAAAGGTCATCAACCATATGCTCACACAAGCCTTTGCCTCCCACTAGCTTAGTGACCTTGATCTTTATGTCATACTTTGTGACCCTGGTAATCCAACCAACTCTCTTTTCATTCAAGTCTTTGATAAGAAGGAAGTCTCTCACTCTAGGATGAGACACCATAAGATAGATTTTGCTATTGGAGAGCATTGGCCTAAACTTTTTAAATATTCTTACCACTATAAGGACTTATTTTTCCACAAAATTATACCTCACCTCATACCCCTCAAACCCCTATTTGAAAAATGCTATTGGTTGCTCAAGTCCTTCACCATTATTTTGCATCATCATGGTTGATATATTGTTAATATTGGCAAAGGCATATAATATGAAATCTCTTGAGAAATCAAGATTCATGAATGTGGGTGCTTGGGCAATGGCTTGCTTGATTGCCTCAAATGTTGATTTACCTTTATTTGACCAAGTGAACTCTTGGTTCTTCTTCAACATGGAAGTGATGGGTTTGACTAAGTTTACAAAACTAGGTATAAACCTTCTCACAAAGTTTATTTTCCCAACGAAACTTTAGAGTCCCTTCTTATGCTTGGGTAAGGATAAGGCCAAGATGGCACTTATTCTATCAGAATCAATAGCTAATCCCTATTTTGAGATAATATGTCCCAAAATTTTGCCCTTATGGACAAAAAAAACACACTTATTGGGATTCAAAGAGATCCCATACTCTCTACATATCTCAAAGATCAATCTCAGGCGATCTAAGTGATCACTGGACCTCTTGGAGAAAACTATTATATCATCCAAGTAGACAAGCACCATCTGATTTAGAAATCCTTAGAAGGTCATGTCCATTACTTTTTGAAAAGTGTCCCCAGCATTTGATAGGCCAAAAGGCATCTTTTGATAAGCATATGGGCCCCACTTGGTGGTGAATGCAATCCTGTATTGATCTTCCTCTCTTACTAATACCTGGTTATATCTTGAGTACCCATCTAAAAGAGAGAAGCATTCTAAACCAACAACCATTTGAAGGAGTTGATCCATGGATGGTAAGGAGTAGTGATCTTTCAAAGAGACCCTATTTAAGTATCTAAAATCAACACATAATAAGATCTCACTATTCTTCATTCTCACAAGTATAAGGTTGGCTATCCATGAGGAGTGTTTAATGGGGTAAATGATATTGGATTCTATCAATTTGGTCAATTCTTTCCTCATTATCTCTTGAATTTTTGGATTGACAAGCCTTTACTTATGCCTCATAGGCTTAGCATTGTCTTCCAATTCTATAGTATGCTGGGTTAGCTTAGGATAAAAACCTCTTAGATCATTGTATTCCCAAGCAAAGATGTCTAAATATTCCTTAAAAAGTTTAATGATAGCATGCCTTTCTACCTCATTGCTTACCTTCCCAAGGTTGAGGAGTCTGTCTTTGAAAATAAGGACTCTTTCATAGTTTTCCTCATTAGTTGGCATCAATACCTTATCTTTACTCATATGGTCTCCCTCATGGAAAAGACTTTCAAGGGTGACTAGCCCTTTAGGAAGTTTGTTAGACTTTAGTTGAACAATTTGATCATCATACTGATGTTGAAATTTACCTTGGTTCATTAAGAAAAACTTTTCTTCCTGCTACAAGAAATAATCAATTTTTTTATAATTTTCAAAGACCTACTAGTGGGCTTCATTAACTAGTATTGATGGCCTCACCACCACCTTGACATGTGGCTAAACCTTGGCCTCTTTTAGCTTACTTGGAATATCAAATGGGATCCCACAACTACCAACCTATCAGCATGCTAATTTTAGTTCCTTGGCATAGCTTGAATGTTAAAGGCTTAAAAATATTCAATTAGGTCCCATAATTTATTTTTATAAGACCTCATTAAAGGATTCTTCATAATGTTCAGGCCCCTGACCTAGTTCACTATAAGCTCACTATCTACATATACTCGCAACAGCTTGATTCCTCTCTTATTGTCCTATTGGAGGCCATGAATTAGGCCTTCATATTATAATACATTAGATGAGTAACTAAAATGGAACCTATGAGAAGAGAAATACTTATCATTTGAAGGGGAAACCAACATTTCCCCTACACCTACTCCATTTTTGCTCCTTGAACCATCAAAGAACAACTTCCACATACCATTAAATTCTTATTTAGGTCCAATGAGGGAATACATGAGTTGATTCTCTTCATGTAACAAATAGACACCCATGTCTCTTTCTTCAACACCTTCCAAAGGGTTGATAAATTGATTATCCCCCCATAGCTCATCCAAGAACAAGTCTAGAATCTCCTCAAGATAAGTATTTAGTTCTTGACCAATTATAAATTGATCCTCATCAAGGATAGTACAATTAAGGTTTTTACTATCTAGATAATAAGGTTCAATATGAAATTATGCCATGGTAGCATCCTTGATTGATACCTTAGTCCCATACCTCATTCTTAATGCCATGTATGACCAATATGCTATGAGATAGCCTCCTATCTTTATTGTGAATTCTATAGAAAGGCTTAACACAAAGTGAGGAGTTACATCAAAGATCAATGCATCATGAGCCATTGAAACACTAGGACAATCATGTAGGGTTAGACTCAAATATTTGATGATACGAGATGGATTTGTGGAAGGATCATCAATCTGTAGAACTCCCTTAGTATGTGGCTCATATTTGAGGTTTAGCTGATAAGCTATAGACTTTATAATTACTAAAGTGCTAGCTATACTATCTACGAATCAATTATGCACCAAGGAATCACCAACGATTAATGAAATGTAGAATAGAGGAGGTTTGACCACCTTACTTGATATTTATCCCAAAGGACCTTGGGTTGCATTGGTAAGGACCTCAATTTATTTTCTTGGTTGTTTACCTGTAGTCATTGTAACACCTATCTTGGACAAACCTTCTTGAAGGATATCCACTTGATCAAGCATGGAAAGAATGTCCCACATTAGTATACTCACACTATATTTATTCATTTTCTCAATAATGTTGATTAGTGGACCACCAACCTTCACCTATGCTTTAGGGGCCACTACTATTATTTGTTGAATTTGTGAGATTTATGGATCAAAATGAATCCCTTGATTCTAATTATTTAGATCTATTAGAACTTTTGTAATAGTAACAAGTTTACTTGGATTTGATAGTAATGGAGTAATAGTAGGAGGATCTTTGAATGATCCTAGGTTACCATTCATATTCCTTATTTTAAACCTTGTATTAGTTTCCACTAGAATGTATGCTTGGCTAGAACTTACCTGCTAATTGAGTGCATAGCATTCTTCTTGCTCATTGATGACCATTATAATATCTAGATGGTTTGGTACTTGATCAGATCCTTGGTATTGTGGAGACTACCCTAGTTTTTTCATCATGGGGATCTTTCTGTTTTGAGCCATTAAGGCTTGATTGTATCCATAAGCAATAACTTACTACCATTAGTCATTGAATGCTTGGTTAAAACCATTAGTTGAGATAATGGATTGCCTAAAATATTGATCCCAAGGTATGTTTACTCTAACCTTTTGATCCATATTATTTTGAATAGGAACCAAGGATTTGTAAGAGCATACAAAATCTAGGTTATAGCTACTCTACTTATTGTAGCTAGGCTATCCTTGCCTTTGCTCACAATTCTAGATTTATAAACTTCCCTTGAAGGGTGGTCTATTCCATTTATAAGATTGCTATTAAGGCTGATATGGAGCTTGATATGATTTATTAAACTAAGCTTGATACCTTTTAACATTTACCACATCATTTACCAAGGATTGGAGCATGCTCTTAAGTTTTAGGTAGTTTTTATGCTCTTGGGAATCACTTGATCCACTAGTGGAGGCCTTTTCCTACTTAGGTGAAGTTATATAGATAATTGTTGGAGTTGGAAGAATAACATAAAGTGGAGGAATAATTGTATGGGTGGTCTAATTTTAGGTAAAAGAGGCATTGGGGGCCTAAGAGAGAGCTTACCAGCTTGAACTAGGCAATTTTTACTTTAATAGCCACCTCATAATCATCTGGTAGTATGTCTCCTCCCATAGATTGGATCATTACAACTATATTGCTATTTAGAGCCTTCACGTAGTATAAGAATGAAAAGTTAGGGGATGTTCTAATAAAGGATAGAATTATATCCCAAGATTTTTGGAATCTTTTGTTGAAGTCTTGCATGACTTCATGGGGAGCTCTCTTGATTGTGGTAAGCTATTCTTCTAGTGACAAATGGTCACTCTTGTCTACAAATCTATTACACAAGGCCACTCCTAGATAATTCCATGATTGGATAGAATTAGGAGCTAAGCCTCTATACCAATCTAATTATTTTCCCTTAAGTGATAAAACTAATAATCTAATAGCTATATTTTCTACAATGCCATTATGGATATTGCAAAAATTAGCTATGTCATTGATGTGTTTAGTAGGGGTTATGGCTTGGTCTCTTATAAAATATGAGATGATTTTGAGAGATACTAATGGCATAGGATCATATTGGGGTAGATTCAAAGGAATTTTTCCATTGAATCCTATAAAATCTCTTTGGATAATCATGGTAATAGGGGGAACTATCAAGAGGTTGATTGTAAGGGTAGGCCTTGAGACTAGGTTAGGAAAAGGTTTTATTATGTATGGTAGAGTATTGGAAAACCTTAAGCTTTTGGATAAATTTAAGGGGAGTTCAAAAAAATCAAAAGGAATACCTCTAAAAGCTAATCTTGTAGTCACCTTTGACATGAAATATAGTTACCATTCTACCACTAGATTGTTGAGTGTTCTTTGGAGTTGCCAAATAATGAAAGATGAAAGCTATAACCACTACAAATTGATTAAATTAGCAACAAAATTGATGAATATTCCTTGAAATTGGTCCCAATAGGTGTACTAAAAACTATTGTAGACTAGAATTACACCCTTATGGGAGAGTTTTTTAGGCTCTCTCACTCCTAGCTACAATATTGGAATAACCTCAAGCTATGGGTATCTTGTAGTGAGGTTGAACCTCTAGGATTTTTAATGAGGCTAACTCCTTAAATTATTCACTTTGGATTGATTACCACACTAAAATATAATATTTAATAAATAAAAGGGATAAAAAGATAACATTAAATGGAAATATAAGCTAAGGATGGTGATTCACCAAAATATGAAATGATCCACTTTCAACCTGGAAACCTTAACAACTACTAATGAACCTAACTAATACACAAAATAATATGATCCTATCTTAAGGCCACACGCATAAGTATTTTGTGTGGAGGTCAAAGGGAAACCCTACAATTTGAAGGACAAAAATAAATAGGTTTGTATGAGGCACTATAAACTTATGATACTTCAAGGAAGGCACCAATGTCTAACACTTCACATAACCTGCAAGGAACCAAAAGAGTTAAATCAAGATATGTAGAGAATCTATAGATGATTAAAAATGACATACATTTACAAGTTAAACTCCAATAATGTATACTTAACTTCAAACTAGAATAAAAAAAGTTTATCTTATTTCTTCAAAAGAGTGTTTATAAGGAAATTTTGATAGAGTAACTCTATCACCAATTGAGGGATCACTTTTTAAGCTCAAAATACTATGTATATAGTAAAAAGGGATGAGAGAAAAGGTGGAGAGAGAAGGGAAGAGGGGAGATTGTTTGAGACATGACAACCAAGCTACTACCTTATTGTAATGAATGCTCTACCATTTTCTTAACTAATTATGGAACTAGTTTGCTTTGTATAAATGAAACTTTATTTTTCCTAATAACCTTGAGCTTCTTTATTGATTAGAAAACATGCTAGAATACAAGAACTACAAGAATGATTTTTAATACCTGAGCTACCTTTTCTAATCACTTGATCTTTCACCTTTCATCCCCACACCATCTTTCACTTATCTTGTATGTATAAGGATAACATCCCTATAACTCTAAATCTAGACCGAGCCATGCTACTTTTGCATTGAGTGGTTTCTTGTTAGAGATGATGGCCATGTCAAAGGATGAGATCCTCTCCATTAATTACACCTACTGACTCCTACTTTGAAACCTAGACCAGATCTTTCCTATAGATGGAAAACCAATATAAGGACATTGGTTTTATTATATCCATTTATGTTGATGTAAGTCTATAGATTGCATAGATATTTGGATCTTTATTAGGTCTAAAAGGCCTATTTTTTCCTCTACAAAGCCTAACTAGCAATACCTACCCATTTTAATGCATCTAGTCCAACTTGGGTCTACTTTGCATTCATGTCCCTTTTTTGAAACTGATAGATCCATGTTGAAGGTAGCTACATATCTCTACCAAGTGCAAATTATTTAATTTTTGCATTTAAAACTTGGCATGATCCTTCACTTTTCATGTCTTGTATGTAGGTTTTAGACCATGTCATCAAAGTTGAAATGAGAAGTCCTCATCATCTTTTGTTGATTGGATAAAGACCCCTTTGATAGCTTTTGAATGCTAACAACTATTTTATGAAATTTTACACTGGCACAAATGTCATGTTTCCTTTAAACACTTTTTTGTGGGCCTTTTTCTTTCAGACAATTTGCTTGAAAAATTTTTGTGGGCTTTTTTCCCAAAGGAATTAAACTTCAAACTTTTTGAGAATGACCCTTCATATTTTGAAAATTCCTTTGGAGAAGTGCCCTTTCTGAAGGAAAAGTATCTTTCAACCACTTCAAAAATTCCCCTTTTCAAATGGAAAGTACCCTTTAGAATTTTTGTAAATGTCTTTTGGTTATTTGAAATGAATCATTGACCTTTTTGGAAAAGACCCTTTATACAAATTTGCTTCGACCACCTTCTTGAAAGAAAAAGTCTTCAAGACTCTTGCAAAGGTCCACTTCCTGAAAGGATACCCTTTGAAATTGCTGCATAAAACAGTTTGGCATGGAAATGACTCTTCAAAAAAAGTGTTTTGGCCCTTCAGAACATGAAAAGGTCCCTTTTTGCTGAGAAAAGTTCCCTTCGGCATTTGGGAAATGGCCTCTCATATTTTTTTTGGGGTACTTCTTAACAAAGGAATTCCTTCTGAAGGAATTCCTTCAAAAAAATTTCCTTCAAATTTTTGTAAAATACCCTTTAGATTTTTTTTAAATACCTATTGACTTTTTGTCCTTGGGTACTTTTCTAAAAAAAGTACCTTTAGACTTATTGCTAAGTATCCTTCAAAATTTTTGTTTCAGACCATTTTCTGGAGAAAATCCCTTCGAGAAAATTGTGTTGGCCACTTCACTTTGAAAAAAATATCTTTTGGAACTTTTGCTTGGTGCAATTTTTGAGATAAAAATCCTTCAGGCCTTTTGTTTTGGACAAATTTTTTGAAATAATTTTGATACATAGCCAAAAAGACCTAAAACAAATCTCTCAAAAGAAATAGGTCTTTAGGGAAATTGTTGCAGAATAATTTCCTTGAAAGAATTCAATCTTTATCTTTTGCTTCTAAAATTTTGTTTGAAAGAATTATCCCTTTAAAAACTTTGTTTGAGACAACTTGTCTAAAATTATTCAACACTTAGCCAAAAATGGGGGCCTAAAATAAACTATTTTTGCAATGAAAAGGCCAAAAGAATTCTAAAGTAAAGACTTAGCTCAAAATGATTTGTACTTATCTTTTCTAAGGTATATAATACCTTTTATAATTATTCACAAAACTATTATTTGACCTTCAATATTTAGAATTCTACTCAGCTTATTCATCTAGGCAAAATCTTAGTATGTGGGCCAAAAATTGGCCAATAGTTCCATCATGAGAATGCCTTTCCACCACCTACTCTGAATATCATTCCACCTAAAATATAGCCCACTCCATAACCCATACATTATGTCAGTTGTCTCAGCCTAAACTTGGGGATTCAAGTGCATATTTTATCATGTGTACATATGTTATGAAACTAATGTGAAGGAACTCCATCCTTTTCATTTTAATCTTCTTCCACTTATCTTTTCTATCTTCTCCACTTCCCCTCTTCCTTCCATTTATTCTACGAGCATTTATACACCCCCATAATATGTTTGGATGATACACAGTCAAATTTAATGGACTAAAGGGATATAAAATAAGCCAAATCAACTTTAGTAAGCCATAATTGGTGAGTTAGAGCAACCCGACCTTCAAAACCAATGTAGACTACCAATTCTATGATTAATTTCATCCTAACACCCAAACCAGGAGTGGGGTATCTATCTATGAGATACAAGATGTATCTAAAATGGTAAGTAATTACCCCAAATCCAAATCTATGACCCTCACTAGAGTAGGTATGGTCACTTCTCACATGGCCATTAGGATGTTAATTAGCCTACAAAGACTAGACGTGGAAAGCATTGCTAAATATGATCATTATATAAAAATAATACACCACTTATAGGATGAGGTTAATTATATGAATTTGGCTACACATCCCACTAGAAGGAACCAAAATTCCTCTAACACATTGATACAACTTATAAAATTTACCCTTGGGTCTCTTTCTCCAAACTAGACTCTTTAATCTAATCCATCTCGTGCCTCTACCCATCCTATGTAAGAGGTTATTAGGACTAACATAGTAACTATTCTAGATCAACTCATCAACACCCTAATAGGTCACATTCATGACCTTGAGAAAAACCAAAAAAATCAAGGTTAGGGGATGGGCCCAAATTAGCTTAAATAAGATCATCCTTCTCCTTCACTCATCCAAATAATGACTCATCAAATGCCCAAAAAAAACTTACATTATTCCACCTCAATAGGAACATGTACCCCCAACAAATCATGCCTCTAACTAACCATTTGGAGATATCCCTACTCATGGGGTCCCCATCTAGATGCCTCCAAAGTTTCTACATATTATCAAACTCTTATTCAAACCCTAATGGGGATCATGTAAACTTACACTCTAACCTTTCAAAATGATTTGGTTGTCAATAATCCAAAATTATTCACACCATCAAGTTACATGCCTCCCACATACACTCCCCCTACATAAACAAGTTATATCCCACCTTACACAACCTTAGAATATATGCAAACCACATATACCCCACCATAATTAATCACCACTTATAATACATATAAAAATATTCCTTATTAATTCCATATGTATTCCAAATATACTAAGCCAAATAGATATTTTATGTCTTATTCCACACCACCCTATCAAGCTTCCACTATCACTTCTAGTAGTTACCAAACTAACCCTTATACAATCCCACCTTTCCACTCTAGTAATACTATGACAACAACAAAATTATTAAAATGGGGACTTATGTTGAGTACTTAAGGAGCATATCTATCTCAACATTTGAGGTTTTCTTCTTTTGCATCCCCTACTTAACCTTTTGACATTGAAAGGGAAGGATATCCCAACACACATGCCAAAGTTTACGCTACGACTGTTAGATAACTCCTACCTTTGGATGGGGTCATTGCCAAAATTTCTCCAAAAATTTATAGGTAATAGTGATTAAATAGTACTACCACCTCCTTGAGGGGTCTGTAATTTCTTTCCACCAACTCATGGATGATTTTTTCAAAGCATTAGATATAAAAAAACTCTTAAAGACTAGCATACAAGGGTTCTTACACATCAAATAAGAACATAATGAGTCAGTTACCCATATGATCATAATATGGTAGCAGTTATTATACTCTTCAAACATTGCACCCCACATAGATTGATATGAATTATGTGACATCTTCCTTAACTCCCTTAACACGGATATGAGATAGGATGTTTAAAAATTCCCATATTGATCTTATGAAGAAGCTCTTAAAGTACCTAGTAGATTGACCATGTAACCAATGATAGTGGTTGGTGAACTTATAAGACCAATGGATACATCATCACCCCAAACCAAAATAATTGAGGATTTAAAAATGTGAGTTCAAATAATACCAATAACCAAGGTGCCAAATTCCTAAATTGAAATAAGATTGCCATTACTGATGGTGTCACTGACCAGAAAAAATCCAAATCTTGTGAATAAAAATCAATATCAACTTTTGAACAACGCCAATAACACTAACAATATGGGTGAAAAGAGCCAAAATACCCTTCCTACCATTATTACTATTGAATTCAACTAACCACCACCATGTAAAATGTAGACCCAAAACCATAATCAAATCAATATCAACATGTCAAATAATTCCCATAGTTTTAGAACCAAAACTATTACCAAAGAAATAATCAACAAGGATTTGGTCAATAGGGGTAGAACATGAGGCCTAGGGAATATGATACTAATGTCTATTTCCTCTTCCAATGAGTTATTTATCATGATACTCATTACTATATGTAGTAAAATAAATTTATCCAAAGACTCCCAGAAGATCAAAGGTAAACATTTATTGATATGTTCTTGGGGAATGATGATATAAAACTCTAAGACCTTCAAAATAGCCTTGTTACCCCTTAGAATTAGAATATTCAAATATATAAAAACCCTTTTCCTAGTCACCAATCATGTGTTACTCAAAATAAAAAATAAGGTGGCCCAAAAAACCACTTGATTTAACATAATCGGCCCATGATGACATGCACCCATGATGTCAAAGCTTTCACCTCTAACACTACTAATACTGATGTCAATCCTTAGTTGAGAGTACAAGGCAAGTACAAAATGATTAGATTTGTAGAGTTATATGTTGAATAAAATTCAAATACCATTACTCACACTAGAGAATATTAGCCTATGACTATTCATACCTCATTTTTTTGGGAAACTAAGTCTATCCCAATATTTATGGGGAACTATGATTTGATCTCTAACCTAACCAAGATCTTATCCCACATCTCACTTATTAATTTAATTAATAAATCCCTCATTCACTGGTTATCCTTGATTGATGTCCTAGGAATGGGGTACCTATCCAATGTTACTCCTCCATAAGATGAAATCAACCATATCAATCTATATATGTTTCCACCTAGTCAAGAATCTCAAGATGTTGGCTATTTTTTTGATTTACATAGTCTTCCTCCTAACTCTAGATGGAAAAGAGGGGATATCCAACATTGTTTCTATAGTTTTGGATTTACAAAAATTATGTGAATAGATCCATGGTGGATGATGGAGTGACCATCAACATTATCCCATTTTATTTCCTAAAAAAAATTAGTTATGAGGAAACCAACTATTCCATAGCCTATACCCTACAAGGCTATGATAGCCTCATCCACTTCCATAGGGACCATCGTGATATTATTTAATTTGGATCACAAAATTGTGATAACTAGTTTTTATGTCATAAAAAAATCTACAGACTATAACATGATCTTGGGAAGGCCTTCGTTATACAATATGAAGGATATCCCTTCAACCTTATTTCATTAAATCTAGTTCCTACACCTAGGAAAGGTATTTTTAGCCCAGAGGGATCCTAATTTTTTTTATATGATACAAGAAACCATGTATAAGCATCATAGGTTACACATAAATTAACCATAGTTTTTAAAACATTAATGAACCAATGAAACCCAAGGTATTTAGATTAAATAAGGTGGATGAAATAATTCAGGCTCTATTGAAAGATAATTTATAAGAAAAAGATGTAACAATGATTGAGAAAGCTACTAGTCCATAACCAATCACTAGTTCAATAGTATCCACAATGTTTACAACAAAAATCATAAATATATTATAAAAATACATGCCACTCATCCTCTTATTTGACCCATGATAATTAGGGACCTATAACTTCTATGAGACTCAAAGTCATGAACCCCAAGAAGGTTTATCTAGTTTACAAAATATTTGCATGATATAAGTATTAGAGAGTGAGGAGGTCCCCCTTCATAACAATACTTACTATGATTACCATTATAATATCCTAGAACCTAACCATATAAGGGAAATTTATACTTCAATACTAATCTTATTACTTCTAAACTTCTTCAGAGCAAGTTCTTGGATCATGATATGATAGGGCCATATCAATTTTCTAGAGTTCCTAATCCATTGAATTTTATTCTATCTAAGATGTTATCCATTATAATTAAACCCATACCAAGGTATTATTCACATTATATGATATATTTCCCAATATTTATTTAGGTGTTATCTTCTCCCTTGATCATGTTAGTACCTAAAGAGAGGATTTGTACCTTAAAAATAGGTACCATAGAGATTAACATTGGATCTCATGCTTATCCACACATTCCCATGGATATGAATTCTCCACAATTTTGAAGATGGGATAAACAAATAAACCACTCATTGAGTTATTAGTGTAGACACCTAAAACTGGACACAACTACCCTTTAACTAGACTTCAGATTGATTCCTACCAACCATTACAAATTAAGCCTAAGAATCACTGAACATCCCAAATTTACTTGTGCATCATTTTTCAAAGCTCAAAATCACATTGGGTAATAAAAAATTTGGGTATCCTATTTTATGAAATCATAACCTCTCATAGATTCATCCCTAAGCATCATGTGACATCACAATAGTCAATTTTTTGTATGGACCTGTTAAGTGGGGTACCTGAACAAATATCAAATATTGAAGGATCTAAATGGCTAATAAGAATTAATTAATAATCTAAACCATATTAAAAGCATATTTTAATTATCCATATGCTATTAGTGAATATATATAAAAAATTAAATTCAAAAATGCAAATATCTTAGCCTTTATGAGTTGTCAAGATCTTTGAAAATATACTAAAATATCTATTTTGGAGACCCATTACTATTCATTGAAAATAATTACTAATTGAAAACCATTAAATTTATTTGGGTTATATTTGACTCACCTAGGTTATTTTTGACCCCATTCCATGTTTAAACTTCACCTTGACTCACCTTGGGTTGAGGTGAGTTCTTAAGCCTATAAATACAATACCTTGCATATTGAATTTTAAGATATTTTGGTACAAAGTTAACATGCAAAAATGACTTCAAATATCTATTAATATAATGTTATAATTCCCATTTTTTTACAATAAAGGTTATAATTCCAAAATATTGAGCCAAACATAAGCCACATCAAGCCACAATGGTGCCAAGGAGAGAGGGAGCTACACAAACTCCATTGTCAAAGACTCTTTGAGCATAAATAAAGTAAGATAACTCAAAAAATCATTTGGAGAATTCAAGGAAGGTAAGATATTGTGTATATTTTTCATTTTATTTGTGCTTTTCATTTGGTTTTGTTCATTAAACTCACTCCTAAGATCTAGGCTTGTAAGTGTTAGTGTTAGTATGTTTTTATTGAGTTTTATTTACTTGTTCTATAACTCTACTAATCTACCTTATTGGATTCCTATGATCATATATGGCATGCCCGGTGGGACTAAAAGCATCTCATATATCATGGAGACCAAAGTGTAGCTCTTAGTTTTTTAAATGAATGCTTGATCATCTTAAAAATTTGAGTTTTTACTTTTTTTTTTCATATATTATTTTTTAGTGTTATATAGATTATAGAGAGACCAATATTGGTTTTTCCTAACCGACATTGGTTTTTGTCCTAACTGACATTGGTCACTATGAATCACCCATAACTGACATCATTCACTATGTGCATCACCCAAAACTGACGTCGATCTCTGTGTAGAATAATAGGTTGATAGGCTATCTTTTGGAGCTTTGTTTTGGGTCATATAGACTCCATTTTTATGTTTTTTTTAAACCACATGTTTTCTCCTAAAATTTAAAAATATTATATTAGTTACCCTTAAAGTTGCATAAATATTTCACAAAATCTTGAAAATTCCCTAACATGTTTTACAGGACCCAAAGGCCACAAGGAGACATTTAAAACACTTCTAACTTTCAATTTTCACATTTCAAATTGGTGTTTTAAGAATATTTTTATTTAAATCATTTTTGTTTTGTTTCAAGATTTAAACAACAAATTACAAGGGGATAAAAAATTCACAACAAATTTTGTTTGGTGCATTAAAATGAAATTTAATCACTTAGTTACATGATTTTGAGAATGTTCATTTATGCCTTATTTGTTTGAATTTGTTTTTTTGTGCAAATTTATTGATGCATGTATGATCTCCCCCATCCCCTATAGGGAACTCAGATGACCCAAAGTGCTCTTTCTTTACCTTATTTCCTTGTCTAAAGGTGTGAAAAGAACATTGTATAGGCTCTCCCCAAAACTTGTATGGTTTGGGTGATTTCAACACAACCTTTGAAGTCTTTTAAATTAGTCATTTATTTTATGCAACTTTGCTTGTGAACAGGAGTTCATAGCCTCCTCATGAGTTCTTTAGGTAAGCTTTAACATGAGGTTTCATATCCTAACATTGTTTAAACCCCAATCCATGGTGAGGAAAAAAACATAGGACATGTATACTATGATTTCTATGGGGTTGAGTGGCTAACCTCTCTAATCATAATAAAAACTTGAGTCAGGTTTGGTTAACTAGGGCATTCTACTAAGTAGTACATAGATAAAATCACTATGTAAAGGGATATACCCTTACATAGAAAATTAATCAGTATTAACTCAATTTACGTGAGGCATCTCTAGTGTTAATCACACTTGGGACCATCTAGACGATCAAAAATTTAAGTTTTAGAACACCAAACTTATCACAAACATATTATTGATACAGGGTGAGTAGCCTAAAGTTCTATGCCATCGTACAATATCTTGGAAGAAGAGGAGGATTAAAAACCCTACTTATTCATGTGCTTTTATTTTTGGATTAATACTTAAAATCCTCCTAAGATCACGTATATAAATAAAATTTAGTGATACAATACAACCTTATCAATTTCAAGGCTTTGAATGTTATACTTAGTTCTATTTGGTCTTTTTCCCTTACTAGCTTGGTCTTTGAGTCTAAAACCATTTGTTTGTTTATGCCACATAAAAATGAATCTTGTGTTCACATCACTCCATTATTTAAGGAGGAATTATGTTATCCATTTGACACCATACCTTTGCCTTGAAATTTTTGTCAAAAATGTTATGTGTATTACTTGATTGAAAAGGGTAATGTTATGTTGCCCAATTAATTTCAAGTTTTTTATCTTAGAGTCTCAAAAAAAACCATTTATTACATACTTAGAGCATGATAAAATCATTACACTACTCTATTTATTTCATATACTTGTTTTCTTTGTTTCTAAAAATTCCATTTTAAAAACCAATCTATGCATGCCATTTGGATCTTTGTCTAGTGTCGTTATGCCATTCAATTTTGGCTAGCTTGTTTACTAAAAGAAGCCTAGTTTTCATTATTATTTATGCCTTTATTTGGGAGAAATAGCCTATCTTTCCATATGCCTTTTTCCTTATGCCTTATGCCAATCAACCAAGTTCATGTTTGATTTTGTATACCTAATATATACCAATTTTTTTCAAATTTGTTAGATTAAATCTCACCTTTGTTTAAAGTTTGGATTTTGTGCTTGTTTTGCCAAAAGTCCTAGCACATGCTTGTTTTGAGACTAGATTTTGATGTTGCATTTGGCCAAAAGACCTAGCAAATTTTATTTATTTAAATTAGACTTGTTGGAAAACTTTGAACCTAGAGTTTGGCATGCCATTTTTTATCAACCACTTAACCATTTATGTAAGACATTTAATGTTAGACATTTGATGTTAGGTGGTTTTATAATAATTTTTAGCATAGATAGTTTTGGAGATACAACTCCCCTTTGACCAAGTTAGACCAAGTAAAAACCTTTTATCTTTTGGACATCATTTTTAAGAGTTTGTAGAAATCTAGGCCTTTTATGGAATGTTCATCATTGATATGGATATGTCTTGTTACACTTATGGTAGAAATAGGTACAATCCAAGTTATGATAGAATATCCACACAAATTGACTATGTTTGAGACCCCTATGGTGAATAAGTGATTTGTGAGAAGTATTCTTATCCTCCTTATAATACTCAATTTTGGGAATAAATCCAAGCACCATGTTTAGTGGTACATTATTTGGGTTGGTTGATGTACAATGTTCACCATCTCACTGATCATGACATCCAAATCCCTACCTATACCACTAAACCTTATTTAGATTATGTGAGAAACCATTCTCCATAGAATCTAAGGATTAACATGTTAGGACCTCATCATTTAGCTTGTGAAAGTAACCAAGCCTCGTAATGCCCTACCATTTCTATACTAAGACCTCATATTTTGGATTTTGTGAGCAACTAAGCTTCATAATTCCATACCGTTTCTATCCCAAGACCTCATTTGTTAGCTTGTGCAATCAACCAAGCTCCATAATGCCCTACCATTTCTATACTAGGCCCTAATCCTTTGAATTATATAAGAAATCAAGCTTCATAACACCCTACCATTTCTATACGAGGACCTCACCCTTTGGCTTCTATGAGTAACCAAGCTCCATAATGCCCTACCATTTCTACACCAAGATCTCATCCTTTAGCTTGTGAAATAAACTGAGCTCCACAATGACCTACCATTTCTATACCAAGACCTTGTATTTTGGCTTGTGTGAGAAACCAATCTATACAATGTCATACCATTACCATTCCAGTCCATTCCACATATGGTAACTCATTATTCTAATAAAGTTATGTACCTACAATTCAATGAGTCACAGTTACTATCGTAGGCCATAAACCAACATTTATTAAGCCTATCCTTATCTAACCACCAACCATTACTCATCCATTTCCAACCATTAACCACTTTAAAAAACCCCTACCAAATGTCTAACCCAAACCAAGCTAATCAGTACCTCTCCAATCAAGCTAATCATTCAAAGACCAAGATGTATTCAAAATCGGTATTTTACAACTTATTATAAACTAAGGTCAAGAGAACCAACCAATACATGATATTTTTATTAAACCAAACATTTGTGATGATTCAACTTGTGATGAATCACCTTTTGATACTTTACCCATTATCGAGGAGTCTCACTCTAATAAGCTAGTCTTTGTTGAGTCACTTCTTAATGATTATAACTAATTTTGGGTAAATCATTACCTCGAGCATATACCTATTTTTAAATAGCCTCCCCTTAACAAGCCAGTCTATGGAGTTATCTCTTGACCTTTTTCCACTTGTTAAGGAGTCTGAATTTTCTAAACTAGTCTTTATAGAGCCCATTATACCATCATAGGTTGTCACTTGTCCAAAAATAAACATTCAAAAAAACATCATTATAAAATCATCTACACTAGATGAAGAATCAATAATGAAGTTAGGTTATATTCTTAAACTAGCATTAAATTTAGCATCATAAGTATAATTAAACATTAATCTCAATAATGGATTCAAAGTCCCTTGAGTTAGAATTAGCTTTAGAATCAAAATACGCTCATGATTGTTACAATATTGGTTACACATGCCTCATAGATTAGTTTGAATATATTTTTGATCCTAATATAGTTTTTGAGGATGATTACTTCATCTTTGATACAATTTCTCCTAGTATCTTCTATGAGGATTGTGCTACCTCTTCCCATTCCATTATTATTCCACATGCCATTACCAAAAACCAACTTAGCCATTATATTGACATTCCACCTCTCATAAGTGTTGATTAAGATCGATAGAATCACACCTTATTGAAATACATCCATGGTGACATATCAGTTGAAGAATATTAGGGAGGCCTAGACCACATTCATGTAGATGAAGAACAATCTCCTAGTGAAAAATTTTTGGAGGTCCTAAGGGACAATCAAATTTCAAACTCAATATCTTCTAGTGAAAGATTTTTAGAGGCACTAGAAGATAATAAAAGTAAAAAATTCAAAATTCCTAAGTGAAACCTTCTTGAAGGTGATATGGAACAAACAAGATAATTCTATTGGTAAAAACCTCTTTGAAGTGCCAATAGCTGAGCACAATAATTCTTCACTACTTGATGAAGACATTATAAAAGAAGAAATTAATATAGATTCCAATCTATTACATAATTAGATGGTAACTACTCTCAGGCCCAAAAAAAATAAAAATATAGTGATCTTATTGAGAGCATATTCAAAAGTCTTCATCCCCACCATAACCAAAGTTATGTCAAATTTTGAATCAACAAAATTATGTGTGCCTAAAAACTATGATCTTCATTTGTTTCCCAACCACTATGCATTATAGTATCATCCACATTTACATTGCCAAATCAAACCTATCATCCAATATTTATATGTATTTACCATCCCTGACCACACTTTCATTTATAAAGGCTACAAAGACACCTTTTATCAATATTTGGAGGAAACAAAATTAACAACTAATGAAGATCACAAAAACATCATTTGTGTCCAAATCTGTAGCATGTTCTTAATAGAGCAACTATTCAAAAGAGGTATGGGCTAGTAATTTACATGATTGATTATTATGGTTGTATCATATGTTGACTAGGATGTGTACCTCCACATTAGTAAGAACAACTGAATCATTTAAATTGGCTAAAATCATAAAAAACCAAAATCCATACCATTTTACCTTACTAAAAAACATTTACCTTAGTTAGAAACATTAGCCGAAAACCATACCTTTGCTTTGACATTTACCTTGCCATTCCCATTACCATTGTTTCATACCATACCCTTTCCTTTTCCTTATCACTTGGGGGCAACCATCTTACCATTTTATCCAATCTTCATACCATCATCATCCTAAACAATACCCTATGCATCCTACCATGCCATCCCTATTATACCTAAGACTACTTTTATCCATCCTACCTACCCTTTTTTGATCTTGGTTCCTTTGGTTTTTCCAATACCGTTTATGAGGGGATTCAGATCTAGTTTCAATAGTTTTAGAATTTTGTGTTTAAATTATAGTTTATGAAATTAGTGTGATATTGGATCTGGCAATTATCTTTCATTTATGATTGATTGGTGCCACTTATTATAACCACTTATGGGAAAATCAATATTCCACCTTTCGTTACTAATTATAACAATCTATGGAAAAATTAGTATCATAAACCTATGTTGTTGTCTCTTAATTATAACCACCTATGGGAAAATTAGGAATAACACCTTTTACCATGCATTGTTACATCATATTGTGATTATTATTCTCATTTGCTTGGCCATTTACCTCAATTTTAGAACTTGTTATGACCTGGTCAGTTTTCATTGCCTTTCATGTTGATAGAAATACTATGAATTGAGGTCCTAATGTGACTATGTACGTTATTCTTAATTTATGTCAAGGTTAGCTTAGTCCCCCTTTCCATATTCTCTCACCATTTTATGAGAAACCTAAGTCAATTCTCTAACCATTTTGCGAGTGTCATATTTTCAATGTCTAATGAGTTAAGATACCTCAAAATTCTAAAAACATTCAATATTTTAAAATCCAAAAACATTTGTTCTATCTAAGCCTAGTAAGTCATCCTCAATTCATCCTATTGGGGAAAAACCATTATTAAGATACTTTATTTTGATTTTACTTTCAAGATTTTTATGTGTTTGTTTTCTTATTTGTTTGCTTTTATATTTGTTTTTTTTAGCACTATGCTTTAACTCAGTCTATATGTGTTCATTGGGTGATTCCTTATGCATTATTCTTGAGTCCATACATATTCATACATCAACATTATCATCATTGTTTTTATCATTGGTGCATTGTTTTTAATTGTTTATTGAATCAGGAGTCAGTCCATATGCATATTTCATATAAAGTTATCATGGTGCATACCATAATGTGTTATATAAAAATTAGTTGAAGAAGTCTTATAAGAAATGAAGCTATAGAAGTTTCTCCTTGGTACCCTTGGTAAATCCTCCCACCCATCTTGATCAAATCAACCAATTGACATTCTAGTTGTATCAATGCTAATAAGGATGAACATCTCTGTATTGGTAGGTATAACTAAATAATTTCCATTGATTAATTCTTATTCTACTATTCATATCTTTCATCACTTTATACATCCTTGTATTCCAAGTTATTTGTGGCTTATTTAGTCATTATATCATCACATATACGTTTCCAGCTACTCATCTTTAATCTATATGATAGGTTATATCCTTGAGTTATGCTTTCCAATATACCCTATTGGGGAATAATCAAAAATCATTTTTTAATACAATTCATCTTAATGATTATAACCACCTATGGGTAAATCATTATTTTGACTCATCATCCCTAACTAGGGCATATATCATTGCCATTGATTATAACCACCTTCAAGAAACTCAGTGTCTCAACCTTTATTACTAATTATAATTGCCTTTGGGAAAATAAATACTTATTTTTAAATCAATGCATGCAAGAATTATCTTTATTAGATTAATCTCACCCATGGGTTAATTTCATTCTTCTTATTTATTCTTTTTTAGATACCATTCATCAATCGTATGTGATGGCCACTCGCTCAAGGCGGCATCAATATAGGCTTCCTAAACATTATTTGGAGCTTCTTCTTTAACCATATATTCTTTTTTACCTATTTCATTATTTGAGAAGACGTTACTATGCCTCAAAATTTTAATGCCTTCCCAAATAGGGGCATATTGTAGACACCTAAAACTGGCCACAAATAGCTTTCAATCAAACTTCATATTGATTCCTACCAACCATTAAAAATTAAGCCTAGGAATCACTAAATGTCTCAAATTTACTTGTGCATCATTTATCAAATCTCAAAATCATGTTGAGGTATCCTAATTGGGGTATCTTATCATATGCAACCATAATCTCTTATGGATTCATCCCTAATCATCTTGCAACATGATAATAGTTAATTTGGAATTTGGACCTATTAAGTGGGGCACATTAATAAATATCAAATCTTGAAAGAGCTAAATGGCTAATCAAAATTAATTAATAAGCTAAACTAAATTAAGAGCCTAGTTGAATTATCTATATGCAATTAGTGAATACCTAATTGAGGAAATTCAAAAATGAAAATATCCTATCCTTTCATCATTACTTTTATGAGTTGTCAAGCTCTTTGAAAATATCCTAAAATATCTATTTTGGAGACCCATGCCTATTCATTGAAAATCATTATTAATTGAAAATGATTAACTCTACTAGGGTTATATTTGACTCACCTAGGCTAGGTTTGAACCTATTCCATATTTAAACTCCACCTTGACTCACCTTAGGTTGAGGTTAGTTCCTAAGCCTATAAATACAATGATTTACCTATTGATTTTTAAGCTATTTTGGAGCAAAGGTATCACTCACAAATGACTTCAAATCTCTTTTGATATAATGTTGTAATTCCCATTTTGTTACAATCAAGGTTATAATGCCAAAATTTTGAGCCAAGCATAAGTAACATCAAGCCACAATGGTGCCAAGGAGAGACAAAGCTACACAAACTCCATTGTCAAAGACTCTTTGAGCATAAACTGATCAAGCCAACTCAACAAAGCATTTGAATCATTCAAGGAAGATAAGAGATTATGTCTTTTAAATTTTAGTTTTGATTTTCATTTGGTTTTGTTCATTAAGATAACCCCTAAGATATAGTATTGTAAGTGTTAGTGTTAGTGTGTTTTTATTGAGTTTTTTTAATGTGTTCTAACACTCTACTAACCTCCCTTATTAGATTCCTATGATCATAATTATGATCTTTCCCACATATAAAAAATGGGAAAAATAATATTACCCATGCCTTATCAATAGTACTACAAGTTGAATAACTATTTATACATGCCTCTTGCACTAAAATAGGATCCTAAGTATCCTAACATACTCCCCACACCAAAAATCCATCATCACTATTGACTATTCTAGACACTTTTGCTCTCTTGACACTTGATATGCTTGGAGAGGGTCATTTTTTGTAAAAATCAGCTGAGTATAGTTCTTTAAGAACCCTTAAGATGCATATGTTACCATAATAACATGTATGTTGAGATTATTGATGTTACTTGAGCATTTTGATTCATTTGATAAGACCTAATAGTCATTTGTTGAGATCATGGGTTGCATTAATCTTATAACATTCCTATTGGAGTGATTTTCAACATGGATGTGTGTCTAAGTTATTTTTAAAGTCTTTTCAACCTTGTTAGGCTATATTTTATATCTAAAATCATTTAGGTTTCTCCCCAATGCAATATATTGTTAAAAGGCTTAATAAGTCAATCCTTAGGTCATGATGGCCTAATGAAGCCTATTTCATAGATAAAGACATGAAAATGCTTTTCAAGGGTAAATGCATCTAAAGAGTCCAAACTTAATTAATTAATGGCCTATTAACATTGTAAAGGATTATTCCATTTATTTTAATGATAAATGAAGCAAAAGAGTCTTAAGGGCACTCATAAGGTCATGAATACATCAAAAAGTCCTTAAAAGTGCTTGAGTCTATAAAGGGTTAAATTGTCTCAAGTTATTCATTAAAGTAATTTTAGGAAAGGTGAAGCATTATTAAAGTTTTAGTAAGTAATTTTTAAAATTTAAAACTCCTTATAAACTCCCAAGTCCGTACAAATGGTCAAAGAATGCATTTGACCAAGTGTCTCCCTCTCTTGTCTCTTTCCTTGAAGGCTATTGAAAACATCTCAATGTGGGAGGTATGCATTTAAACCATAAATAGGATAGTAATTAAATTTGAGCCCTCATTCAAGGTAGTCTTCATTGTTCCAAAATCATTTTTTTCAAGTTTGCAGGTTTCATGCAATGTTATATATAGTTAAAGGAAAAGATATCAAGGTTTTCTTGAACATCCAATGACATTATTCAGATTTTTAATGAGGAAATGTTGATTTTCAGGCCCACATGATTTATTTTTAGGTTTTAATAAGTTTTTCCATGGTTTTCAAGGTGGTAGGATCTAAATAACAAGTCTACAAGCCTATAAATTGGTTCTAGAACATTTTCATGACTGTATCAACATTATATATTATCTAGTTTTAATGCATTTATAGGCATATATTAAAGTGTATCAAGGCATAAAAAGGATTGGATAATGTTAATATAGTTTTAAGGATTATATAAATGATGTTTATAGCAAGGGAGAAAGAAATAATCACTCCATTTCAACAAAAAAGGTGTAGGTAAGTCTTAAACCCTGCTTAAACACTAAGAACCCATGAATGCAATTTTTAGACATTTTGAGGCTTAAGAAGGAATAAAAAATGAATTATAAGAGAATAATATGCATAAAAACATTTTAGGTGATGATTATAGGTTTTCATAATGCTGTGATCAAAGTGAAAAGCTTCATTAAGCCTTCAAGAATCTCTTAAGGAGATAAAATACAAGTTTTATAAGTAAGTATGAAGAGTTTCAAGGATTTTAAAGCATGAAAAGGGTTAGAGTGAGTTTATATATGTTAATAAATGTTTTAAATATTATTATTAAATATTTTAAACTTAGATCAAGTTTTTATATAGCTCAAAATCACACCTACAGGTCTACTAGCTACTCAGTTAATAAAAGTGCATAAAGAAGTAAAAAAATGTGTTTTCTCCATGTTTTAAGGTTGAACAAAGGGAATAAATTAATTTTAAGGGATTATTTTGATGGTTTATAACTTTTAAAAGTGTTATATGTCAAAAATAGGTCCCAAAACTACATTTATGATTTTTTGAATGCTTCCAGCCTACTTGCTGGCCTACTAGGGTTTGAAGGTCAAAATCCTCATAAAACACAAAATATCACTCTAAAATTCATTAAAATTGGTTTAAACGTGAATGTATATGTTATAAAAGTTTTAAAATTTGTTTCAAAGTGATCTAGGATCTATAAATAAAGTTATGCTAAAAACTTAGTCTGTAGGTCTAATTCGTAGGCCTAGGAATCATTATTTTTTATTTTCTTGCATGATCAAGATTGGTTAAAGGTGATGATTATGATAAATCAAGAAAAAAATGTATGTGTGTGATTAATATTTAATGTAATAAATAATCCTTTTTCATAAAGGTTTTTATTTAAGAAGGCTTGTAGGCCTAACTAGTTCACTCAAGCAGGTTATAAGTTGATCATACTTTGAGAGATCCATGGTATTAATATATTAAATAAAGTTTGATGAGGATTATACATGGTTATAAAGGAATTATATTATCATAAAATCACCTTAAAAAACCTTTTTTAGGTCTATACCAATATTTCATGAGATTATTTACTAAGGTCACCCAAACAAGCATGTTTGCAAGCCTAGAGAACCACGAGTTCAAACATGAGAAAGTTGTAGGTCTAAAAACATTAAAGAGTATCTCCATGGATGTTTAAAATATTAAAAAAAAGTTTTATATCCTGAATATGGTCTACATGGTGTTAAATAATAAAAGGTAAGATCTTGAATTCATCAAGCATATCTACAAGCCTACAAGGCATGTTTAAAGATTGTCAAGACTTCTAACCTACTGTAAGATCTATAAGTTAAAAAACTAGTAATTTTATAACCTAAATACTATATAATAGACCTATTTTTTTAATAATGGTATTTTGAGGGTTTTAAATGGATTATTATAGGTTTTCAAGATGAAAAATGAGACAAGATGAAGATCTAAAACATGAAAATACAAGTTTCTTAACTTCTTCAAAAGCTATTATGAGAAAATATGATGATTCAACAAATTATTAACCTCTCTATAAGACTTATACCTAAATTTCAAGGAAAAACTCAATCAAATGATGCTTATACAACATGCCTAGTGTTGACATGAATGGAGTTAATGGTCACTAAGAGCATGAAGGAGGTATGAGGCATTGGAAAACTGCTCCTTTAGGTGTGTAACTCCATCCATGGAGTGGGAATTAGGTCAAGTCAAGTCAATACTACAAATGGAGTAGGATACCTCTTTAATTCAAACATTAAACAAGCATGATGTTCATGACAATTCAACTTGATCTAGAATTTCTCTAGCATGCATGCATGGGAGGTGGAGATGGGTGAATTAAAGCTGAAAGCAATAGTTTTACAACAATATAATATTCATGAAGGATCACATTCATCATGTTCAAGCCTCAAAAAGGATAAAAATATTAATAATGGGGTCTATTATCCCACTACTATGCCAACCTCCATAGAATATCATCATGATGATAGGGTTAGTACATTAAAAAGGACTTAATTCTTCCATTTTCCATGTTATCTTCTATTTCATGGGCTAGAATAATGGTGTGACAAAATAATTTATGAGGTTTTCTAGTGATTTTATCTTATCTCTTAGCTCATTTTATTATATATAGGGATGAAAATGCCTTTTTCTTGATCCCTCCTCTTGGGTATGACAAGACTCTACTCTTTTAAAGAGTTGTAATGATAGATTAGGTCTCGAATTATCAATAAAAAATTATATTTGCCTCTTTTATATTTCTATCTAACTATTTATTTGAAGTTTAGTTGAATTTTGTATATTTTAGTCTCTTTTTCTTAGTTTGAGATCAATTGTAGATTTACATTAGTATCTTTTGGATTATTTGTATAGAAATTGTAGAAAATGTAGCCCTTATTCAAGATGGTTTCTTCATCATACCTCTGCTATAGTATTCTTTTAAGAGTGTGCAACTAAAATATATCTCTTAAAGGTTTTTCTTGTGCTGTTAGAGTGAGTGGAGGAGATCTATAGATTATTGGTGCATCACCTCATTAAGTTTCAATTCAATTTATCTTCCTTTTTCCATGACAAACACAATGTCTTAGATGTAGATAGGTATTTTATAATAGTTTTAGGCATGTAGTTAATCTTAAACTAGGTGCATCTAGTTTATAAAGGAATCAAACCTTCTTTAGAGGTTAATCCTAAAGAGACAAGGTCCCACACCTTAGGGATGATCCCATTATTTCCATTAGATTAGTTTATTGAATGAAAAGGTGCAATATCCAAGGGGAAACAATAACAATGCCAATATACTTCCCACACCAAAGAGAATGCTTAGACAATGACATTTAAAGTTATTAAAAGTGCTTACCTACCTTGATCTATATATTAGAAGTAAGACTTTTGAGTTCCTTGAGGTACTTCCTTTCCTTTATTTAAACCATAGAATTATCCATTTTAGATTTCCACAAGCCCAACCATTTGCCTTGAAAATGGGAGGGGCTCATTATTCTTATGAGTCTAAGGATTAGGAAACCCAAGAAGGGTTTCCTAACATTGTCAATATCCATATGGTTGAAATATCAAAAGACCAAAAGACTTTTTTAGATGACTATTCCTCTTATACACATAAGTAGTGGGTCATTTACTATAATGGGGTCAAGTGCCACCTAGGCACTATGGCATGCATTATTATCATCTCTCTTAAGGGATAAATCATGCCTTTTGGTTTCAAGATAGAATTTGAGTGTATGAACAATGGGGATGAGTACCAATCCTTGTTTCTTGGATTCTCATTACAAATTTTTTAGGAATTAAAAATTTGAAGATCCAAGGTGACTCATAGTTGGTTAAAAACCAAGTTTTTGAGGTTTACCAAATGAAATCTAAGCACCTTACATTATATAAAGTTTTTGTGTATGAGATTTTTTAAATACTTTGACTTAATTTTTATAGAATAAAACCCCAAGGGAAGAAATTAGCTTGTTAATTCCATGGCTAATTCATATTCACACTTTTGCTCTTTTTTTGTTATGTTAGAGTCCAATTTCATAGTTTTAGTTGGGAAAAAATGTCTTATGCACAAAAATACTATTGATCACATGATCCCCCATATTAGAAGAGATGATAGTCATTAATAATTGACTTAGCTGAGAATGATGAGGTAATTATTGAGTTCTTTTGATCCAATGATGACCTCCCATATTTTCACCATAAGAGAGGTTTCACTCTTAATTGCTATCCCATGTCTACCCTCAGAGGTGAATACTTAAATTATTACTACCAGTTTGAGGATTAATTATCCTCTAATGATGAACATAATGTTTTAATATATAGGGTGAATATCTTGATCCTCCCCAACACCTAATGTGTTTGAATAGGTAATATTAGAAACCCAAATAGTGCCCTACTTGAAGGCTAATAGAAATTTCTTTGAAACTCCTTCACACCTGGAAGAAAATTAGAATGATCTAAGGTGTGGGCCTCTTGAACTCATACCAAACCTCTAGTTTTGATGAAGCTAGTTCCTGTGATGTATCACTTTACTCAATACTACTAAAACCTACTGTACTTGTTCATATTTAAAGGGTAAGAAAGTTAACTAAAATGGAAATCTAAGATACTATTGGTGATACACTTATATAATTATTTCATCCACTCTACTTGAACTCATAAAACATTGATAAGATAAAATAATGACTAAATCTATAACTCCAAAGTTTCATATGCATCAACATTTCACTTAGAGGTTTCATTAATTGGCCAAAGAATGAGGGAAATTATGGAATATTCCTGATTCAAGGTACTAACTAGTCACTTATATCCACTATTATCCTCATTAAATCAACATCAAATACTAAATATGACCTGCATAATATGAAAACTAGTAACTAGGTGAGATTAGGACCTACCAAGGGAGAAAAGTCTTCCACATGTGCAAACCAAACCAATATTACAAACTATACCAGAATATAAAAATATTAAAATAAACATTTTATTCATCTCAAAAGGTTACAAATATCAATCTTCATAGAGTCTAGTCATTCCCAATAGAGGGATCCTAAAAAATACCCTGAAAGCCTGAATGTATAGAAAATAGAAGAAGTGAGAAGAAGCTCTAGAAAATGTGGCATAGAGGTGAGAAGATAGGGTCAAATCCACATGAACTCAAGTAAAAAATCCACTTTAACTTGTAACAAAATTCTTTAATATATCTCCTTTGTTGAAAGTCTTTGCATGAATCTCATTTTGGTGTTAGAATGAGGATGGTGGCCCCCTTGACTTTATAAAAATATCATTGCATGAATGATACACAAATATTTGGTTCTAAACTAAACTTTAAGGTGATATAAAGACATGTGAAAGTCCTTTCTTGCATGAAAATTAAGAAATATGGATGATGCTAGTCAACTAGTTAACTAGAGTGACTGGCACTTCAAGACTAGCTAATCGCACTTTAGCCCCTCATTGCATGAAATGGAACTTTTAAGGATGTAATTTTATTTATATCTCCATGTGAAGGATAAATATGTGACATAAAAACTCCATGTGAACTATCCAAATTCAACTTTAATTTTTTGATCTAATAAGCCTTTTAAGCCAATTAAGCCTAGTAGCCTACTTTAAGCATTTGAAATCCATTTAACCTATAAAAAAACTTTTAAAACATGAAAACATGATGATATTATAATTTAATCAACTCCTCACATCATAATATTTTTTTCTTGATGAATAAACTCATGCCACTCAATCACCATGGTTGACTAGGTCAACTTTACCTTATTTTACTATAGACTAGTTGTTTTGAAGGAGATGGTAAGGGAAATTAAAGGTATATATATGAAAAAATAATGATTTGGGGATAAATAAAAAGTCTCAGTATTTAAAATCCATGGATTTGATTTCATGTATACTACCTTGTACCTCATTTTTCATGTTTTTTCTCCAAAAAACATGATTTATGCCCTGATATGTATAGTTACATACAAAAAATTAGAATTTATGAGATAATATCTGAGTCTAATTTATGCTTGAATAGTTTTCAAGTTGATCAAAGAGGTTTTTATGGAATAAAATCAAATTTTCTCAAAATTGGTCACTATGAGGGTTTATGAGGGTTTTAGAGCTAAATCTTCTTAATGATGATTCATGAAGCACATACCTTAAAATAAAAAAATATTTCCATTAATGTGTATTATACTAACCCCTTAATTTTTTTTAAAATATTGGATTCCCATGCAAAAGATATGAGAAGATATCACGTGAAAGAAATTTGCCTATAGGGTTTACAAGCATACTAGACATGCTTACACTCCTAACGATTGTTCATAAATAAAATATCATTAACCAACCTTAATTTTTAATTAATTATAATTTAATATGGGTCCTCAAATCATGATAATATTGTTTATCCAAGCTATTCACATGGTGAAAGATATGAGCATCTGATTAGGTGGTTTGAATGGGTGTCTAGAACTATAGAATTTGAATTTACTCCTTGGACTAAAGATGAATCTTCCATTGATTATTCCTACCTAAAAAAATCATCATGGTACCTATAAAATTCCATTATATCTATATAAAAAATTCATTTTTCATTTTGGTGCTTGGGGATGCCTTTTGGTGCTATAGGCCTCCTAGGCCTAAAATTAAGTTTTAGACTAAAATTGAGTTTTGATGCTTGGATCACCTATGAGGGAGTATGAGGGATTAAAAATCACTATCACCCATCCAATTTCACCTTTTATTTCATCTCTTTTCTTCTCAATCTTTACTTGTCTTCATGCCTCCTAAGGCTGCTTGTGGGGTTTCTTGTAAATATGGCCTTTGTGACCCTGGATCTTTGAGTTTGTCTATCTTCCCATCTTAATTGAGATTATAAAAATTATATAACCTTGTAAATTTCCTATAAATATCCCTCTTATTTTTATTATTCTTCATTTTTCAAATTTGACCCTTATGTCACTTTTCTTAAGACCCTATTTCTTCAAATCACTCATATGACTGTATGTGGTACAATACTATATGTGGTCTATTTGAGATAGATAAGTGCTTTATGGTCATTTAAATGACTTTTTTCTTATATAAATGTTTATACCACTTGATATCTTCTACCCAACTCCTTCTATCTATTTAACTTTCTTAAGCTCCAAACCTTGTCCTATTCCATACAAAAACTATACCTTCATGTTATGCTTGGTAACTTAGTACTTGACCAAGGTCTAGAAGGTGTATTTTCCACTTAAAATTACCTAATTAATTCATATACTCTACTTTATTTGGATAAGGCCTTTGATTTTCCTTCTATCAATAGTAGACTGTGAGAGAGAGACTTGGCTTTCTTCCCTATGGCTATAGGTGTTAGTTTACAAAGTAAAAGACTAAGTTTTTGAGTTATTGGAAACCATTTCATCTTGCCATTGAGCATAATCCATAATAATTTTTTGATATATTCTCTTGTATTTAATGTGAAAACTCCTTTATAGTCCATTAACCCTTAACTAGCATACTAGTTTATAGGTAAGCCTTTAGCCTCATGTGGGTGTAAGTGTGAGTTTCAAAAGAGAGATATAAATTCTTGGTTCATTATAAGATTTAAATCTTGATATATATATTTAAAAACACTATGATATACCTTAATCATTACAAAACTCTATAAACCTCAAGCCAAATAATATCTCTTCATATCCCTCTCCTCCATACTACTTGATTGTACTTACTACTTGTATGGAATGGTGTCAAGATTTAGGATTTAGGGATATTGAAATGGGGAAAAAAATTAATATGATAGGTTATCAACTTTACAAATGATATCTCTCTAGTCACAACACTTTCTTCTTGAAGGTTTTTCAAAACTTGAAAACCTATTCCATAGTATTTCTTATCCTATTGACTGTAGATCCTTATTTGATTGTTGTAGGTCACCTTTTTTAGGTAAACCTAACTATGGTTTATCTTATATAACCCTCATAATCCTATTAAATCCTAAAAATTATATAATTTTCATGAAGTTTTTCTTGAAACAATTTTCATCATTGGACCTCCCTTTTAGCATCAACCTACATTCTAGCTTGGAAATAGACCTTAAGCCCTATGATGGATGTAGGTGTTAATTTACAAGTTTAAACCTGATTATAGGCATTATTTGGAGTTATATACCCTAAAATCATCATCATCATCATCTATTATCTATCTTTAATCATTCATATGAAACTCTCCTTTACTGTCATAGAAAAACTTTCTTTGCTCCCTATTAGAAATAGGTCTCGGTTTATGAGAGAGTTATAGGTGTAGCCTCTTGATTACATTTATTGAATATAGGAAAGTAATTAGAGTCATTTCATTTATGATCCTTGGTGAATAAACATATATTTTATCTCATTTTATCACCCCTTCAAGTATGAACTTCTTTCAAAGATGCCTATTTGCCTTCAATTTCATGTTGGTTCAAGGAGAAGCATGTGTTCTCCTTTGGATATAGGTTACCTTGAGAATATTTATGTAGGTGGGAACTATTAAGAATATACCTATTAAACTCATATTTTTCATTTTATGTTCTCAAATTTATATGCACTAACTTGAAACATTGACACATGCACATTCATTACTTCTCCTTTGAAAACAAAAATATTTTCTCACCCTAGCTTGATCAAGTATGAATTAGGCTCACTGTATGGACTAGGGCAATGTTTGAGGCTGCCTTATGGAGTTTTTAAATACACAAAGTTATTATGAGTTAGTCTCATGATGATTATTTCTCAACAACATAATAATTTCTCATAAGGCATTTGAGAATCTTTAGGTCTCTTTAAGAGCATAGTGTACCTTCTTGATTGTAGGTATGGTTTAAAGTTGTCTATATGTATAAATTATTATTCATTTTTAACCCTTCAAGTTTTTCAAATTGTATTCCTTTTATTCTTTCAATTATTCAAGGTTATCAACCTCAATTATTAATAGTTTGTAGTTTTTGTAATCTACCTCCATGAACCTAGAGACTTGCTAACCTATCCATGAAAAAGCTTGATGTAGGTAAGGTCCCATTAAGATCTATAGGTGTGATTTAAGGCACTATAAGTCCCTTTTTATCTTTATCTTGATGTTTTTACATTATACCTATGTGTATTTCAAACCCTTTATTTAGGTTACTTGGTAGTGCTTTATGTTCTTTATATACCTTGATAAGTCACTTGATAAACAAAACTTTTATCAACTGTAGATGGTCCTAGGTACAAAATCATAGGTGTAGTTCCTTAGCATCAAAAATGCAATCTTGAATACCTCTTAAGGTATATGATACAAATAAAATAATGTTAAGACTAAGAAAATTTTCAATGATAACCTCATTCAAACCTTTATGTCATGTAAGTCATCACAAGGACTACCCTCTATCAACTCTAGGTGTATCATTAGTGCTATTTTTATGGACAAGGCTTATATGTGACCTCAACCAAGGCCTAAAACCTGATTTGGTCTTGTTATTATTCATTATTATGCTTGATGAGGTCATTTTTATAGACCATTACAACCATGAATTAGATCATAGTCATTCTAATATTGATGTATTTCATGAAATCCCCATGATTGTGTTCCTCTCTTGCTATAGGTGGTCATATTGAAATAGTGGCAACTTACAAGGTCTACACACCTACTCTCACCTCCATGATGGATTTATCCTTATACTATGGATTTTTTTTATCTCCCTAGACCTTGAATAAGGTATCTTTCACCTTTATTCCTCATTTTACCTTCATGACCATACCTTGGCTATAATATTACTTCTTGTAGGTTTCATCTTGATTGTATCTTGATGCTTCATTTGGTCTATATATTCTTTTTCATGTTTGTGTTTATCTTGATCAACCATTGGATATCTATAATAAATAAACTATGGAATGGAGGTGGGTGGAAGGGTTATGAGGATGAAATATGATGAAAAATCATGAATGGAGGGGGGAAAAGGAACAAGAACACAATGGGAATGGTAGTATTATGACAATGGTAATGGAGATGAACAAAAGGGAGGTGGAAAGGAGACAAAGATCATGTCAATACCAACCTTATTGATCCAATGGAATCATTTAACCATCCCATATATGATATAATAATTTTGAGGTAATTTAAGGAGGGTAAGAAGCTAAAATTGAAACCTAAGACAATGCTAAAAACCTCAAAATATGTTAAATTTCCTTTAACAATGCTAAATAGGCCCTTATGAGATGCTTTGAGAGCATAGAGATGGGATCAAACATGAATCCTTAGATAAATTATTGATAAAACTAGTTTTAAAACATGATATCATGACTAAAAACCATTCCATGAAGAAAACTGAGGAATCTTGAAAACCCACTCTCTCTCTCCAAGACCATATAATATCTATTTGAAATCATGCTCAATTGCAGATAGCATTGACTATATTTGTGAGATTTTTTAACCTTGAAATTTGTGATGAAAAACTTAAGTAGGAAATGAAAGGGTGGATTAGGTTCCCAATAATCTCTAAAAACTTGATTTTTTTGAAAATGTTGCCTTGGTGAGGAGAACTTGAGGAAAATTGGTTGCTTTAATAGATGCATAACTATATAAATTAGCCCAAATTCAAATAAATGGTGCATGAGGGTGGAAAAACCAATTATATAACCAATTGATCCATCAAGAATCCCTCTATTTCTAATTTTTTTTCAAAAGTTTCAGACCTATACTTGCACTCTCCACATCATAGCATCATGAAACATGTAGGCCTATCACTATGTGCAAAGGAACCACTTGACAAAATGAGACCTATTTAGGGCTTGTATTACATCCAATAACCCTAAAATTATTCACAAATCCTATTCATGTCCTCCTAATTCTGGTTTAGACCCCAAGTGTATGTAATTCCATATGAATTCATACTTCTCTTTGCAAAATGAATGAAATAAGCCTTTTCTTTGCCTTTTATTGTAAACTAAGCCTTTGACCACCAATATTAGAAGAATAAATAAGTAATATGAGTCACTTATCATGAAAAATACTAATTTTTATCCCTGTCCATGCTTTAGAAAGCCAAAATTGGCATGTGTGAGGTAGAAAATAACTTTTTTTAACTTAAAAATACATTAAATCACCATTTATTTGTATGAAACTTTAGAATAAGGAAAAAAAGTCATGTATTGAAATATGGTCAAATGTATTTGATGCATTTTAAGACATTTTTTTAATACTAACTTTATCATTTAAGGACTAAAAACATCCTTTTTTGGGCAAAATACTCAGTTTTAGACTAATTGAAGAGGTTATTGATGGTACTAGGAATTTATTTGGATTGTAGGGGTTGGTATTTGGCCTTAAAAAGAAAAATTACAAATATTTAAATGAATCCCTTATTTAATAAACCATTGAGATTGAGGAGAGTCCTAGACTTCTCAATTTTGGGTCTTCTTTCATTATACAAGAGGTGGAAGACCATACGTGACTACTCACCAAGATCTCAAAAGCTTTTGCTTTCTCTTACTTTGATATGGAGGGAATAAAACCTAATGTGGTTATCCACAATTTATTTATAATACACAACATAAATCTAGTGAAGAAAAAGATCAGACCTATCAATCCTAAGGTCACGTTGATGGTAAAAGAGGAAGTTATCAAAATTTTAAGAGTTGGATTTATTAATGTAGTGGAATATTCTAAGTGGATGTTTAACATAATCCCCATTATAAAAAATAATGATAAGATCAAGATATGTATAGACTTTTGAGATATCAACAAAGTATATCAATAAGATGATTTCCCTCTCCCTTCCATCAATGTCATTATCGACACAATATGATATGAGTTGATATTACTTATGGATGGATTCTCAAGGTATAATCAAATTCAAACTTTTGATGAAGATCAGAGTAATACCTCCTTTAAGATGCCATGGGGTAACTTTTATTATGTCATGATGCCTTTCAATATGAAAAATGTAGGGGACATATACTAAAGGGCCATGACTCACATATTCCATGATATTATTCACAACATAGTGGTGGTCTATATAGATAATATTTTATGGAAAGTGAGGGAATGAATAGACCACTTAGAGGTATTACACATCATATTAACATACTTAATTGAATACGGTGTCACTCTTAACCCATAAAATTGTGTGTTTAAAGTCACCAATTAAAAAAAACTAGGGTATATCATCTCCTAGTGTGGGATTGATATTAACCCTACAAAGATTCAAGTGATCCTATAAATGCTTCCTCACATAGATGAGTGAGGCATCAAAACATTCTTAGTTAAGATGGGAGCCATTCAATGGTTCAATCTTGATCTTACCTATGCCATTCATCCTATCAATAACTTGCTTAGAAATACATGTGGACTAACTTGGATAAATGATTATCAAGAGGCATTTGAAGTAGTGAAACAATTCCTTATGTCTCCCCCACACTCATGGAACCTAAATTGGATAAAACCTTAATACTTTACATTAGAGTAAATAAGGTTTCTCTTTCCAATAAAAAACATGCCATTTATTTCATTATCCACACCCTTTTTGATTATGAGATGTGATACACTCAAGTGAAAAAATGAATTATTATCTATAGTGTTTTCAACCAAATATCTATGCATTATATGCTCAACCAATAAATAGGAGTTATCATGAGATCTCAAGCCCTACGTAATTTTTTAACATAACCAACTCTCTCTAGGAAGGTAGGGCATTTCATCATACGCTTGAGTGAGTTTGATCTAAATTACCTCAACCAAAAGTATATTAAGGAATAAATAATTGCTAATTGGTTGGATGATTCTCCCTTAGAATTTAATGACCTCATTGATACTAACTTATTCGATGAGTTAATTTTCTACATAGAAAAATAAACTATTAGATCTTCTCCTTGGTACACAAATATCATCAATAACCTACTCGACCATACTTACCCTGAAGGTGCCAAATCACAATATAAATGGTGACTTTGTATCATCACATCCAAGTATGTTATTTTAGACACAATCCTCTATCACAAGTCCTTTGATGGCATACTACTTAGATGTGTTGACCATGAGTTAAAAAATGTCTTTTTTCAATATCATAGTGACATTTGTGGGGGATGCTTTAGTGGCCACATGTCTACTCATAAAAATGCATAGGATGGGATATTTATACCCCACCTTATACCATGATGTAATTGAGTATGTGCATAAATGTGAGAAATGTTAACATTTTTCACATGAGATACATATTTCCACTACATGTTTTAGACCATAGTCACTCCATGGCCCTTCTCCACATGGAGATTAGATTTAGTATGTAAGCTCTCCCATTATTATTTGGATGGTCATCATTTCATTATCATAACCATGAAATAATTTACTAATTGGGTGGAATATATTTTGTTAACAATTGTCACAGGTTCAGTCATTATAAAATTTATCCTAAACTAAAACATTTACTGATTTAGGGTCTTATAGGTCATCATTATTAATAATGGGCCCCCTTTCAAAACCCCCAAAATACATGAGATATGTAATATATATATATATATATATATATATATATATATATATATATATATATATATATATATATATATATATATATATATATATATATATATATATATATATCACACCACCTACACTCTTTATACTATCCACACACCCATTGTTAGGTCAAATTACTAATAACCCTAAAGTCAATTTTGGTCAAAAATATCAGAGATTCTAAATGAGATTGGCACTTAAAACTTTATCCAACACTTTGGGATTATATAATAACTATTAAGAAACCTACAGGGGCAACTCCATACTCATTTATATTTGGATCTAAGGTTATACTACCCTTAGAGGTAGAGATACCCAACCTTCACATTTCCCTCTAGGGTCTCATCAATTGTGAGGAGTACAAGGAAGCATAGATAACCAAATTAGGAAAAATAGGTGAATGTCAAATCACTGCTACAAATAATCATATTACTTATGTTGATCATATGGGTAGAAAATATAACAAAAATGTCCATGAATTCCAAATACATGCATGAGACCTTGTTCTTATACTAGATAGTAGAATCAGAAAAAAATAAAGGAGAAGGTCAGAAACTCAAACCAAATTGGTTTAGTCCTTACCTAAAATATAACAAACCCACCTCAAAAAACACAAAACTTACACTGAAACTAGCTAGGGAGTAAGTTTCCATTACACTAAAACCAAGGATCCCAAATAATTTAATCTCTAAGACAAATCATTAACACATAGGTCTATTTTATAGATCAAAAAGTGAATGAATGATAAAGGTCCTATTCTTTTCCTTCACATACTCTATATCAAAATTGTAATCTTATATCTTTCTTACCCATTTTTTCTAGTGATCATTGAGGTCTTTATGCTCCATGAAATACCTCAAGCTATTATGGTCCATTCAAACCATGAACTTGTTGCCCACTAAATATTGTCAAAATTTGGCCAAAGCATGCAAAATAGACATCTCCTTATCATAAGTAGAGTACCCATGCTCCACTATGCTAAAATTTTGACTCTCATATGCTATGGGATGCCTATTTAGCATAAGAACTACACCAACACCCATTCCTAAAGCATCACGTTCAAGGATGAATGGCTATGAAAAGTCTTGTAATGATAACATAGGATATGTACTCATCACCTTCTTAAGGTGATCAAATACCTATTGTGAATAATCTAACCAATCAAATGCTCCTTTCTTGGTCAAGTCTATTAAGGGTGATATAAATTATGGTTACCCTTTCATGAACCTTCTATAATAGCAACATAGTCTTAGGAAACCTCTAAAATGAGTCAGAGTCCTCAATGGTGGCCAATCAATAATTTCTTGTATTTTCATTTGATCCACTTTGACTCCATCTCTGATTACATACCCCAAGTAGAGAACTTCTCTCATCTGAAACTCACATTTTTAAGCCTTTGCATAAAGTGACTATGCTCCCATGATAGACAAAACTTCATATAAATGTCTAAGATGATCCTCTCATGTTATATTGTATACTAGTATATCATCAAAGAAGACTATGACACATTTATGTAAGTGGTGGTTAAACACATGGTTCATATAGGATTGGAAACTAGTCGGGGTGTTAGTCAACCTGAATGACATCACCAAGAACTCATATCATCCATAATGGTACCTAAAATCTATCTTGTGCACATATTTCTCTTGTACACTAATATGATGGTACCCTAAATAGAGATCAATTTTGGAAAGTACTCTGCCCCATGTGGCTCATCAAGTAGTTTATCGATCCTAGGGATGGGATATCAGTTCTTGATTTTTTTAATATTAAGTTCTCTATAGTCAATGCACATCCTAAAAGTCCCATATTTATTTTTAACTAAGACCACTGAGGAAGAAAATGGGCTCAAACTAGGTTTGATGTGTCCCATTTCAAGTAGTTCTTTTAGAGTTTTCTCAATCTCTTCCTTAAAACATCTGGGGTGACAATAAGGATGGGATATCAATTCTTGATAGTTTTATTATTAAGTTCCCTATAGTCAATACACATCTTGAAAGTCCCATATTTATTTTTAACCAAGACCACTGAGGAAGCAAATGGGCTTGAACTAGGTCTGATGTGTCCCATTTGAAGTAGTTCTTTTAGAGTTTTCTCGATCTCTTCCTTAAAACATCTGGGGTGATAATAAGGATTAGTAATGAATAGTTTGGCTCCCTCATCAAGATATATGACATGCTCAAACCCATTATTAGGTGGTCTTCATGGAGGCATTTCACCAAAAACTTCACCATTTTTATCCAACAAATATTGTATGTTAATGTGGTAATCTTGTTTACCACCTCCTACATCCTTTGCTGAAATGAAGCAATGAAGTACCCAATCCACATCACCATGCCTAAATTTCCTTTCTATATTCTTAGACATAACCAATGTTAGATCTTGATTGGAAATTACTTATAGAACCACATATTTCTCATTCACTCAAAATTTTAGCTCCATAGTTTTGAAGTTCTAAGTAAATTCCCCAAGTGAGTGTAACCAATAAACACATAAAACCATGTTGGTATTGCCTATATCAACCACATAAAAATCATTAGTCATTGTATGATTACCTAATCTAATACTAAGTTGAGAAACTCATTTGATGCATGCCATATTGAAACCATCTTCAATAACCACATTAAAGTGGTCAAATTCCTTAACCTGTAATCCCTATGAATAACTAGTACCTCATCAATAAATTTTTGGTTTGCCCCACTATCAATCAATAATGATACTTGTTTCCCATTTAGCACACCTTGAACCCTAAAATAATTATACCTAGTAGTGCTAGACAATGTAGCAATAGTGCAACTTGATGTATATTCTTGTACCTAAATGGGTTGTATCTCCTCATGCTCACTCTGCTCACTATGGTCATCTAGTACATCACTGTCAAAATCTTCACTATCCTCTTTTATAAATACTAAAGTATAGTGCATATTTCCTCTTTCCTTGCACTGGTGTCCTAGTTCTAATGGGTCTTTGCATGTGAAACACAAATTTTTCCTCCTCAAATCATCCCTAACCTTATTCATTATGAAAGAATTCTTTATCAATTTAGATCCCTTATCTTTCTCCTGAAGAAAAGACCTAGTAGGGAACTTTGATGGAAACTTTGGCTTGGGTGTAGGAAACTCCAAGTCTCATGCCCTTCAAATAGCATCCTATAACAAATGTGGACCAAATACTTTTACCCAACCTCATAAATGTTCTATCAATCCCTTGATAAATAAGTATGCCATACATCCCTTAGACACATCAAAAAACATGATTGATAACCTCTAAAAATCTACAATATAAGTGCCAAGTGGTATGATTTGTCTCAATTGTGTCAGTTCTCAAAAAAATGCCTCAAGATCCTTCTTTTCAAAATTATCTATCAATCTCTCTATGGATTCTCCATATGTGTCAATGTACCTATGTCTTTCAGTTACCAACCCATGGTGCCACCAATCATGTGCTTCCCCATCTAGATGGAGGGTAGAAAATTTAATTGCCTCTATCTCCTACATGGGATTCAACTCCAAGTATGTGTCAAGCTTATGGACTTATGCCTTTGTTGTGCACTTTCACCCACCATCAAAGTTTGGAAGAGTAAGCTTTCCTAAATATCTTTGCATATTTTGGTTAGACCCACCTCTATATTTCCAAGGTCTAGTGTTAGATTTCCACCTATAGTACTCTAGGAAAGGTATGGCTACTTAAAGTTCAACATCCATATACTAGTATTCTCTCCAAACTGCCACCTCTTTTGGCTCATGTGGCTGCTTTGGTCTCTCTAGTTTTGCCTCTTATAATACCATAGGCATCAATGGTATCCATGGAATGTGGGGTTAGTTATTCATGTAGGGGGAATTATGACTCATATCCCCATTTAAAGTTATACCACCTCCATTACCACGTACCCCATAATGATGTGTCAGCTAATTCAAATATAATTTTTTTTATTCTTTTTGTTTAACCTTATTAATGAGTAATTTTTTCATGAATTTTCCATCTAGATCTTCTATCACTACCTCTTTACTTCTACCCTCAACCATTTCCTTAATCATGATTTGATCCTTAAGGTTTGGAATCAATTTTTTTATTCTCAAATAATATTTTTGGGTACTTGTATTTGGTTGAATGAAAATGCTTGGTATTACATAAGGTCATCCAACTCATAGGCTGGAAGGAAAACCAGCTCTAATACCACTAAAATATACTAAACCCACCTTGAAAAACAAAAAACTTTAACGATTCCTTACTTTCTATTGTCTTAGGAATTTTGTTAAATACTTTACCTATAATATCTCACTATGCTTTGTAGTCTAAAATTAATATTTTAAACCAGATGATATTCAATCATTTTGTCAAATAGTTTACATGCATCTTACTATTCATGTAAAAAATATAGGAAAATAATACAATTACTAATGTATAAATTAAGATATATATATATATATATATATATATATATATATAACTTCATGAATAAATCCTAACCTTGATATTAGAACTTGACAAGGCAAGAGAACACTACATTGATTACATAATAGCCATTTAGACCTTACAGTCACTTAAAGGAAGTCTTAGATATACCAACAAAATTTATTATCATTTATATCTAGTCTGAGGATATATTTCAACCTACTATAATAGCCTAAAGGTTCAGCACCAATGTTGATTTTGTAAGTTCCTTTGATGGCATAACTCTAACCTAGATGTTGCACCTTTTTAGGAATGTAATGACTTGCTATTTACAATTTATAACCTTAGATGCACCTATTATAACTATTATTTTAGCATAAATTACACCTAATATACTCCCTCAATGCCCATACACCTCCCTAAAACTTCCCATGTAAAATGTAGACCCCTCAATCCAAATGCAGTCACTGATATATTTGTTCTACCTTCCCACAAACTTTTCTTCAGTCTACAATACTCCTCCAAAAGCTTTCATTACTAACACACTTCAACACTATAGTACCTCTACTATGGATTTGATGATGGGATTTCCTCTTACCAAAATAAATCCTCTAGTTGTGGAGCAAGTGTCCATTGAACTGAAACTAGGGATCCAAAATAATTTACTCTCTGAGACAAAGCATGATCACTTAGGTCCATTTTCCAGAGCAAAAAGTGAATGAATGATAATGGTCCATTTTTTCCTTCTTTTCATTCATATAAACCAATTCACCCTAAAAATGTATTCACCCTTTTTAAAAAAATAAAAATATGAATAATAAGTAATAAATACTTATTAAAAGGGTCTAGTGTCCATAGGGGAAAATAACACCCTTAATAAACACCTCAACATTAAAAAATAACATTAAGTGTTCATAATAGCCTTGATATTATATTTATTGATCTCACACCCCATTTCCTAAGGGAATAATAAAGTAAGGGATGAACTAGGCCAATTAGGCCTCTGAGTCATGGGGAGGGGACATTACACTTCCTGGTGATTAAAGACTTCAATACCATAGACTATTGGTTATGCACTCTAGAGGGTAATGATTTTAGTGAATATATGAAATATTTACACCTTAAATGTTTCCACATATGATACCTAAATATCACATTCCCATCATTTGCATTGAATTTTCATAGTTTACATGTTCATTTGCATATCAAATGTTTTGACTAGTGATTATTTGATTTTTATTTTTCACAATGTAAAAATTTCAAGATGAAACATATCATATAATCCCACAATAATAGTACACTATCATCCATTATAATTTTTTTAAAAAAAATCAGCATTACATTGGTTCTTGTGTTAGTTATTATAATTAGATTACACCTATTTTACTTACATCTTCTTGCACAACTTAGAAAATGCTAGCCTATAGTCTAGTCTAGAAGTTTGTCCATGGTAGAATCTCACCTTATGGTGCCTTATAAAGTATACCATTATCTTGATAAAAAAATAAAATAAAAAATAAAATGGGTAACTTTAGTCACCTACCTTCATCTTCAATTATGAGATCTTGCATTTTAATAGTTACATGGGGCTAAGATTTGGGGGCAAAGGCCTTGAAAATAGTAAAATTAGACTCTTATGAAAATAAAAAAGACTTATGCAAACACAAATATCAAATATACCATTTATCACCTTGAGTGTTCAGCCACAAAATATTACTAGTTACATGGGGTTAATGTTAGGGAGAGATGCCCTTACTCACTTGCATCTATCCTTTAGTGATGAGCCCATGTGTCTTCTTGATCACATGAGACTAAGTGTAGGGGGTCACAAATATAAGATAAAATATAAATGTAGAAGAATTATTAAATTAGAAAGTGTCCAAGTTAAAAGTTTCTCTAAAAGCTTGCTTACATGTCTATGCTGAAAGGGTAACTTTATCCCTCTTATTGATTCTATCAGGGCTAATATTATCTAGATGTAACCCATAAAGTTAGTATTTTATAAGTTTTAATAAGAATTACACTTTTACCCTTTTATCTTAAGGATTAGGTCATCTTATTTTTTCTTATGAAATTTTTATCTATGGTTTTCATTATTTATTATCTCATGTTTATCCTATTCCCTCTTTCATTCCCTGGTACAAATTGAGAGTCATACATTGTGTAAATAAAATAACTATGTCATCACCTAAAAATCAAATGTTAGAACACTTATAATTTCATATATGTATGTGTCACACTACATTATTTGCATACATTTGTTTTCACACATATATGCATATCCCATAGCATTATATCAAAAAAATAGAGATATGAGATATAAACCAAAACACACACACACACACACACACACACACACACACACACACACACACACACACACACACACACACACACACACACACACACACACACACACACACACACACACACACACACACACACACACACACACACACACACACACACACACACACACACACACACACACACACACACACACACACACACACACACACACACACACACACACACACACACACACACACACACACACACACACACACACACACACACACACACACACACACACACACACACACACACATGTTTTGGATTACTTATTAGTTATTTATCATTATGAATTATGATCTTTTCATTTTCATGTTTTTATTTAAAATTTATGGACATTTTAAAGGCCTATCCTCATCTTGAAAGAAGGTATCAATGTAGAGGACTATTGGGGGATGTCAATTTGACATTGTCTCATGCTAGTGCCTCCTTCAAAGGCCATCTCACCCTATCCAATCTAAAGGCCAATATGGTGGACCCTACTAGTGCCTCCCTTTAAGTCTATACCCACTTTCCTATGTCTAGAGGCTTTACCTCCTCCTCTACCTACCATCATGTCCCCTAGGTCCTTTACTCTCTTCACCATGTCTATAAAGGTATTGTTCTCCATCCTCAATTATATCACCATCATAGATTCATGGTATGCTAAGGAAAATACATTTGTGTGCCAGCTAATCCCTATAGTGAGCCCAAGATCTGTTAGGAGTTAGTCTCTAGTTAGGCTAGTGCTCAGTAGGAAAAGGTTGATCAATGTGTCATTAAAAATAATCCTCTACCCACTCATGGTATCTACAATCATAGAGTGAAAAATCAATGTTAGATCTAGTTGATATAAAAATCCAAAACAAGTAAAATTAGCTAAATAACTAAGCTAAAAAGTGAATTACAACTATAAATGAAAATATGTAAACCAACATTTTACTTAGATCCCTTGAAACCAATCAAGGATAAAATCATCATCTACAACCTCCTCATCAATGTCAAAATTCTCTTCCATCTTTATGTACTCTAGAACCTCACTCTCTCCACCACTTGGATGCTACTACTATGAAGGGTCCTCCTAAGTGGGGCCCTATTATGGTTGTGGTGGGTGGATATATTTATTCCATGTTGCCCTTTATCCTCCTCTTCCCCCAAATAGTTGTGGGAGAGGTCCTTACACCACTCCTAGATAAACTAGTTAGGTGATGGGCACCTATATCACAAGTAGATACTATAAAAAATATCCTAATCTCATATATTTCACCTCCTATATGCCATTGTAAATTATCTTAGGGATAAGGAGGTTACTTGCGTAGGGCATGCCAAATTGCTATGTAACTCTATCTACTAGGTGCACCTCAATCTATAATATCTTGTCTCAAATTTGAGTGGTTATGGAAAGTTATCCAAGGTAAACCCCCTCATCAACCCATTGCCTAATCATGTCCTAGTAAGGTAAGGAAATCAGGTAAGATATTATCAAATTCTCCATCACTTAAGACAAAGCAAAAAAAGACACTGCACCCATCCATCTAATGAACCTAATATCCCCAAGTGTTCTAATCAGCACTTCCCAATGATAATGGACAATGTAATCATATATAAAAATCATAATAACCATCAGGTGATTAATCAAGAGGACCCTTAGATGAGCCACATGATAGAGATTTATGTAAGTTTGAGATAGTAACTCCTAAATCTAGGAGTAACATGCTCCCCTATCCTCACCACACTATAAAATTGGTGACCAACTAAATAAAAACCTATCAAGACAAGTTAAGAGGTAAGAATACTAATGATGGCCTTCCAAAGGTTGGGGATCACTGATCCCTCAACCTAATAAAGCCTCATGCCACACTTCACACCCACATTGAGTGCATTGATGTCTCTAAAATTATTTACCCAAAATGAGCCTTATGGATACTCTCAATAACTTGGATAGATACTAATTGAATAGCTGTAAGAAGGTCCATAATCTGATAGACATCAATGAGAGTGATTATCCACTTTACTAAGTCTTAGGGGAATATGAATGTGTTTAGTCATGGTCCCAATAGGTCAAAATGTCACAAAGAAGCTGAATGGATGTTGGAATGATCCATACATATGAGACCTATAGGATCTTAACTCAATCTAAGATAGATAACTCATTTGCCATTAGAAGTGACAAGACTCGAGGAGCCACTCTTACTCCTAAGATTTGGTTTAAAGTATGTAAGGTACATGTAACAAAGATAGGACCTTAAGTCAACCCAAGGACCAACTCTATCTATCAAAACATGAAAGAATTTCAAATTTTAGAGACTAATTCTAATAAGTATAATTTCCCTTATTTATAGGCATTGATTACATAACTTCCATGGTAACTACATAAATGACCTAGGTGATGGTTAAAAAAACACCATAGTTGGTTACGTAACCTCCCAAAGTGATTACATAACCACCCTTGGCTAAGGTTATGTAATTGCTCCTTATAGATAGGGATGTTTATGTAACTACCATGATAGTTAAGTAATTACCCCTTTTAGATAGGGACATTTATGAGACCACTTCACCTCCTCATAATATTAAATACTTAAGGACCCTAGAACTCTATTTTTGCATAATTTGACACTCTCAACAAACATCATGACATTATGGATGTCTTTTGGTTATATCACAAGAAACCCTTACCAACACCCATTCCAAATCCCATTCCACCTAAAAAACAACCTAATCTACATCCCATCCATTAAATTGACTTCCTCAACACAACCTTAGGGATTTTAGTGCAAATTTTAACACATGTTATTTATTTTTACACAATACCTATCAATTGTAATACTTACCTAATGGTCAATTTTACAGGTCTATTTAATAGATAGGTTTTAAAATCTTTCCATATTTTATTCGTTCCACACAAAATATTTTGTCTCTTATGGTCTAAATTAGTAACATTATAGTCTAGAAAACCATGCTACTAGTGACTAAGGTAACTTGATGCAGAGAAATGTTTGCATTCTCTACCTAACCATGGCTTTGACCCCTAAAATTAATAATCCTTACAATCCAACTTCATCATCTCCTCTTATCTATCAACTTGCTCTATTGGTTTGATGTCAACATCTTGTTTTTTCCTATTCACTATGACTTATTTTCATTCCCTCATTATTTAATATCCTCTTAACACTTCAATCATCCATCATACATCTCATTCATCTTATTACATTTACCTTCTCATTATTTTTTATTCACCTCACACTCATTAATCTTTATATCACCTTCTAACTTGGCTCTAAACTAGATACATGTATTCCTAACCCAATAAGTGTTATTTAATAATTTTAAATACTTATTCTATCCCTATTTAACCTTTTCAACAAACTATACAACTACCCACACTCATTTCTTCCTTCACTACCTGCTCTTTATTCTTGCTCTCATACTCTAATAGCCTTTTTTAGGATTTATTATTTAATACAGCCTAATACAGTATGATATCAAGAAAATAAACACATTATTTGACACCCTCTATCCTTTTCTTAGTGTTCATGAAGTTTCATTGTTCAATTCCCTTTCTAACCACCTTTTCTAACACCTTCACAAACCTAATTAGATCTCTAGGCTTCTACTTAGAACACAGTCAACTGTATATGTACGAATAGATGATATCCTATTTAAAAACTCTAAAAGATTATTATTTATGTTAAGAGACACCAATATACCAACTTTTACCCAATTTCACTAGTGGAAACATTAAATATTCCACTTTTTGACTTCTTACCCTAAACTAGGGTTTTCAAGCCTATAACATGCCTGAGAGGGTATATTTGAAGTTTTTAACTTATAAAATGATTTTAAAAACACTTTGAAACTTTTATAACCTATTTTTGTGTCTAATACACCTTCTCCATGCACCATATGTCCACTCTAACCCTTTTTCTATGCCTTTTATCAAAGTTGGAGCTTGACTATGTAGGTTTCTTTAGTCTCAATAAAATTGTATTTACTTTTACACAAAATGGTATAAATACATTGCAAACCATGTTAAACATGGAATATACTGAGAGGGGAGGGGTGAATCAGTATATTATTTATCTTATAAATCTTTCCTTTAACCAAATTCCACTTAATCAAACATTAAAGATATGCAATAAAACTCAAACAATAAACATCCACACAAGATAGAGAGAGACACCAGATATAACATGGAAACCCAATGTGGGAAAAACCATAGAGAATCAATCTCAAATATATTCATGCAAACAACCCCACAGGAGCACCATACCCCTTTGCTAAGTACAAACCTCAGCTTTAATTCATGAGCACCACCCCACAGGAGCTTCAAACCCCTTTGCCGAGCACCAACCCAACTGTCATTCATGAGCACCAACCCACAAGAGCACTAACCCCTTTGCCAAGCACCAACTCAATAACAATTCATGAGCACCAACCCACAGGAGCACCAACCCCTTTGTGTATACCACACACCTATCTCTCAATGTTGCTATCTCAACAAATGATAGATCAATACAACATCACCTTCCTCTCTCTCACTTTTGCTCTTCTAAGCTATATATAACAAATACAAATCATCTCTCATAATTGCTCTTCTAAGCTAGATATTACAATATCAAATCAACCTCACACATCCACACCTATAAATGGATACTCAAGCCTTTATTTATAGCTTTCCAAATGACCTTTGGCCTTCCCCCTCTGTGACCTTTCATTCCTCATGGAAAATGGCACCAATATTGGATGACCCTTCATATCCAAGCATTTGAAAAGTCATGTGGTGACCCTTCATGACCAAAAACGTCCTTCCCACTTTTGTCTTTATCTTTGGTGACTTTTCATATTCCTTTAAGAGTCCCTTCATGAAAAATTTGCCCTTTACTCTTTTGTCTTCATTTGGTGACTCTTGGTATTCCCCAAGATGACTCTTCATGGGAAAATGTGTCCCATCCTTCTTTTGTCTTTATCCCGTGACTCTTCGACTTCTCCATGGCCCCTTATTTTGTCTCATATGCAACCAAAAATATATTCGTTAATATTAAATAAATATTAACTCATATTAGCCAAGATAAATAATATTAAATGCAATGGGGCCTTTATCACCAATAATTCTAAACCTTTGACATCAATGACAATATTTCCAACAATCTCCCCCTTTGTCATTGATGGAAACCTCAATCTTGAAACTGCCACATCCTGTCACCTACACATCCTGTCATTTGAAAACATATAATAACTCCCTCTTACTGTAGCAACTTTTACCTATTATCTGCACCTATACCTATACCTATTATTCTCCCCCTTTGACATCAATGGAAAAGGGCCTACCTAGAGCTTACACTTAGCTCCCCCTCACTTGATGCTGAACATAAATGGCAGGAAGTAATAGAAATTACTCCCAACTCCTCTCACTGATCTTTGAGAAGATATCTAATTTTACCTATCCTTTGAGAATCTATAATCAACTCATTTGAATATTTCCTTCTAATCTCACAACCTTCTGCATGAAACTTTAAGGTGTATCCTTGAACACATATTTGCCTTACACTCAATAGATTATGCTTATAAAACATTCTTAGTCTTGGTTCTATCATTATCCAAAAATAAAGTACCTTTTTTGGCTATCTTGGTAGTGGTTTTATCTTTGAATCTCACTGTACCACCATTGATCTTCTTTACTCTTTTCTCATGTCATATGCCTCAAACATCCGCTATCAATGAACCATGGCTGATCTTTATCTCTTACATGCAAAGCCATTTGCACCAACATAGAATCTTTAGGTTGTTTCTTCTGCCATGAACATGTCTGAACCTTTTTCCTGATGAATAGAGCTTTGAAACTTTGATCCTCCTTGATTGAATCTGCATGAGTATTCTTTTCCTTCTTTCTAAAATTGTTAGCTCTTTTTCAACATTCTAATTTATTATGACCATAATCATTTGAAACACTTTAAAACATTGCATATGCAAGAATCATTCTAATAGCCTCAATCCATAATACTAATGAAAACTTTTCTTCAAAAATATATTACCTCAAAAGATATACAAATTAATCTGTCAACTCACCTTATTGTCATGAAAAATATCCAAGACCCAATAGCACCCACCATGCTTCAATTTTCTTAAAAGTTTCTCCTTGAAGCCTAGAAGAGACACCCCCACATAGAAGGGTTCTAGAAATAAATCTCAAGAGATTCCCACATCTCCTCTATTTCTTCCTTGATCTTCTTGTGTTTTTCTTTTAGAATCCATTTAAGCATATGTAACCTTTTTGCACTACTAACCTTATCATTTGTGATATTTTTCATCTTCTCAACTTTTGTAGCTTTCTTATCTTGACAAAGCTCATGCTCAAATGTAACAAGAGATTCTTTACAATCCTTATCTGATTCTTTATCTACTATAGCAAGTAATTCATTTTCACTCTTAACCTTAACTTGATCAACTTTTACTATTTTAGGTCTCCATACCTAAATTTTTCTTTTCTCATATTTTCTAGAGTCTCTAAATCCTTTGAAATACCTTGAATATCTCTTTACTTTATTTTGGCATAATCTAGCAATATGGCCAACCTCATGACAACAAAAGCAAACAACATGTCTCATACCTTTTTCTTGAATGTGACTAAGATCTCCCTTTGACTCATTTCTTTTTCTCATACAATCTCTTGCCCTATGACCAAAATGATGACAAACAAAACAACAGCCATGAAGAGAATTTGAAAACTTGAAAGCATTGGGCTACCTGATTGGCTTCTTTGATTTTCCTGCAAAACCTGCATCCTTCTTTCCTTGAACTGATATTTCATGATCTTTTTCAACCTTGATTATAAGCTTCTCATGATTATTCTTTAAAGAATCTAGCTCAAACTTCAACTGATTACACTCTTATTCTTTTGATGTTAAAATTGAAGTTGCAACCTCTAACTGATTCTTAAGATCCTAAATAAATATCTTATTTTCTTTTACTTCTATAGCCAACTTAGAATCCAAGATACACACCTTTTCCTTAAGAGCCTCAACCATAGATTTCAACTCTTGATTCTCCTTCTTTAGCTGCTTAGCCATCTGTGCTTTTCCTTTGATCTACCTTCAAGCTGTTAAACCCTTTCTGAAGGAACCTACTTTGATACCAATTGTTAAGCATGGAATATACTAAGAGTGGGGGGTGAATCAGTGTGTTATATATCTTATAAATCTTTCCTTTAACCAAATTCCACTTAATCAAACATTAAAGATATGCAATAAAACTCAAACAATAAACATCCACACAAGATAGAGAGAGACACGAGATATAACATGGAAACCCAATGTGGGAAAAACCACGGAGAATCAATCTCAAATATATTCATGAGAAAAACCCCATAGGAGCACCATACCCCTTTGCCAAGTACAAACCTCAGCTTCAATTCATGAGCACCACCCCACAGGAGCTTCAAACCCCTTTGTCGAATACCAACCCAGTTGTGATTCGTGAGCACCAACCCCTTTGCCAAGCAACAACTCAGCAACAATTTGTGAGAACCAACCCACAGGAGCACCAACCCCTTTGTGTATACCACACACCTATCTCTCAATGTTGCTATCTCAATAAATGATAGATCAATACAACATCACCTTCCTCTCTCTCACTTTTGCTCTTCTAAGCTAGATATAACAAATACAAATCATCTCTCATAATTTCTCTTCTAAGATAGATATTACAATATCAAATCAACCTCACACATCCAAACCTACAAATGGCTACTCAAGCCTTTATTTATAGCTTTCCAAATGACCTTTGGCCTTCCCCCTTTGTGACCTTTCATTCCTCATGGAAAATGGTGTCAATCTTGGATGACCCTTCATATCCAAACATTTGAAAATTCATGTGGTGACCCTTCATGACCAAAAACGTCCTTCCCACTTTTGTCTTTATCTTTGGTGACTTTTCGTATTCCTTTAAGTGTCCCTTCATGAGAAATTCACCCTTTACTCTTTTGTCTTCACTTGGTGACTCTTGGTATTCCCCAAGATGACTCTTCATGGGAAAATGCATCCCATCCTTCTTTTTTCTTTATCCCATGACTCTTCGACTTCTCCATGGGCCCTTATTTTGTCTCATATACAACCAAAAATATATTCGTTAATATTAAATAAATATTAACTCATATTAGCCAAGATAAATAACATTAAATGCAATGGGGCCTTTATCACCAATAATACTAAACCTTTGACATCAATGACAATATTTCCAACAAACCAATGCACAAAGAACCATTAAAAATATAATAACAAACTTACAAATGACTTTAGGAGTATCATTAAATCCTTATATTGTATATTATTTGCCTTGTTCAGTCCTCATAGTTAAACACCAATATGCACACACAACCAATAGGGTTTGTTTGCAACTTGTTTTCACAATAGGATATGTTATTTATGTTTCTTGAAACTTGAGCCTTATTCAAATATCCAAAATATTATGACACTCTGAATACTCTAATTAAATAAATTCCTTCTAGCATAGTCTCTTAACTTTATTGACAAAACACAAAATTTTCTTACACAACACTAGTATTATAATTTACACTACAAAAAACTATCTCCCAAGGTATTAAGGTTTTAAATGAATCAATTTTAATTTGAAAAACAATAAAAATTCATAGGCAAAAACTTATAAATTCAAACAAACTATCTTTCATTAATTCCTTTTATTTATAAAGTACTATCACCATGGACAAGGTACAAGATTCTTCATTATTTACACTTCACTATCTTGCTCTTTTGTACCTCTACCTCTCCTCTTAATAACTAAATCCTAATTACTAATTTACTTCTCCCATGACAATAGCATATAATTCAATCCAAAAACTCATTCATACTTCTTTCATAAATGAATAAATACCTTTGGCAACTACTTCTCCTGATAAACACTCTTAAGCCCACTAACTTGACATGATAGGTGCACTCACAATATTTAGTGAAAATTATTTTCCCTATGATAGTTATGTATATTCCTTATCTAAACACATATAATCTCACTCAAAGACTCTTAAATTCATTTTCCAACTTGACATTACACCTAAACACTCCTAAACATACTCAATATATTCAAATATTTAAATTAAGGTTTTGGTGGGAAAAGTTCCCAAGGCCAAGAACCTCCACAACTAAGCTACCTAATGACTCAAACACCTTTATTGGGTCCTTATATGATATATAAAACTAGACTATACCATATTAACAATAAAACACATTATCTTGGTTGATTCTCCTGTATCATACTCCTAGGGAAAAGTGAAATGGAACTCCAATGAACTATTGTATGATTCTTTCATGTCTTCCAATTCATTATCCTTGGATCATATTTGTATTATAATAATCCATCATGCATCATCTTATCCTCTAATTTTATTTCATGCTTACCTATATTAAATACAATTCAACCTCTTTTCTTGCATACTTATTTGCATCATCTTGCACTTGATGTGCACCCATTCCTTGATCTTTGCCTTTGACATATGGGTTATAAATGCCCCAAATCATTGCTGAAAAACCTATAATTTTAGATTCATCTATTTTAATCCTCATTCTTTCAACAAATAAAATTCTAATGTCATGCATACCTACTATCTCCATGATATGCTAGCCTCCATAAGGCTCCAAGTCTTCAACCTATTATACTGCTTCAATTAATGCCTTATCTTTATGTTCTTTATATTATTTTATTTGATACTCAATTATTTAAACTACATTATCCTTATTATCCACAATCTCACCATGCATTGATTTCTCCAAGGATACCAATTTTTATTCCAATTATTTAGCACTCTCATATGCAAATGTGTAATCAAGTTTCATGTATTTATCCATCAACTGTACTTCATTTTCCAAACCTTCCATAAGGTCTACAATCTGATCTATTTATAATTTTTCATCCTCAAAACCTAACTAGCTGTAATTAGCTTCATTTTCTTACATCCATCTCAAGGTGTTTTTCACCTTCATTCTCTTACTCACTTGGCTGCTCACTCACCCAAAACCTTTGCATCTCTCTCTTAATTTGCTTGTATAACAATTTTTTCTACCGTCTTTCCTTTCTCATGGCTTTCACCTTTCTTCTCTTTACCTATAACTTAATTGGCCACTTGATTAGATTCTTTCTCATCACCCATCCATAGTATGGGATCTCACCTTCCTTCAATTTCTCTATTATAACCAACAACTGATCCAACTACTGACTCACCTTTTGCATTTCTTTTTCCATTTCTCTCTTCTTTGTGTCATCCCATACCATCTTCTCTTTGTGGTATCTTACATCACTCATGCCCTATTTTATATTTAATCTCTATATCTTCATCTTATCTAATATGTATCTCAATATCTTAGTCTCATCTAGACTTATACCTCTTTGATAAGTCTCATCCACTTGCCATCTCATGACCTCTCACTTGGGTCTCTCTCAATCTCTCTTAAACTCTCACTTGGGTTTATATTCTCTCTCTCATGTCTTTTTCATAGGACTCCTCTCTCCCTCAATATATTTTTGATCTATCTCTTGAGATTTTGAATAGCTTTATCTATCTCAACAAGACTCACTAGCTTTAGGGTTGGCTACCTATCTCTCTCATCTTGGTCTTACACTTCAATCACTATCTCATGAATACATCAAAAACTCAAATGAAAAATAAAATAATACATGTGCCTTGTTTACTAGATGGCCTCCTTATTACTCTTCCCATGAACATGATGTAGATAAAATTCTGCATTCTTTTCCTAACCATGGCTATGACACCTATAATTAGAAATCCTTGAATCTAACTTCATCATCTCCTCTTATCTATTAACTTTCTCTAATGGGTTGATGTCAACCTCTTGTTTATTCCTATTCACTATGACTTGTTTACATTCATTCATTCTTTAATATCCTCTAAACACTTCACTCATCCATCTTACATCTCATTCATCTTATTACATTTAGCTTCTCATTCTCTTTTATTCATCTCATACTCACTAGTCTTCATATCACCTTATAAATTGGATCCAAACTTGACACAGGTATTCCTAACCCAATAAAGTTTATTAAATCCTTTTCCATACTTATTCTATACCTATTCAACCTTCTCAACAAATTACACAACTAACCACACTCAGTTCTTCCATCACTACCTGCTCCTTGTTCTTACTCTCACACTCTAGTAGCCTTTTTTGAGGCTTTCTTAGATAGTACAACCTAGTATGGTGCCATATAAATAAACTAAACCCATTATCTAACACCCCCTATCCTTTTATGGTGTCCATCAAGTTTCATTTCTCAATTATATTTCTAGCCACCTTTTCCAACACCTTCATAGACCTAATTAGGTCTCTAGGCCTATCCTTAGAAAATAGTCAATCATATATGTATAGGCATATATTGTAAATCTTTAAAACCTTTATAATATTATTATTCATGATACTATCTTACAATATACCAAGTTTTAGCCAATTATGTTCCAATTTTTGACTTCTTGCCCTAAACTAGGGTTTTCAAGCCTATAACAAGTTTGAGAGAGTTTGTTTGAATTTTTTAAGTTATATAATCATTTTAAAAACATTTTGAAACTTTATAACATCTATTATATTATAATACACCTTCTCCATGCATCATATGTCCACTCTAGCCCTTTTTCTATGCTTTTTTTTTCAAAGTTAGAGCTTGACTGTGAAGGTTTCTTAAGTCTTAATAGAAATGTATTTACTTTTACACAAAAATGGTATAAATAAATTGAAACCAAATGCACAAATAAACCTTAAAAATCCAATAAAAAAAATTAAAAATGTGTTTAGGAGTATCACCAACTCATTCTATTATATATTATTTACCTTGCTTAGTCCTCACAATTAAACACCAATATGCACACAAAACCAACAATGTTTGTTTGAAAATTATCGTCACAATAGGATATGTTATTGATGTTTATTAAAACTTAGGAATTATTCAACTCTAAAAAATATCATGACACTCTCAACACTGTGCTTAAGGAAATTACTTCTAGCCTAGTCTCTTAACTTTATTGACAAAACAAAACATTTTCTTGCACAATCACCAGTCTTATAATTTGTAGTATATAACACTATCTCCCAAGGTATTAAGGTTTTTAATTCATCAATTTTAATTCAAAAAATAATAAAAATTCATAGGCATATAATTACACATTCAAAAAACTATCTTTGATTAATTCCTTTTATTTACATAGTATTGTCACCATGGATAGGGTATAAGATTCTTCATTGTTTACACTTCACTATCTTACTCTTCTATACCTCTACCTCTCATCATACTTCCTAATTTATTTTTCCCATGATAAAAACATCTAATTCAATCCAAAAACTCATTCATACATATTTCACACATGAATAACTACCTTTGATAACTACTTCTCTTGATAACCACTCTTAAGACCACTAACTTGACATTATAGGTGCACTCATAATATTTAGTCCATGTCATTTTCCATATGATATATATGTAGACACCTTCTATAAACCCATATAAAATCACTAAAATTATCTTAAATTCATTTGAAAACACCTAAATCCTCCTAAACATACTCAACATATTTAAATATTTAAATTAAGGTTTTGGTGGGAAAAGTTCCCAAGGCCAAGAAACTCCATAGCTAAGCTACCTAATAATTCAATAACCTATATTGGGTCCTTATAGGAACTTTAAAACTAGACTAGACTAGATTGACAACAAAACATATTGCCTTGGTTTATTCTCCTGCATCATAACTCACACCAAAATATTTTTTAAATTTCTCTATGGATATGTTTAGAAATGATATCCTCTATATAAACTCCTATTATTATGGATTGTTCCTTTGTGAACTTATGTATCCTTACATATAGCTGATTTTAAAGTTATTTTTGACCAGGTTACCATTTCAACATATTTATTTCTTGGAAACATAACCATTGTTATTAGTAGTCCCTATAATCACTCATTAGATCATGATAGTTGTTATAGTTTGTGATGTTGCAATAGGACTTTGAATACTTACAATAATTTATAGACAAGTTATGGATAAACATAGTACACATGCATACACAAAGATTTATTATTTTTCACCATTATCATATGAGATTTTATTAATTTTTTACTATTCAAATACTTAAATGATAAATAGTAATCAAGGATACATTCAATCGTATGAATGGTGTAATAAATTCAAGTAATATTTATATATGCATGTAATACATTGAACATATAATGATGAATCAAGAATAACATGTATTGATATCTATTATATTATAGTTCAACCTTTTATTTTACAAATTATCCTACATAAGACCATATCTTATAAAAAATATGGTATATCTTACACTTGTCTCATATTTATCTTATAAAAATGTGTGTGACTTATAATTCAAACCTCCCTACTAATAGATAGTCATTTTTTAATAGGAGAATAGGTATTTTTACACCTTAAATAATATAATAAAATGTCCCTAAAGTAATATAAAAAGGAAAATTAACTTTTTCCTAAGTATTATGGCCCTTATCAAATCTTACAAAAAAATGGTAGTGTCACTGACAAGCTCAAGATACCCCCATCTACCCATATACATCCAATATTTCATGTTTCTTGGTTGAATAAGGTAATTGGATAGAGAGTTTCAGCCCTAAATTAGTTACCAAAATTGGATGAGTAAGGCATAATTATTATAGAATTGGAGGAGATACTTTAGAACACATGAAAAGGTTATGCATAAGATAGAGGATTTGATCAAGTGGACTAATATTACCAAAGAGGATGTAACATGGGAAGATGAAGCATTCCTAAAATTATAATCCAAATTTACTCAATGTTGTGGGTAATGTTGTTTTAAATGGGAGGGGAATGCTACGCCCTTAACCTCTAATGTGTATAGGGATATGTGTGGCTGACTTATGGCTTACATATTATTTTTTCATATTTATCTATGCTTTAATTTTGTTAGTAGAGTTGGCATATGAAGTAACCATAGAATTAGTAGGGTATATATATGAGGTAGTGATTAATAATTGATCATCATATTACACATTCTATTCTCATTTGGATGTTTATGGAGGTTTCTGCCTTAAAGTGTCTAAGTTATATCTATTTTATATTTTGATTTGTTGTCAATTATTGGTCTAGATATACTTAATTTTCTCTTATTATTGAGATATTTTATTATTGATTCACTCATTTATATATGCTACTCTAATTTGATTTGATCTATATAAGTAATTTGAATACATTGTATCATATATTTTATCACATTTTGGATAGTACCTCATTCTCTATAGAACTTGTAAGTTATCACTCTTTAGTTATCATGTATCATATTATTTACTTTAATGTGTTTTAATTATTAGTATCTCTTATCTTTATTTGTTTTATTTGGCCATTATGTCTTTTGTGATGCTTTTGTATTTATTTTATTTTATTAGTATCTCTTTCATTTCTTATGTGTATTCAACCATTGTAACCTTTATGATCTTTTGATAATTTTTATTTTATTAGTATCTATTTCCCATATTATTAATTTTATTAGTGGGTCATTTGTGATCCTTTGGTAGTATTTAATTTCTTTAGTATCTCTTTCCCCTCTTGGGTTTATTAAGCCATTGTGTTCTTTATGATTCTTTGATTTTTTTAATTTAGCAGTTATTTCCTCTTGGGTTTATTTTTTATTGCATTCCTTGTGATCTTTTTGTAATCCTTTTTTCATAGAATCTTCCCTCTTAAGTTTATTTATTTATTATGTATGATTCAATCCATTGGTAATATATCTTTCCATGCTTCTATTCTTTGACTTTACCTCTATCATTGCTTTTGTTCTACCTATCGTAGGTTTACATGATCAACCTAGTGACATGAATATCTTCTCCTCCCACATACCACATCCTCTCATGGGCCTATATCTATCATCATCACTTTTTATGTGATTTTATT